>OZ021722.1:19586111-20136111 GCA_963978545.1 Linyphia triangularis | reverse complement strand
CCGTCGGCGTCGGGTAAGTCTAATCTCTGGTAAAAATAGGTTGGTTGGTTGTATTCAGATTATCTGGCGCCGTCAGCAACACGAGGTCTATAATGCGCCGAAACATTCGTCATTAGACAAGCCAACATACATTTACAAACACCCATGCCTATCACGGGACTCGAACCCGCAACCTCGCGGTCTATAAGCCAGCACGCTAACCACTATACCGCTTGGTCGGCTGGTGGTATAACCAGGACTTAAACTGTTAAGACATGAGGACTTCAAACAGGTCTTATTTAAACAGTTAATTATCCATATTTAATTTTGATCTTTTTTTCTTATCGACATTTTTTCGAAACCTGCCCTCCTCTTCTTAACTGAAACGTGAAATTCACAAACAAAAATAGAAAAGTAATATTTTCACTTTATATGGCTTAGCTTAAACCATTGTTACTCGGTAACTAATCATTCGTCTCATAAACTACGAATTGAAAACAAGTATATTTTTATATTTCCTTTATTTATTTAGTGTATCTTAGGAGAAATATTATAATATTTCAATTAAATAACATAACCCAAAAAAATAAAGTTTTTAATATGACTACTTAATATGCATTGGCAATTTTTATTTTCATTAACATAGCGCTGTTTCTGTCGTCAGGGTGAGTTTGCTATTTGCATCTAATTTTAAATATTAAAAACATCTCTATCAGCAAAATATGCAGTAAACTACTTTTCAAAATATATTCATTAAAAATGAATGTGCATTTATGAATTCTCATACTAATATCTTTTATTTATTCTGGTTAACACAATTTTATTATTTATTAAAACAATTTTGGCAACAGGAAACAGTTTTTTCGATGATCGGTTAAATGCTATTTCAGAGGGATTGAATGACGGCTAGTTGGTTTATTTGCATTCCGTAAAAGAGACCTTTTATTGACAGTGACATCCCCCAAAATTTGATAGAATGCATTGCCATTGACATCGAATCTATCTGCCAAGTTTCAGCCCGATTGGATGACGGCAAGGAGGCTAATTTAGACTCCGCAGATTTGCCCGTCATTGACCATACCCAACCAACCACACACACAAAATTGAAGTTAATATAAAGGATTTAATAAATAAGTTATATTTCCTTTTATTTATTTCAAATATATCACTGTATCTCTAGAGAAGTATTATAATATTTCAAGTAAAAAAAAAGAACGGTGGCAAAAATTACCGTTTACAAAATTTAAAAAATGCAACGGAAACATCTCAAATACACAAAACTGACAGAAGTTATACTAAACTTTAACTTAACTAGACATCACTTAGACGGTAGATCGTCACAGTGCTCATAGGTATTTAATCCATTTTGGCTGCTTGAAAGCATAATGTTCGCCAAACCACAACCCTTTAGCGAACAGAAGGCTATAAGGTTTGGCGAGAATTATGTCTTCACTCCGCCAAAATGGATTAAATACCTATGAGCACTATGACGATCTATCGTCTAAGTGATGTCTAGTTAAGTTGAAGTTTAGTATAGTAGTCTATCTATTAGACAAATATTTAGATATCTATGGTTAATACAAAATTAATATTAAAATTTTAATTTAATAACTACTTAAAAAAAAACTAGGGGTGTGGAACATCGCACAACTTTCAATTACACTATATTACCGATGTGGATTTGTGTCATTTATCGTTTTTGTATATTCATCATTTGCTCAGAAAAAATGGCCAGTTTGGCGATGATTCTTATGTGTCTTTTAAAAAAAAAAAAAAAACTCCTTCTCCAAAATGATGTTTTTGACGATATACTTTTCGAAAATTCCTGTATTATCTTTTGTTACAAGTAAAACTGAGGAGAGGAGAAAAAACGATCGTTGATGAGCTATGTTCAAGCAAATAGTACTCTGTGTTGAATGCATTCGTTTTTCCTCTTTTTACAACATTAAAACATCTTTACGGGAATTTCGGAGGTGGGGATGTTTAGAACACTTTAAGAGGCATTAGCACAGCGATTTTTATCAAAATCGTTAGAGCCGTTTTTTAGCAATCATTGAAAAACATGGTTTTTTCAATTGCAGCTACCTTATGCGCATGCGCGATTTTGACGAAAACCTTAATGGTATGTCCTTGGACCATCACCAACCTGCTCACCAAATTTGAACATCGTAGGTCAATCGTAGGTAGGTTTTTGACCGAATCCTATACTTTCATTACCCTATGTATTTATATATGGGTAATTGAAAGTAAAAATGTGTGACGGTCTTTGCATTCCCTTTCACCGTCTCTTATATTGGTGCAAGAGAAAAAGACCCCTAGAAAGACCTCCATTCCATTTTCCAAAGCAAGGTATAAAAACTAAACTAAAGTTTGTACCAAATTAGGTACAACTTTTTAAAGAAATATTTTAGCAGACATTGGTGCTTTAGTAAAATATTGCAGCACGTCATAAAAAAAGGATTCCTTTTGCGTGTAAACATTAACAGCACTTCGAAACTAGCTTGGAATGAAAAAGTAGACTTATCGATCATTTCGAAAGAATCCTCTAGCTACGAAAGTCAAGTATTGGTAATTAATTAATACTACAAGATAAGCTGTTCGACGTCTTAAGTTCAATTACTTTTTGTTGTTGTTATTGATTGGGTTGGAATCAAAAGCAGAAAAATGCAATCTGAATGTGCAATGCAGCCATTAATTTAGATTTAACGTAATGATGAGAAATAACATTTTGATTGAAAGAGGGCAGTCGCAAGAAAGTCCCTAATTTGCAGGAAAAATTATCCATTCGAGATTTCCTCTCACGCTTTTAAGTTGTTGTTTTCAGATTATCTGGCGCCGTCAGCAACACGAGGGCTAATAATGCGCCGAAACATTCGCCATTAGACAAGCCAACATACATTTACAAACATCCATGCCTAAGACGGGACTCGGAACCCGCAACCTCGCGGTCTAGAAGCTAGCACGCTAACCACTATACCGTTTGGTCGGCCTCACGCTTTAAGATTCTCATGTGCGAGATTTTCTCTCTCTCTGTGACAAAAAAGAAACCCAATGCGAGAGAAAATCTGACCTGTTCTCTTTCATAAAATTAAAAAAAAAAAAAAAAAAAAAAAAAAAAAAATAATTGATGAAATAACAAAAGTCAAATACTGTTGTAAATCGCAGAAGGATTTGAATAAATGTATGCAATAGTTTTTGTCATAAGGGGTCATCTACATTTTTAAACTGAACCAAATTTTGAAAATTCCAATGGCAATTCCATAATATTATGCCATATTGTTACGAATTTCTGTATATTTGTAAATATTTTGTAGTATTAAATATGTAAAAAGGAAAATTTATTTACATTTCGCATAAGGCAGTGCAATAGTTTGTCTTCACTTTCCTGCAATGTGTCTATTAATGCTTGATAACGAGTTTTACAGAGATAACGCTGGGAAGCGAGTTTTACAAAGAAAAGGAGATTTAACATTATGGTAATGGCAATCTAACCAAATTGGCGAGATAGAGCCAAGTTGGCGACGGTTTTGGCGACTAATTTTTGTCGCCAAATTTGGCGACATTTTCGGTCCCCATGTACATGTATAGGGCTTTTCGACTACGATCTAGAAAGTCGTCCAAATTTCTATCTCTAGAAGATTCACGAAGGATTGACTTTCCTATATAAGCCCGGCCAGGAGTTAGTTAGTTGACTGGAATTACTGAGTTGAGATACTGAGTTAGCTGTCTCTCAGTGAGCATTCAGAGTAGTTCTAAAGCGAACTGTATTGCATTGTCTTTTGCGGCGATTTGTAGCAGTTGTGAAGTTTTTTTTAACTGCTGTTTGAGCTCTATTGTTGTGTAAAGAGCTGCATTGAGTCTTCTAGAACGAGAAGTTCAGGTTTTGTAAAAGAATCTGTGAAGAGTATATCGGAATAAATTTCTGCAAGTGTTAATCAGCTTTGGCTTCAAATCTTTCGAACCCATCCACGCAACAATATTTAGATTTAGAATTTAAAAAAAAAAAAAATTGCTATTTTTGCGCCATTTTGTTGCCATTCAAAGAATCTCGAGCTCATACCTCTGAATCCTGAAATCTTATCTCGATCTGTGGAACGGAACGGTCGCTAGAGGTCCATATATTGGCAAAGTTTCTTTATGACCACCCTGAACACTAGGGTGGTTCAAAAATATATGGGGAATTTTATTTTTTGTGTACCAAGAGACCAGGACACCCCCTAATTTTTTTTACATCTACCTATACAAATGTTTAAGCAAAATTTCAGAATCCTACTCTAATTAAAAGATGGCTCTCAATGAACAGTAAAATTTCGCATTTTGTGCCTTTTTGAGTATTTGTTGTGGATTTGCTAATAAGTATAATTGAAAGCAATTTTCTTAAAGCTTTTATTTATACCATAACTAAAAAAATGTTAAATAAGTTAGTAAAAGTCTATTAAATAATTAAAAATTAGAGGGCTGCTCACAAACGCTCGTTAATCCTCCGTGCTACTCCATTAAACTTTTAAAATTCTGATAAAAATTGCCCCGATAAATTAAGCGGTATAAAATCCTGAATAGCATTCAAAATAAGCTATTATTACACCTAAACACGAAATGAATAATTAGTGTGGTGTTATGTAGATCAGTAGTGTTGGTTATTAAATCATTTAACCAAGCATTAGAGTACCACTTGGGTTACTTTTTTGTATGCCGAAAATGGTGAATCGGAAATTATGTAAATACCATAATATCGGGAGATGGCGCTTTCTTTCCCTAAAAGCGCCCTCTCACGGCGGCCCCGATAATATCATTTCAAATCATAAAATTCTCACTCAATAAAGAGTGAACTAGCGAGTATAAATAGTGTCGAACTTTCAGCTCCATTCAAAATTTCTAAATGTGCAGCTGTACTTAACGAACATTTTCAAACGACACTCAATCTCCTACAAAGAACAACATTTAAATGAAATCAATCGAATGAACAGTTAATAACATCTAAGAAATATGGATTAAGTATGGAAATTGTAAACAACGTAAATCCTGCAGATGTTGCCATTCAGATTATCGAAACCCACTGTCATAGTGGAGACATGTTCGATAACATAATATTGAAAAATTACCTCATCAAGAGTTCTTTTTGTAAGTAAAAAGTAAATATCAAGAGTTCTTTTTGTCACGAATTCTCTAAGACTGGCATTATCTTTCAAAGTTTTTTAATAGCTGGCACCCTTTTATATTTCTGGAATCTTTTGAGTTATTCATGTCTGCAATACTTTTTAATTTTTGTTTTGCTGTAATTATGTGTGAAAATATGGCCTGACCAACAAATTTATTTGAAAGATACCATATAACAGGGTAGCCACAAAATTCAGGAAAAAAAGTTCCCTGATTTCCCTGACAGATTTCTAAAAAATTCCTTGATTTTAGCGTAAACTTCTTTTCAAATTTCCTCAATTTTCTTAGGTTTTCCACATGTCTAGACACCCTGATCGAATAGAACATGTATGCTAAGGAGATAATATGCAATTTTTTAAAAAGTAGTTTTGTTGGTAATAAAAAGTTTTAATTATTCCGAAACATTAAACTTCTAATGGCTTACCACTACAAATCTCCATGTAAATAGCGCCAAAATATGGATGAAGGTGCCTTAAACAATAAAAAATGTCCCTGATTTTCACGAAATTTTAAAAAGTTCCCTGACATTTCCCTGATTTTTTTCAGAATCAGAAAGCTCCCTGACATTTCCCTGATTTCCAGGTTTTCCCGGTTCTGTGGCCACTCTGTATAAGCTTTTTCAAAACTTTTCCAGCTGCAATTCTAATTTTAGAATCAATTTTCTTAGACTTTTTAACGTTCTTCCACAAATTTAGGTCACCACCAGAAGCAAGTGGGGCTTCTATCCATGTCTTTACCATACAAAAAAAGCATTAAACTGTACAAATCGCTGGAGCTGCATTTCTTCTCTCTATTAGTTGTATGAAAAACCTCTTGCTGATCTCTTGCTGAGGATTTAAAAATGTATAGGAGTTTAGCTATCCACGGTGGGTGATGAATAGCACCTGCTGCTCTCTAAAGGATTTTCGCTAGTGGATTGCCCAAAACGATTAATGTCAGATATACTACTTTTTTATAATCATCTCTAATCATCATAGATTTATCTGTAGTTGAAAGGAAGGCTACATTTGAAACTTTAACCCTTTGCACTTCAGCGGCGCCTCTCAGGCGCCACAAGATTGGATGCCGAAACACGAGAGGACCTCTAGGTTCGATGCGGAAATTTGATGCAAGGCCAATGACTGTGTTTAGTTTCCATGAAGAAAATCCGTAAACGCCAACCGAACCTAAAATGATTCGAGTTGCTGGTCCCTCCGCGCGAAAAAGGCCTGGAGTGCAAAGGGTTAAACTGTTTAGCATTTTATGTGTGCAATTCTTTTTCAAACAGTTTTAACCTTTAACTGCTGTGGTTGGGTGGTTTGAGGTTTTTGGCGCAAGAGCTACACATGGTCCATGCTGCACCAAACACATTGGTGAACATCAGTTTAAAGTTTAAGAAACATAGTATCAGAAAAATTAAGATAAAAGTCAAAGATGCGATATTTTAGGGGGTGGAAGCCTTCCACAAAAAATGACTCGCGGTCTGTCAGACCGCTTACAGTAGTTAAAGGTTAAGTCTGTTAAAGATTGAAACTTCTGGGGAACATGATGGACTATTACACAACTTAAATAACTTTGCCAATAGAAGTTATATGACCTGGTGCCGGTAGGACAGCCACAATAGTTAACGTCCGATTTTTTTTCTTTCTCCGAATTAATGCATGCCTCTTATACACAACCAGTAGTTGGTATCAAAACTTTGTCCAAATTTAATTCTCAACTTGCCATTGCCTAGCATAAAAAACAGTTTTGAAATATATTTTTTTTTCTCTGTTCTTCCACCACTCAACTTTGAGACACTAAGAAGTTTTTCGAAACCATCTACCTAAACATATACAGGCAGACGATCAATCGTTCTTATTCCAAAAGATTTTGGCAGAAGTTTGCCGTTCCAATGAAGGTCTATAGGACAGTAAGATTTGAATTTACCCATTGCCAGAGTCAGCGTATTCTTTTCGAGCTTTTTTTCTTGATTTGTGACCCCTCTTTAAAGAGGAAACATTCGAGGAACATGCCCCAAAGCTGCGACTACTGGAACAATCAAACGAAGTGCATCACGATCAAGATCAGACGGTGTTTTTGATAATATGGATGTTGCCAGATACAGTAGATAACTGTTGCCAAACTATATTGCATGTATTAAAAGAACCATAGAACTTTTTTTTCTTAAAATATAGACATGCGTTCTTATCAGCATAAAACTCGAAAATTTAGCGAAATTACAAAAATGTGTAAAAACGATTGGTCATTGAGCGCCCCCTTCTTAAGGGAGTAGGAAGCTAAAATTTTAGGTTGTTTGTTTTCAGATTATCTGGCACCGTCAGCAACACGAGGACTATAATGCGCCGAAACTTTCGTCATTAGACAAGCCAACATACATTTACAAACACCCATGCCTAACACGGGACTCGAACCCGCAACCTCGCGGTCTAGAAGGCAGTACGCTAACCACTATACCGTTTGGTCGGGGCTAAAATTTTAGGAGAATAATACTATGGGTAAATGTAAAAAAAAATTAGGGTGTGTCTTGGTCTGTAGCTGAATTTTTTTTTCTTTTTTTCCTATCTTCTTTGAACCACCCTACTGTACACAGTCTATATAGTGGCAGAAATTGTGGGTGGAAAAGATTTTTTTTTTTAATAGGTGCAAGGTCAAGCGTATAACTTTTGGAAAATGTAATATACCTGCAGCAAATATTTTGAGATTGGATCGGAATTTGTCAGGCGCAGGAAAAAAATGAGGGCTATATACTGAAAGCAACACCGTTAGGTTATATTATATTTGTTAAGAAGAAATGCTTTCCGGGACCTCTTTAGGAAATAGAGACAGCAGAGCGTAGTCATTTTCTGACACATCAACACTTTTCACATACTCAATTTCAATAGGTACTACAACAATCATGTTCTGTCATACTGGTTATAACTGAGTCATACTTATCCATTGTACTAATATCAATAGGTACTATAACAATTCTATACAGTCATACTAATATCAATAGGTACTATAGCAATCCTATACTGTCATACTAATATCAATAGGTACTATAACAATCCTATACTGTCATACTAATATCAATAGGTACTATAACAATCCTATACTGTCATACTAATATCAATAGGTACTATAACAATCCTATACTGTCATACTAATATCAATAGGTACTATAACAATCCTGTTATGCTATACTAATATCAATAGGTACTATAACAATCCTATACTGTCATACTAATATCAATAGGTACTATAACAATCCTATACTGTCATACTAATATCAATAGGTACTATAACAATCCTATACTGTCATACTAATATCAATAGGTACTATAACAATCCTGTTATGCTATACTAATATCAATAGGTACTATAACAATCCTATACTGTCATACTAATATCAATAGGTACTATAACAATCCTATACTGTCATACTAATATCAATAGGTACTATAACAATCCTATACTGTCATACTAATATCAATAGGTACTATAACAATCCTGTTATGCTATACTAATATCAATAGGTACTATAACAATCCTGTTATGCTATACTAATATCAATAGTCACTATAACAATCTTGTTCTGTCATACAAATATCAATATCTACTATAACAATCCTGTCCTTGTATACTACTAATATCAATAGGTAATATAAAAATTCTATACTGCCATACTAAACACACAAGTTGTATCTGCAGCCGAGCTTAAAATGAGAAATGGCGGTTTAAAAATTTTCGCATGATTGATGCTTACTTATTAAATAATTTAGTAACTGTTTTAATATTTCCGGTACAAATACGACTATTAAACCTTATCATAGCTTAGAACAAACTTACAGAGAGCCAGGCGCATGTTAACAATAACTCAAATTTGACCAAGCAATGCAGGTGCGACCTCATCTGTGCTTAGTACGGCATTATTACTTATCCATTATACAATACAGCATTTCAAAAACAACAAAAAACTGTTAATATCTCACCCTACGATCCCCTTTCAGCAGAACTTTCCCGGCGAAGCACAGCTTGTCTAGGCTGGAAGGGAGGCACTGAGTCGAGCCGCTTTCGGCATCTTACGATAGCCGCTGTCACACGCACAAGAACTGATAACGAGTCTTGTGCCGCGTCCAGCAGCTACTGTAAATGCACAACCTTACAATGCCCCAAGAAACGGTCGAGATCTTCTACCTGGAAAAAGAAAAGGATAGGTGAGAATGAATCCGAAAAACATTGAGTTGGTTGGTATGCTTAAAAGGCTTATTTTTTTATGTACAATAACGTCTAATCAGCCCGGAACATACAGCTTAACATGGATTTTGAAACACAACGCACGTCCACTTTTACTTCAGGATTCGAACACGGCACCTTTGGCATGCGAGGCCAGAGCGCTAACCCCACAGCCATCAGGTAGGCAAAAAACATTGAGACCCCATTTAATTTTTATTTCACATTAAGCCTTTTGACCAGACTTTTGCATTACTAAAATTTAACTATGAAAACTAGTTTAATTTAAGACTGACAAGCTAAAAGAAGTTATGCTATGAAGTTAAAAGATTATGACTTTTTCCGTTTCCTGGAACGATATATACTACTCGTATAGTTCCGATCAAACGGTATAGTGGTTAGCGTGCTAGCTCCTAGACCGCGAGGTTGCGGGTTCGAGTCCCGTGTAAGGCATGGGTGTTTGTAAATGTATGGCGCCTTATTTTTTCGGCGCCTAATACCCCTCGTGTTGCTGACGGCGCCAGATAATCTGAAAACAACCAACCCACTTGTATAGTCGATTAAGACTATTTATTCCAACAGTATAGGCCACTGTGACAACATATTTTAATCGTATAATAGACTGGGACAACAAATCCCAATCGTATAGTGGTCCACCTGATGGCTGTGGGGTTGGCGCTCTGGCCTCGCAAGCCAAAGGTGCCTGGTTCGAATCCCACGTTAGGCAAAGATGTTCGTTGTGGTTCGGAATCCATGTTAAGCTGTAGGTCCCGGCCTTATTAGCCGTTATTATGTATAAAAGTAGGTCGTTGAGAGTACAAACCAACCACCCTGGGACAGAAATGAAAACAATCAAAATGTTTTGTTTTGTTTTTTTTTTAAAAAAAAGGGAAATATACGCAGCGTTATTTTGAACTACAAAAAAAAAAGAGTTGGAGATTAAAATATATATGTGTACTAATGTGGATACAAAACAGTGGTGCAGCCATCAATTTCTTTCTGAGGGAAGTGGGGGGACTTTTTTAGGCAAGTTTAGTTTGATAAAGCCTTATAAAATCTATTAAAAATCATAAAATTGTAGAAAAAAACTAAACTTCTTTAAAAAAAAAAAAAAAAAAAAAAAAAAAAAAAAAAAGGAAATCCATTAAAACAAGGAAGATTTTCACCACTGATGGTAACAATCACTCAGTTTTGACAAAATATACAGATACACCCTCGGTGCTTATAACACGGCAGTACAGCACTCATATGCACAAGAAAATATCCAATAGAGCATATTGTTCAAGTTACAATACAAACTTAGGAGGATGACGATTTCTATAGGCCTCTCTTCTCCAAATGCGATGTCATTAGCGGACGTCAAAGATGACAACAGCTTTGGTCTGAAATGAATGAAACACATTTGATTTTTTTTTACAATACAATTGATTCATTGAAACATTTGATCCATTGATAAGAAAAGGAACCGCCTACTCATTTTACAAACTGAGATTGTGTAACAGGTTTTTAGATCGAGTTGAACAGGTGCGAGGATCTTCTTTGAGAACGATTCTCATTTAGCACTCCCATAGACCTGGTGCGAAGTTTGCCAGATCACGCTACCAGGGGGCGCGGTGAGTTTTCTTTAAAAATTAGGTAGGAATTTTAGAGAAAATTCGAAAAAATTTCGGAAAATTTTAAAGGTAATTCTTAAAAATGTAGGGATATTTCAAAGGGGTATTTTAAAGGATATTTGTAGGTGTAAAGGTAATGTAGGGATATTTTAAAGCTGACGTAGTCTCCTAACAAAAGCATTCTTTTCAAAGCATGTTTAACCCTTTGCGCTCGAGCGGCGCCTCTCGGGCACCATATGATTGGATGCCGCAACACGAGAGGACCACTAGGTTCGATGCGGAAATTCGATGCAAGGCCAATGACTGTGTTTAGTTTCTATGAAGTGCATAAGTATCCGCAAACCGAACCAAAAATGCCGCGAAATGTCTCGAATTGCTGGTCCCTCCGCGCGAAAAAGAGCTAGAGTGCATAGGGTTAGATACTGGTAAGAAACTTCCATTTTTTTTTTTTTTTTTTTAAATTAATACTTAAATTCTCAGATAAGATTTTTTCCTCAGGAGGAATATACGAGTTTTTTTTTTTTGCTGTTTCTGGAGGAAAGTCAGGGAACTTTAAGTTTTTTTTTAAAGGAATTATTGAAAATTTAAGAGGAATTTTAGGGAGTAACAAAAATTTAAGGAATATTAAGAATTAATCAAGCGACCTCTGCAAAGTTTGCCAAATCACAATACCGTCCAAAAATATTTCTCGGCGACATTTTAAATTTTGGCGTTGCAGACCGAAGAACACGACATTTGAACTTGAATGGTTATTAACCCTAGATAACTAAGCATTTGTCTATTATATAATACTAACAGAGCTTCAGTCTAGAGGTTTACAGATGTTCCCATACCACAAATTCCTTCTCACTCACACCGAAACCCTAATTTTTACACATTTCTATCCATAACATATCATATTTCTATCCATATCTATCCATATATTTACAATGCTTCCCTAAACACATTCACTACCGATCACGTATCAGAGCGGAATGTTTTGTTATTCCCCAGTAGTCTGTCCCGATCAGACTGCACCTGATCTGAGTTTCCGTTCATGCAGGAATTAACTGAAGTAACAAAATACTATATTTGTCATTTGACACAAATATAAGATACACCTTGTCTTTCCCTATAAGGTTAGCTGGAAGCTTGTGTTTCTAAAACACAGTTTCATGTAATTCCAGAAAAGAACAGCAACTCCGATCGGGAGCAGTCTGAACAGGACATTCTACTGGAGGGGTTACATGACATTCCGCGCTGATACGCGATCGGCAACGAATGTGTTAAGATACGCTAATGATTTTGAAATAAATAAAGGAAATATAAAAATATACTTGTTTTTAATTCGCAATCTAAGAGTCGAACGATTATTAGTTACAAAAAGTAACACTGATTTAAATTTAGTTATCTATGGTTTAAAATAAAATACGTGACCTTTGCATGGAAATTTTTTAAGCAATAGTTCGCTTAAGAAACGATAACACTTAATAGTAGTTCTAATCACACCTAAGAAATGCCCACCTGACGGCTGCGTGGTTAGAGCTCTGGCCTCGCATGCCAAAGGTACCGGGTTCGAATCCTGGGGTTAGGCATGGATGTTTGTTGTGGTTCGGATTCCACATTAAGCTGTAGGTCCTGGTCTGATTAGCCGTCAATATGCACAAATATAGGTCGTTGAACCAACCAACCATATTTAGGAAACGGTTATACATGAGTGAAAATCACACCAAGAAACGATCACAATCAATTAACATGAATGACAATCACACTTAAGAAACTATCTCCCTTAACATGAATAGGGATCATCTTTAAGAAACAATCCTCAGTTAAGATGAATAGGGATCACACTTAAGAAATAATCTCACTTAACATGAATAGGAATCACAGTTAAGAAACAATCTCACTTAACATGAATAGGAATCACATTCAAGAAACGATCTTACTTAACATGAAAAGGGATCACACTTAAGAAACGATCTCACTTAACATGAATAGGGATCACACTTAAGAAACAGTCAAATAATATGAGACAATCAAACTCAAGAAAGGAAATGTTTGTAATACATTTTAACTCCTTAGATAAAAACATTGCATTAATTTATATATCAGAAATTTTAATATAGAATACTTTGCTGTGATAAAAAAAAAAAAAAAAAAAAAAAAATCCGAACAAGGATGAAACATTGATAGAAAAGTGAATAATTATGATTAGACAATACTGCATTGAACTCTTTTTATTTAGAGAGATAAATTAAAAAAAAAAAAAAAAAAAAAAAAACTTTTAAATTGCTTGAAAATTAAACACCAAAAATAAATGAATTTTGCTATTTCAAACAGAAAACTATTTAGATTAAAAAATAAATAAATAAAGATATTACCCAACTTTTACATAAATTTCTATGTATAGCTAAACTAAATTCAGACAACGAAACATGTTGGACAATTCAAATGTTATGGTTGGTTTAACTTCATCATAAAATCAACAGTACATATGTATACTAAACTTCAACTTAACTAGACATCACTTAGACGATAGATCGTCACAGTGCTCATAGGTATTTAATCCATTTTGGCGGCGTGAAAGCATAATGTTCGCCAAACCACAACCCTGTAGAGAACAAAAGGCTCTAAGGTTTGGCGAGAATTATGTCTTCACTCCGCCAAAATGGATTAAATACCTATGAGCACTGTGACGATCTATCGGCTAAGTGATGTCTAGTTAAGTTGAAGTTTAGTATAGTATAGGACATTTCTTCAGCACGATTTTATTTGGCGGGTTATTTCTTTTCCCCGAGGTATTTTAGTTATCGTGCATCGGCTTTTGGCGATAATTTTGGCCACCGAGTGAAAAAAAAAAAAATGGTCAAATGTCCGACACAACATGCGTTCTAGAAGTTACACACATTGCTTTTTCAATATACAAAATATAGGGCCTGTGAAGCAAAAGAGTCAAAATGAATTTTCTTAACTTTTGAGAAAATACACACAGTTTCTTATTTATATTAAATTTGTATGAAAATTATTTGTCATTCAAATACTAACCTTTCGGATGAAGATACCTATCACTAGTTTTCATAGAATTTAATATAAATAAGAAATTTTACAATTTGCTTCTCAGCACCCTAATTACAATATAAGAGTTAAAATATATTTTGAAAAAGACAAAGATAGGAATTTCTAAAACTTCAATTAGAATTATAAGCTAATACGCTAAGCTGTTTCAAGAAACACATAATCAACAGGTAAATTGCATGCGTAACTATTTGCATAACAATAATAACAGAACATGAGAAACTAAAATAAATTTTTAATTAAGATCTTGGATAACAATAACACAATAAAACGAGCGCCTCAATTTATTCATTAGAGTCCCCATCACCAAGTTCAAAGCCCCTATCATTAAAAAAATTCCCAATCCAATCACTATTAATTACATTTTAATAACACAGCCCCCATTGTCAGTCATTTGAAATCACTATACCACACAGTGCTGCCATCTACCGGACAAGTTAGCACCTTTCACCGCAGTTATTGAACCTAGCGAGAGTTGATCGTCCTCACGCGTTGGCGAGATTCCGTTACTTTGGCGAGCTATTCCGATACCACTACGAGGAGGGTTGCCATAGCTTCGCGTGTTCGAAAACTCGAAATCTACCCCCCTCTCCTCGTCTAGACGCAGACGAGACGCAGTGAAACGCCCGACGAGAGAGAGGGGATGAGAACGATTCCACAGTTTTCACTCTTCGAATTCTATTCTTATTTTTTTTGTGTGTGTGGAGTTGGCGTGTTCCTAAAGTATTAGGGCCGGATATAGAATGTGAGAGGACGAGCCGAGTTTATCTTTGGCGGCTCTTTTTTGGCGTGATTTTTTGGATAAAGGCGGTCACCGTTCCGAGACCGATCTGTGGAGAAGATAGCGCTTTTGAGTTTTCGGCTTCTCTTATGGCTTTAACCGCAACTTTTCTTTTGAGTTAATTGAACCCTAAGAAAGGCTTCAGTAAAGGATTTTTGATACCACTTTTGATGCTTTTTAGAGAGTAGTTATCTAGATAGTTCGTTGGGAGAGTTTTTTTGCGGATCATCTCTATAAATACGACTTTTTTAATTCCTGATTGATATAATTTCATAAATATATTTATAATTAAATTTTTTTTTTAACTTTATGCCTCAGTTTGGGGTTGCCCGAAATATTTACAAACGCGACATCACTATCTTTCCTTTCCCTGGAATAATTTTTCCTCTCTAAAAATCTAGTTGTGTTGAGATAATAATATAATTCATAAAAGTAAATTTTTAATATAAATCCTTTATACGCATTACCAATTTTTATATTCATTACATAGCGCCGTTTCTGTTGTCAGCGTGAGTTTGGTACTTGCATCTAATCTTAAATATTAAAAACATCTCTATAAGCAAAATTTGCGGTAAACCACTTTTCAAAATGTATTAATTAAAAATGAATGTGAATTTATGTACTCATAGACAAATATCTTTTATTTATTCTAAAAAAAAAAAAAAAATTGTATTCCAAAATTTTTTATTATTTATTTATTTATTAAAACACTATTGGCAACAGGAAAGAGTTTCTTCAACGATTGGTTAAATGCTATTTCAGCGCGACTGGATAACGGCAAGCTGGTTTTCTAGTATTTCATAAAAGAGACCTTTTAGTGACAGTTTAGTCGCAAAATTTGATAGAATGCATTGTCATCGATATCGAATCTATCTGCCAAGTTTCAGACCGATTGGATGACGGCAAGGGATATTATGGCTACCGCAGATTTGCTCTCCATCTACATACATACACACAAACAAAATCGAAGTTAATATAAAGGATTTAAAAATGTGTTTCTTTTGATATTTGGAAGAAGAAGAAAAAAAAAATACCTGTATGCTTCTATTTAAAGTTAATTATCTTTTTATGTTCTATATAGACACCTGTTCGATGATTTTTTTTTTTTAAATAATTCACCCAATTAGTAGTTATTATGATTGTTATACTAGTAATTTTACATCTTTCAGTATTAAATCTCATTTAGGCCAGAAAGCTTTAGAAGTTGCCTCGAGTAACTGCAATTTTGTGGCCAAAACAAGTATTAATAAATTAAATATCTAAAGGAACTCTAAAAATATATATATGCTTAAATATCCAAAGAAAATCTATAAAAAAAATATATTCAAACACTAAAAAACAATAACGTCTAAAACAATTATACTTTAATATCAAAGAAATCAAATATACTAGGTATATGTGAAACACATTACACAAAGGATACTTTCATTTCAGATATCTTTCAAATGGTACAGTGAAAAGAAATCAAGGACTTTCAACGACCTTTTAAAGAAAATTCAAGGACCATAAAATTGCATACTTTAAGACATAAAAATACAAAACGGAGGCAGAAAGAAAATGGAGGCGGAGATTATCGGTGGACGCTCAAAAATTCCAGGACTTTCAAAGACTTCATCCTTTTTTCAAGGACTTTCAAGGACCAAATTCCAGGACTTTCAAGGACTTTCGAGGACCAAATTCCATAAAAAAAATTCCAGGACTTTCAAGGACCAAATTCCATCAAAAAAATTCCAGGACTTTCAAGGACCTCATCCTTTTTTCAAGGACTTCCATTTACCAAATTCCATCAAAAAAATTCCAGGACTTTCAAGGACCTCATCCTTTTTTCAAGGACTTTCGAGGACCAAATTCCATCAAAAAAATTCCAGGACTTTCAAGGACCTCATCCTTTTTTCAAGGACTTTCGAGGACCAAATTCCATCAAAAAAATTCCAGGACTTTCAAGGACCTCATCCTTTTTTCAAGGACTTTCGAGGACCAAATTCCATCAAAAAAATTCCAGGACTTTCAAGGACCTCATCCTTTTTTCAAGGACTTTCGAGGACCAAATTCCTTAAAAAAAAATCCAGGACTTTCAAGGACCTCATCCTTTTTTCAAGGACTTTCGAGGACCAAAGTCCATCCAAAAAATTCCAGGACTTTCAAGGACCTCAACCTTTTTTCAAGGACTTCCAAGGACCTCAACCTTTTTTCAAGGACTTCCAAGGACCAAATTCCACCAAAAAAATTTCAGGGACTTTCAAGAACCTCAACCTTTTTTCAAAGACCTAATTCCATTAAAAAAAATTCCAAGACTTTCAAGGACCGTGGGAACCAAGTAGTATTTTCTCCAATTTCTATTTGCAGTACTTCTGGCCAAGTCTTCTACGGGTGGTTCACACAACCCCCCCCCCTCCCATCCCCTTTCCCCGTCATACATTCTTCATATAAAATTCCACACTAAACACTTCCAAGAGGAAAAACATAACCTCAAAATTACATTCCACTTTAAAAAACCAGTCCGCATTAGCAGACCTTGTTCAAATCATTCGTTTCAATATTTACAAAACCGCAACTCTTTCGCAACACTGACCTCTAAATGGGGAGGGGGGGGGGGTGAAAGAAAGGTAAATCCGCCACTGGCATGCAAATACATCCGGGGAAGAGTACTTTCTCACGGTGTGCATTCCGCGGCATTTCGCAAGGCAAGTACGGTTCCACCGTCATTCGTTGATGCGAGAACAATGCTTGCCACGGGGTTAATGGACATTCTTTTCTCACCACACACGAAATGGCCTTTTTTATTCCGACACGGAAATAGGGGAGGAATTTTCGCGCGTTTTTTTTTTTTCCCCACCGAGGAATCCAAGCAGATGGAAATAAAATGATTCGTGGGTGGTTTTAAAAACTTTTTTTTAAATTTTTGGAGTTCAGGGGGCGCTGTGAGTTTTTTAAAACAAAATTAGGTAGGAATTTTAGGGATAATACCGAAAATTTTAGGGTTAAATTCCAACGTTCTAGGGACAGTTCTAACAAATTTAGGGATATTTCTTTTAAAGCTCCTAACACACACATTCTTTTCAAATCACGTTTGAATATCGGCAAAAAACTGTTAATTTTTAAAAAGTTGAATAATTAATCCCCTAAAACATTGCTCATTCTGATTCTGCAGTACTTTCTCAAATTAATCAAAACTTTACTTTCAAAGGAAGAATAAAAAATTTAAAAAAAATCATTCTTATAAGCACGAAGAAAACCTTAACTTTTAAAAAGCAAATTACTAAAAATTCTCAAGTATATTTCTACAGCCAATTTAAAACCGCATAAATGACAATAAAATAATGATAGTCTTAAATAAAATAATTCATTTTTTTTTTTTTTTGCATTTTCTGTTTTTAAATTTCCGTCCGTACTCTTACGTTAGACGGGTACACGATAAAAATCGCCAAATTACAGCGATATCCCATTTAAACTAATAACCTTAAAATCACTTATAATTCATACAGCAAACCATTATAGGGTTGCCATAACAAAACGTAAATATTTAGGGTTGCCATAACAAAACGTAAATATTTAGGTTTGGCTAAACATTTAAGCATCATTTAAACATATAAATATTTAGGCTTGGCGTCAACTGGTACCCGTCTAACGGAAAAGTACCTTTCCGCCATTGCGCTCGTTCTCAAGACATCAATAAATCAGACATAACAGAAGACGAATGACTTAATAACAGGGGGAGCAACTCTTCCATTCGCAGCAAGCCGCCAACAATGGCTCATTTCCACAACAATGCCAAATTATCCTCGCCAAGTGAACCCACACAATTCGAAATCCATAGTTATCCTTCGTTTTAAAAAACCATCAGAAACGACTATTAATACAGAATGCCGCCGAACGACATTGTCCATAGGAATTTTTATTGTTCGACGTCGCCATTTAGAAATGATACGTAACAAATCGGAAAGTTTCGTTTTCTGCTGCGTTTTAATGACCGAAAAATCACCGAAAAGCATTGTCTTCTTAAGTTGGAGGAAGAGAAATTTAGAGCACAAAAAAGCATTTTTTTTTTTTTTTTTTTAAGTTCATTAGTTTTAAAAGGTTCCGTGAACCAAAACCAATGCTAATGGACATTAGCTATGCATTGTTCTTAGCATTATGGTGAATGAGGATGTGTTCGGTTAATTGTAGAATGCACGCGATATGAATACTACTGAGGTCGAGAGTACTTCAGTTTCACTTTTTAGCGTGACTTACGCGTTTGTTTGCCGAGCCGAAACTTTTCGTGGGATTTTCACTTTCACAATATCATATTAGTTAAGAATATCTGCAGCGACAAGACATCAGGCGAGTAACCTTTGGTTCAAAAATTGGCAATGTGCACAAAATCAGAATTTTTATTTTGAAAGAATTGCATTCGGTGAACAAAAAAAAATCGATTTTTTTTTTACAATGATAGCATTGCATTCGTTGAAAAAAAAATCGATTTTTTTTACAATGAAAGCATTGCATTCGATGAGAGAGAAAAAAATCGATTTTTTTTTCCTTTATATTTTTTTATACACGTTTTGGAAATGTTTCGAGACCAAAAAAGTTATCTACAAAAAATGTCTGTTTGTATCCTGCATAACTCCCGAATGGACTGAGATACGATGGTCAAAATTTGCATACGAGTCAGTGGTGACCATGGAACCTGCCATTAAGGTTTTCATCGCAATGACCGCAAGGCGGCTAAAGTTTTTGTTTAAACCTCGATATTCCAAAATAGATAATTGAATATATACAGCTGAAATGTTAATTAACAGTTATGCATTAATTAATGTTAGTTTTACAACTTTTCTCCACTTTATAATTTGGAAACGCCCTTGATACTACATGGCGGCATTCATGATCAATAACCATTGATTTGTTGAAATTAATTGGCGCAAGGGCAATGCTAGGACCACTCCGAGCCGAAATAATTATTGATTGAAAATTAACAAAACTTTGTATTTCAACGTGGTTTTTTTTTTTTTTTTTTTTTAAATGTATAATTATAGGGTTTCCGTTAAACTGTTTAAAGTTTGTTTAGGTTATAGAATGTATACGTTACCTTTTGAGAAAATGCATACATTTTTAATAATAAACTAGGGGTGTGGAACATCGCACAACTTTCAATTACACTATAACACTGACGTTGCTTTGTGTCATTTACCGTTTGTATATTTTCATCCTCCATTTAGAATAAATCCTCACTTGTGCAAGTTCCTGAACTTACTGAAGCAAATTTGGGCTCAATTTTGAGTTTTCGTAGTGTTTGACCAATACGAAGAAAACCAGGGGAAATCCGTGATATTGTAACTTTTGTGTCAATATAGATCCCTAAAAATTGTAGGGATAATTTAAAAAAATTTAGGGTTATTAAAATTTTCAAAACAGGTTTCAATAGCAACAAAAAAAAGCTGCCGATTTTTAAAAAATTTAATAATTTACAATTATAATCTCAAAACTATTTTCTCTTCTGAAACTTTATCTGTGTTTTTTTGGGTTTTTTTGACGGGGGGGGGGGGGGGGGGATTTTGGAAGAAAATTGGAAAATGAGAGGTTTTTAATTTATTTTTTTTTAGGATTTACCGAAAAATTTAAGTACAATTTTTAGGAATTTTAAGGAGAAACGAAAATTTAAAGAATATTAAGAATTTTAGGGTGAATTCGAGCCCCCCCCTGGGGGTGGTACTGTACTTCCAAGCCATCAGCTCGCATCTCCCGAAAACTGCCCCCCCCCCCAAAAAAAACCCCCACTCAATTTCAAACACAGCAAAGGGCACCCTCCGAGAGAAACAGGGTTAAAATGTGTACTAAAAAGGTCATCTTGTGATTCATCCTCCTCCATTTTCCATTCATGTTCCACTGAGGAGGAATGCGATGACGTCAGCAGCATCCCATTGAGGAAGAAGAGCATCTTATCCCGAGTGCATTTACCTCTCTCTTCGCCCGACTTAGCCCGCAATATGTTGACGCCCCCCCCCCTCCCCCACCTCCTCTAGTCTCTGGAGGGGCGGTGAAAACAATGGCGGGCTCCTTTGAAGTTGGGCCGACAATACCGGAAACACCGGCGACAACAAAGAGATCGGAGAAAAGAGTTGGAAGATGCTTGGATTCACACAGGAATGTGGTTTCTTGACCCCTTGTTCTGTCGATTGTTACTTCGTAACAAATTTTCAGCTATTAGAGGCTCGTTAAATTCCTGCCCGCCTGTGATGGACTAAACTATAAATGAATGCAGGTTTGTGCGATATGCCAAGTGAAAGGTCTCACCGTGACGAGTTCCCCCCATACCGAAATTCAACGGTTTAAGCTGCGATTGAAAGTGCTTCAAATGATGGACAGGGAGAGAAGAGAGTCCATAATACGGAGATCAGGGTGGTCACAAAATTTATGAAAAAAAAGTTCCCTGATAATTTCCTTGATTTCCATGATAAATTTCTAAAAAATTCCCTGATTTTAAGACAATTTTTTTTTTTTTTTTTCAAATTTCCCTAACTTTTCCAGACATGTAGACACTTTGATCAAATGGAAAATGTATACTAAAGAGATAACACGTTTTTAAAAAACAGTTTTGACGGTAAGGAAAAGTTTGAATTATTCCGCAAAATTAAACTTGTAACGATTAGCACCACAATTCCTTCAGGGAAACGCTCCTACAAACCAATGAAAAATTTCCCTGATTTTTGTTAAATTTTAAAAAATTTCCTGACATTTCCCTGATTTTTTCCAGAATCCGAAAGCTCCCTGGACATTTCCCTGATTTCAAGGTTCTGTGGCCATTCTGCATAATAATTTAGTGGGTAATTCATATCGTAGCAACAAACAGAGATACTAGATTGGAAATTAAGATATTTGGTGAGCGGTTTTCTCGCAAAACTCACCACCGACAATATAGAAATTATTTTTTTTTGTTATATTAGATCACGCGAGAAATACAGAAAAGCTATATTCTGGTCCAAAATATCTTTGTCACTATACCAAACTTCAACTTAACTAGACATCACTTAGACGATAGATCGTCACAGTGCTCATAGGTATTTAATCCATTTTGGCGACGTGAAAGCATAATGTTCGCCAAACCACAACCCTGTAGAGGAGAACAAAAGGCTATAAGGTTTGGCGAGAATTATGTCTTCACTCCGCCAAAATGGATTAAATACCTATGAGCACTGTGACGGTATAGATTCGTAATTTTAGGAGCGAAATAGGAATTCCTTTAAAATTACTTCGCGAATGAAATTGCCACCTAACAGTACGACAACGAAACGGAAAGCAATGTCGCAATCACTGTCGCGCCTACTCGTTTATAAGAGTAAAAGTTACAGTGCTCAAACTTGAGAAATCGATCCGAAAAACAGTTGCATTCATTCAAGACACCTTTGACGGTGATGTGTTCAGTTCAGAAACAAAATTCAATTGGATCAAGAAATAAGGTTAAATAAAAATTATTATACTAAACTTCAACTTAACTAGACATCACTTAGACGGTAGATCGTCACAGTGCTCATAGGTATTTAATCCATTTTGGCGGCGTGAAAGCATAATGTTCGCCAAACCACAACCCTGTACAGAACAAAAGGCTATAAGGTTTGGCGAGAATTATGCTTTCACTCCGCCAAAATGAATTAAATACCTATGAGCACTGTGACGATCTACCGTCTAAGTGATGTCTAGTTAAGTTGAAGTTTAGTATAGCACCGTTTAAAACGTTACTATAATCTGACCACTCTGACAACGATTTATTTAAAAAAAATAATAAATTTGTTATGGTTCCAGCCCTAAGGCACTACTTATCATAGATCTCATAGAAGCCCGAAGAGCAGAAATTCAGTGGGGATAAAATTCAAAAGTAAAAGAAACTAGGGGTGTGGAACGTCGCACAACTTTCCGTTACATTATAATAGCCATCGCATTACAAATTTATGGTGTTATTTACCGTTTTCATATTTTCATTCATTTTAAAAATGTAATAAATTTACCTCGGTTTTTTTTTTTTCCTTGTCCATTTGGTAGATTAATCCAATGAACGATTGATTTGTAAGAAGAGTAGAAGTCGTTTTGAAAAATCCTAAAAATAAAAAACTCAGTTAATACAAATATATTCCTATAAAGAGATTTTTCTTTTTTTTAATCTTAAAAAGAACTCCTAATAAGAATAATTCCCTATGCATGCTAAATTTTAAATTTTGTACTTATTACACATAATGACTTAATTGGCGAATGACTTAACTTTTTGAAAATAGCAGTTGTTTTTTTTTTCAAAATTTTAATATCGCCGTTATTGGTGAAATAATTATACAACTGCGAAAATTGTCTCACAGTTCCGTCCTTGTTCTCGTCGACACGCTATGTATTCCTTGATCCAATATAGACCTTAACTCCGATTCGACAAAATTTGCCGTTGCGTTATTGTTTTACCAAAGCGGTGATATGATACTGTTACACAAATTTCTCTTTATAAAATTATAAATAGTGATGTATTTATTTTAAAGTTTGATTTTATCTTATTTTATTCTGTATATAATTATAAGTAATGACCAGTGACGTATATCTTTTAAATTCTATTTTATTTTTTGGAATGTGTTAATAGCGATAATACAGGTTAGAAAAAAGTGGCAACATCTAAATCAATCGGGAAATTTCGAGGCATTTCCATCATGTGAATGGTTATGTGATTTTGTTAGAAATTTCAACCACGAGACAATAAAAGGAGGTGAAAAATCGAATAGAGAGAGAAGACGTGTATTGGATGCTGTTTGGGAAGCATCGGATCTTTTGTTTACTTTCGCTGTGCCTGCATTATCGCTGTGTTCGTAGTTGAATGTGACGAAGCTTGTATTGAAGCTTCATAGCAATTGTTCTGTTATTCGGAGAAGTTTTGTGAATCTTCGAAGGAAGAATAAATTATAGTTTGTATTTATAAAAAAAACGCTTGATTAATTCTTCCGTGAAAATTTCGTAACAAAACCTGATTTGTTAATTGATGATAAGGGATAAATACCAAATCTAATAAGCTTTTACCCTAAGAATTTAAATCCACAAAACACGCCTGAATAAATGCAGAAAATCCGGGTTTTACCCACCAATTATTAACTCGCTATTTACAGAGAGATAAAAACGTCCAAACAGAACAGATAAAAACCAAATTATTGTTTGCTAGGGATAAAACAAATTCCAAACATGTTAGTGTCTAATTGACGTCAAGTCGAAGTAAGTTAAATATCCCACCCACGGGATTAACCAATAATTAAAAGCTAACATCCTCCTACGCAAACGGAAAAAATAAAAGTTCCAAGAGGAGGAAGGAGGGGGGGGGGGGGGACTAGAAAAGATCAAAGACGTGAAATTTTTATGCGCCCCCATTCCTGGTTGCTAGGCGCTAGTGTTGGAATGTTAGACACAATAAAAATACAGCGCTCATCTTGCAACATTGTATAATAATCTTTTCGCCCAGGAGCACGTGATCTGTGACGTCGGAGTTGCGTAAAAGATGACGTCAGTTGCCGCGGAAACGAGACCCCGCCCCCATCCACGACGGCAAAGCAAAACGAAAAGGTCACATCGTGGTTTTCGGAATAGTGTAGTAATTCGTTGTTAAGTCGCGACGTAACGACAAATTTACGCCGTTTTTCAAGAGTCAAATTTACCGCCAGGGCGTCAATGTGCACGAACGATTAATTGGGTAGTTAGATTTAAAAAATATACATATATTTTTTCTCAAGAAAGCATAGTCAACTTAATTAATGCTTTTTATGTTGCTAGACTTTCCTGTAATTTAATTAAGTATTCATTAGTTGGCGCGGCTTTTGAGTAGATTGGTTATTTTGTTTATGGTCTATTTAGCAGCATTATTTTTTAACGACAAAAAGGAATGAAAAACGTATGGTTTTTATTTATTTATTGGGGTTTTTTTTTAACATTTTTTTATATATAATTAAAATAAATTGTAAAAATAATAAATTAAACTGTGAAAATATTTGTAATCATCCTTAAAAAAGGAACATCAGTGATTGGAGTTTCAGAATATTATTTCGATTTAGAAAAAAAAAAAAAAAAAAAAAAAATTGATGTAATCCGAAAAGGATTATTTTAGAAAACGTAAAAATGGAAACATACTATTTAGCAGAAGGAATGTCATATAGGAAAAAAAAAATCGCAGGGTTCGTTATAAGAAACACAAAAAGCGCAATATTAAATTTATTTTCTTTCTCAGAAAAATACACAAAAAGATCAACATTAATAATTTCACGCAAAATTAGAAGTCATTTCATAAATAAAAAAAAATCGTTCTTACTCTTCCCATCATTTCATAATTACTAAGCGATGTATGTGGCAATAAAAAATATAATTAGTAAGCAATAATTCAGAAGTATATTCCGCAAAAAAAAAATCACGGCTTGACATCGAATATCCATTTTTTTTTTTTTTTTTAACCGTCTGAATACTAGGTATTTGAAGTATTTCCCCAGAAAACCTTATGCAGCCCAGATAGAATTCAGATGGAAGAATTATCAGAATTTATTGAGAAACAGAAATCTTTTCGTTCAGAACAAGCCTGCATAAACAGTCAGAACGCCGAACTAAATTAAGCATTTAAACAATTTAAACGTATGCACTATCTGTAAGAAACGTGAATGAAAATGTTGCTAGGCGAGATGTTTTTGAAAATTATTTTGTCTACGTGTTAACACGCAACGCGAATATACTGTGTACTAGAACATTATATTTTTAAAGAACGAAGCGGGATTTCCTCCATTGAGCAAACGATAACACGCGATACTCAACAGTCGCTGAATATACAGTGTTAGCTACAGAATTTGAGAAAACATACTTGCAATGAAATGAATGGGTTTAAATATAATATAACCCATAAACACAAAGTTTTTAATATAAATACTTTATTTGCATTGGTAGTTTTTATGTTCATTAACAAAGCGCCGCTTCTGTTGCCAGCGTGTGCTAGGTGTTGGCATCTCATTTTAAATGTTAAAAACATCTCTATCAGAAAATTATTATCAGTCGAACTATTAAAATATATCAGGGGAACTTCAAAATGTAGTCATAAAAAATGAATGTGAATTTACGAACTCGCATCCAAATATCTTTTACTTATTGTGATCATAACAATTGTATTATTTATTCATTACAACAATTTCGGCTACAGGAAATAGTTTCTTCAATGATCGGTTAAATGCTATTTCAGCGCGATGGGATGACGGGCAAGTTGGTTTATTAGTATTCCGTAAAAGCGACCTTTTAGTGACAGTAACAGCTCCACAATTTTATTTATGGTTTCGGCGCAGTATAGCCTAGATGTCGCTCTTGCGCCAGTAAACCCAAAATCAAACCAAACCAAAATTTGATAGAATGCAACGACATCGAATCTATCTGCCAAGTTTCAGCCCGATTGGATGACGGCAAGGAGGTTAATCAGACGGTCCGCAGATTTGTTTCCCATCGACAAACATAAAAATTCGAAGTTAATATACAGAATTTTTTTAAAAAAAACTTCGTATTTTTAAAGTATAAAATTGGTATAGTGGATATTATGAATAAACAAACGTGAGCAGTAGTAACCTTATAAAAAAAATCTAGTTAGATCTAGCTAATATAATAAGAGGAATCTTTGTAATTTGAAAATAACCTAGAAGAATACAAAATTGACCTTTTTCACGACGAATCACGTATTACCCGCCTTTATTGTATACCTCTATAAAAAAGGGTTATATTTTTATATTTCTACTTAAGCCATTTGGCTGTAGTACGATTTCAATGCTTTTAAAAAAATTGAAATGCGTTTTTCTCTGATGCGTTTCGAAATATGGTTTTGCCGTTATCTAGTTGTAGCAGTAAGATGACGATATTTGTAAAAAAATTCTCTGCCCGAGAAATGTAAGGAAATATTAATATATATTTTTAAATCCTTTATATTAGCTTTTTGTGAGTGTATTTGTTTCTGCTGTTTTGTTATCAATTGTTTTAGTAAAAAAAAAAAAATGTTTTAATAAATAAAAGAAATTTTTTTTAATCAGAATAAATAAAAGATATTTGGATGCGAGTCCATAAACCAACGTTTATTTTTAAAGAATACATTTTGAAACGTAGTTTGGCGCACATTTTACCAATAGAAATGTTTTGGATATTTAAAATTAGATGCAAACACCAAGCACACGCTGTTTAAAGAATAGGCGCTGTGTTAACGAATATAAAAACTAGCAATGCATGTAAAGGATTTATATAAAAAAAACTTTGTTTTTATGGGTTATATTATTTTTGAGTGAGTATTTGCAACAAGACTGAGATCCCACTTGATTTTCCAACATTTCGGTAAAAACAAATCCTGATATTATAAAAAATTTCAATTAAAACCAGACGCGTCGTTCAGTGGAACTCCGGTACTTACGTATTATCCCGTCTACGTTTTTGTCACAAAAAAAAAAAATCGCCTTACGTAGTCATCAACTAAAACATAATTCGCGTAATTGACCAACCAACAAAAAGTTCGCCACGTTGACCTTACAAATCCTTTGGAATGGGAAAGACGTCATGACCATTCAACATTTGGCGAACTTTTTGGTTACGAAAAGAATATCGACGGAATAACACGTAAGTACCCAAACTACATTCCCGATTCCGTAAATTAACGAGGCAACAAGCACAAAAAAAAAACATCAAATACATCCAATTCTCTCAGACAACAAAATAATAAGTCACTAATAATAAAAAAACCAGAAGGTTCTTTTTTATTCTACCCAGCAAGGACCAGACATCATTAAGAGTTCCTTATCCAATCAAAAACCCGGAGCAAAGAACACCAACTGGCAAAGCAGACTTTTACCACCTGCGCAAACAACTGACTTGCAGTAAGGTTTCCAGTGCCAACATATCGGCAACCAGGTAACCGACATAATCCCATTGAGTGGGTGTAATAACAGGAGTGTTTGGATTGCAGGCGCCTGGAGCCACAATAACATCTCTGGCTAATAGGGAAAAGTTGGGATGGATGAAATTAACTAATGTGGCCGGAATCCGGTATAGATTGTGTGTGGGGGGGGGGGATCCTTGAGTGATCAGAAGTTGCCGGGTGATTGATGTAATCGAATTGGTTATTTGAGAAGCAACGTAAGTCAGTGGTATACATAAGTAAAATCGAGATCCAGATAATTTAGAAACTACTTTGTATAAAATTGGCGAGAAGTGTAAGAAAATGATCACCCTTAATGAAATGACATAAAATAAAAACTCAGAAATAGCGTCCAATATATTTTATTTTATATTTGAAATTCTTGCCTAGAAATTCTTCCAATGCCTATGCAGTGGCTTCACCTGCAACAGTCTTTTGCTCATTTAATTTTCATTTTATCTATATATTTAATAGGCAATACGTTTTTTGGGGTTCGTCCGTCCGCCTAAACCGCTCAACCAATTTCAATGATCAAGGTGTCATTTTAAAGGAAATAAGCTGTAGATTTGCCAAAACGTACCAAAATAATTTATTAACACTTTATTAATTAGTTAAATTTCAATATTTTTCATCATTAAGCTACTACAAAGCCTCAATGATTTTGAATATATGATTGGCAACATCCTTATGTATGTAAACAACAAACCGGCTGCTCGGGGGTTCAACCAACCAACCAATCGTTGCTAATTTTAAAGCTATCCTTATATGTAAACAACAAACCCGTTGCTAATTTTAAAGCTCTTTTTAAACTCTTCGTTTCAAAGTTGATTTTTTCTGTTTTTCTGAAGCATTTTTGTATTAGAGTAATTATTATTTTGAAATATTTCTATCCAGAAAATGCCTCGCGTTGGACGTCGTTCTCCCTTACGTATGTAAATAACAAACCCGTTGCTAATTTTAAAGCTATCCTTACGTATGTAAACAACTGACCGCTGCTAATTTTAAAGCTCTTTATAAACTCTTCGTTTCAAAGTTGATTTTTTCTGTTTTTCTGAAGCATTTTTGTATTAGAGTAATTATTATTTTGAAGTATTTCTATCCAGAAAATGCTTCGCGTTGGACGTCGTTCTCTAACGGGGCGACTTATCAGAATAAATAAATGATATTGGGACTTCAATGTTAGGGCATAGCTAATGAAGTTTTAAGTCAGAATGTTGGCGGATAGTATATTTAACTTTCTATTATGAAACTTGCAATTTAGGTGTTTTCTCTATTAGGCCTTACATTAAATTTTTTATGGCTGGCAAACCTATTCGTGCACAGCAAGATGTTTTAACCACAAATTCGAGCGGCAAAGCCGCTCAATCCGAGCGCAGCGAGGCGTTTGGGGGTTAGCGAGCGTTAGCGAGCAGGGGGCGAAGCCCCCTAGTAAAATAAAATACATTGACCTCCGAATTTGAAAGAGTTGAACAAAAATCCAATTGCCAAATACGTCATAACTCGCCAAAAATAAACATACTTTTTTTTGTCTGGTAACCCAAAACTCTTTAATTTTCAATTAAGAAGGTTGCAGACGATTTTCTTTCCTGGCGACAAGATATTTTTTCATCTTTTAAAAATCAGCCAAGTTGGCTATAAATATTATGTCATCAGTTACGTAATATTTATCGCCAACTAGGAATACTTCTAAAATATGGAAATAATTTTCGCCAGAGAAATAAATATCGTCTGTTGAAAATTAAAGAGCAGTGGGTAACCATATAAAAAAGAATGCTCATTATTTGGCAAGTTATGACATACTTGGCAATCGAATTTAGTTCAACTCATTGAAGGTTAATTTTTTAATAGTTTCGACCATTTCGGCCCAGGCAGACCAGTGGATTCATAATTTACTAGCATTTCTCTTCTAAATACAAAAAAATAAAAATAATAATAATAATCAAAATGATGTTCGAAAATATGCCTCTCAGACTATAAAGTAATGTACGCATTAACGGCTACCGTATCGATAAAGTGCAGAAGAAGGGATTGATGATCGATTCTATTAATTAATTTGTTGACTGTATTAAATTGATTCTTTACACATCGATAAATAATAAAAATTATGTTAATTTAAAAGTACAGAAACGTTGCTGTTGTTCAGATCTTATTTTCTTTTTAACGAGGGCCTAGTATGTTATGTGCAGATTATCCAAGTAATTTGCAGATTACCTAGGTAACTTGAGAAATTAATAAATTTTCGGCACTTTGTCGGATCACCCTAATTAATCTTCACATTACCTAGATTATCTGTAGAATAACTGATTTGTGCACTTTAGCATTCACAAATAGAACATACCACCACCCAGGCTCTTCTTTTTTGTATGTTTCGTAGTTTTAAATTTAGCGATTATTTGCTGAAAACATGCATCTGGACGTGATGTACCACTTCTGTCCAACTTGTGTTTTTAAATCTTTTATATATTAACTTCGAATGTGTGTGTGTGTCGGTGGCGGGAAAATAAGCGGAGGCATAATTAACCGCCTAGTCGTCATCCGATCGGGCTGAATCTTGGCAGCAGACAGATTCGATGTCGATGACAATGCATTCTATCAAATTTTAACGGCTGTCGCTGTCACTAAAATGTCGCTTTTACGGAATACTAATAAACCAACTTGCCGACATCCCATCCTGCTGAAATAGCATTTAACCGATCATTGAAGAAACTCTTTCCTCTGTTGCCGAAACTGTTTTAATAAATAAATAATAAAATTGCTTTAATCAGAATAAACAAAAGATATTTAATATGCGAGTTCAAAAATTCACATTTCATTTTTAACGAATAATTCTTGAAAAGTAGTCTCCCCAACAATTTGCTGATAGACATGTTTTTTAATATATAAATATTGGCTGCCAACACCAAGCACACGCTAGCAACAGAATCAGCGCTGGTTTATGGGTTTTTATTATTTACAGCTCTCCTTTATTAGAAAATATACTCAGCATATTGTGAGGTCTGGCGTCTGTCCTTTCTTCGAGAAATGTACATTAATTATAAATTCCTAAAATCAGACGCTTGTACCACAATTCGAATCAATCCATTTGGGACGTTTCCGGTATGCTCATATTCGACCAGAACCTAATAATAAGGAAGTATGTTTTATGGGGGGGAGGCACATGTCGATGGCTGTTGACGATTTACGATATTTTTTAATTACCAAGCGGCTACGAAGCAGCTAACATTTCATTGTCAATAAATGGGATCAGGGCGTAAAGAAAAACTCAACGAGATTTAATCTGATGAACAATGCCCCAATCAACTTCCGCATTTTCCCCGAGTCTATAAATAAACAGCAATAATATAGCGAAGTCGGGAAAAGATGTAGGGATGGGTTGGAGATCTTTTAGGCACCCTCCTGAAAATGTACATAGGTTACGTATCCTTGATTAGAGACTGATACAATTACTGTGAACGAAAAGAAAAAGACAAAAATTCTTGATGAATGATTTTTATGTCTTGCTTTGTCTTGTATATCATTAGTTGCGCGGCCCGGCGCTGTTGAGGACCCGTTGAAGACGATACAAATTTACATTTAAGAAAGAAAGAAAAGGGGGGGGGGGGGGGGAGAAAAGTAACCTGATGTCTCCTTACCAACTTCATAATCAAAATAAAAAGCTTTTTATAGTGTACAGTACATGGGTGGCACAATGGAAATGAGAAAACCGTAGTTTAAGCACGCTGATGAAACCCAAGGAATCTAATATCTCTCAGCAATAGAACGCAATATTTAACTCAGGTAAACTTCCGAAAAATTAATTTCTTTCGGTAATCTTAAATACACGGCCCACTTATGTACACTTGGTAGATTTTTTTTTCTAGACATGAAACAGTTTCTAGTTTTTTTTTTTTAACCGGCTGGTTTTTGGCATTTGGAGAGCAACGCCCCCACAGTATTGTTACATTAGAATCTGAATAGAAAGATAAGTGGGGAACCGATATCCTTGCGGTAGAGTATCGAGCTCGTAACCGGAGGGTTGTGGGTTCGGGCCTCCGTCCGCCAAATATCGGTGTGTACCTAATGGGGGGGTTGGTGCACATTAAATCTGTCGTGGCCTCAATGTCCTCTCGTTGGTGTGGTGGGGTCGGAGAGAGGGGTTTACACAAGAAGATTTCGATCTCGTTTGTGTCTTAAATTGGGGGGGGGGGGAACTCACTAATTTCACCAGCTGGGCCGACAATATGCCACAAATGCCGCCATGTCTCCTTTGAAAATTAGATTGCATAACACCAGGCAGAGTCTTAATTACGAGATGTCTTGGCGACCGCAAGACCGGTAACATGTAAATGAACTAGGAGAATGTAATTTTTCAAATTTGAATCTCGACACGTAATTGTCACTAAAAGCTCCTTCTATACACTGAAATACAAAACGTTATGGATCCAATCAGACATACACACCAAAAAAAAAGTACTATTTGCCTATATTAAAGAACTTTCCTCCGTTAAGGTTGAAGGCACGAAACAAAAATCCTGCAAATTTGGAGGTTTGGACAAAGTCGCCAATTTGGCTCGATAGACTCGATGTCGATGATAATACATCCTACCAACCGGGCCACACTTTTGACCAATTTGAAAACAATACCCTTGGTCTTAAAGGCTAGCGTATTAAGTAGAAAAAAGACATATAATCATGAGTTAACATAGTGGGAATCAAATGGTAGCGGGATGCTATTAACAAATGGCAAGATAGACATGGAAGAGAATGGAGGAACTGAATTTTAAGCTTCTCTTAGATCGAAGCAGTGGTACGATACAACACATTCCTGGACACATTTGGGGAAATGATGATTTTTTCAGCATAGGTGCGTTCAAGGTAAGATTCACTGATTTGAAGGGAAAACTTCTTTTTTTTCCCCAATTTATCGCTGCAGTAGTGGAATTTCGAAGGCCGAGATAGCGGCGCTTGTTTACGAAAATGGGCCATTTTTTTTTATTGCGAAAATGTGAATGAATCTTATCACCGCAGAACAGAGTCTCAACATAAGATAGCTTTCCTGTTCTTATGGGGGAAGGGGGGGACTAATTTTGTTTCTTATCTCCCTCCTGCAGAGAAAGTGATACGACAAAAGAGTTCTACACCTACTAGCCTTGAGTAAGAGGCTGCCGCAGTTGCAACAGGAAGTTGGCGTTTTGCACCTTTCTTACTCGAAACCATTTCTTAGATGCAAGAGTTCAAAGAGGCAGTCATGCGAGACCTTCGTAGTAGAACCTGGGGGCAGGAGCAGGTCAAGTTGCAGTAGGGTGGTCCAAAAAAGGACGATTTTATATTTTTTTTACGATTTTTAATGGTGCTACCCGCTTAATTTGTTCCTTTTATGTAAAAAAATAAATATTCCAAAGTTTGAGCCCATAATATTAATATTAAGGAGTAGCTCAACACCCCAAATATTTTGTGTTTGGGTATTTTGTACAGCAAAAAGTAACAAAATTCAGGAAAATATTAAATTTCATTTTGTGGAAATTTCTAGCGTTTTGCGAGTTAAAAATAATTATAAAACAATATAATAATAATAATACAATAGGGACATTTAAACCGCAGCGAATTGTGCCAGTGCTTTTATATTCAGGCTAAGTTTTGGCGATGTTCTTCAAGAATTGCAGTTGGTTCTCATTGTGTGTTATTTTCCCAATAAACTCTTTGATTAGAGCTTCACCTCTTTCAGTCTGATAATTGACTTCAATTGTTGGTACAGTTTTTAATGCTTTACTATAACCCTTCTGAGCTTCTCAGATTTCTGGATCTACTGGAAGAAACGCATCTGGTTCTTTCAAATAACAAAACTGACCATTTTGTCCAATAAGTCCGCAAATTTCATATCCATAAACGTTTTCTGCTTAAATGTCAGGAGGCTTTGCGGGATTGTGTCTTCCATTAACTTCTTTCATAGCCATTATCGTAATTCTTTTCAGGCAATGAGGCATTTGATTGTTGGTTGTCGTTGCCGAAATAGCAAGGAGTTGGTGTTGTGATGGGGGGTGACGTTACGCTAAGAAGACGTTCCATTCGTCATGAAAGAATGAAACACTGATCTAATATGCTTTAGCAGCTTAAAACTGAATTTCCGGATCATGATGTGCCGACCAAACGGTATAGTGGTTAGCGTGCTAGCTTCTAGACCGCGAGGTTGCGGGTGCCGAGTCCAGTGTTAGGCATGGGTGTTTGTAAATGTATGTTGGCTTGTCTAATGACGAATGTTTCGGCGCATTATAGCCCTCGTGTTGCTGACGGCGCCAGATAATCTGAAAACAACCAACCGGATCAGGATGCTAAATTAACTGGACGGTAAACTGTTACAAGACAAGACTTAACTGGAAATGCCCTTTTATCGTATCTGGAAAGAGTCTATCAATTAGTTTCAGTAGCCGAATCGCTATTAGCGACACCGAGCTAACTGTAATTCAAATCAAAACTAAAGAGACTAATAATAAAACCCATAAAAACAGAATTAAAAAAAAAAAAAAACCTTTATATGTATTGTCAATTTTTATATGCATTACCTCGGCGCTATGCTAAAATATTTTCAGATAATGTTAAACATTTTATTAGTTAAAAACCTATACAGGAGCAATAAGCCAAGAAAGTATATTTTTTCTGAGGTTGTATTTTTTCCCTTCCCATTTCGCATTAATAAACTATTTATATATTTAAATTAATTCTGCGTAAAGATTTATTAAATTTCTTCAATTAAATGATTTTTCAAATGTATTATGATGTTTAAAAATTGTCAGGAAGTAAAATAAAAAAAATTAACAGAATCTAGCAAATTAAGAATAGGCAAATTTGTTTTTATACATATTTTAGTTGATAAACAATCATGACAACAATGATGGGAGATTTTAAGCTAAAAATGTGAAAGCTGCAAAAATCAGACGAAATAACACTGAAAGTTAAATGAGAGGGGCAACAATGACCCTAAGTGTAGTCACAGCATGCTTTAGTATCAAGTAAAATTCGGTAATTATTTTTGGCATAAAATTACAATTGTTTGCACCATGTTTGGCACGGAAAAATTAAAAATTCAAAACATTAAAAACAACCCTAAGAAGAAGGTTTCATTAGGCATTAGATAGAAAACAAGTTATATATGCATACGAAAATACGAAATTGCTCATTATGCAACGAAACAGGTTTTACGCGCTTTATTCAAACCAAGCATTTTGCTCCAAGTAGTTAATCAGGGGGGGGGGGGGGATTTAAAAGAGTAACGAAAAGCCGCATCTTCTTTTAAGAAGGTCTTTTTCTCGCTTTTTTCCGTGATTTCTCCCCATTCACAATAATGAATTTCGTAAAGAGAAATAGCTTCCTTCCGTGTTTGCGCGCAGTTAAAAAATAAAATAAGGTTGGAAGGCGAAGAAAAATCTGAATTTTCCGCCGTAATAGCGGAGGAGGAGGTGAATCTTGACGAAGGAAGTGGCAGGGAGGTGGAATGTGAAATACACGTGGCTTTTAAAGAAGGCGGAAGCTGGGAAAATTATTCATGCCATAAAAAGGAGAGTAATGGCCAAGATACACGGAAATATTTGTGGGGCTATTTAAGAAAAAAGAGGGGGGGGGGTTGCTGTTATTAAGTGGAAGATTTAGGTAAGTTCATTTGTTACAAAAGAGCTCTTCTATATAGGGGAGATCTGAGAGGTCAAAACTACTGACATCCCCACTTTTCAACTGGATTGGATATTACTGCACAATTTTTCTATTTTAATTGTATATAGTGTACATATTTGCTAAAATTTTAGGAAGTTAAAATAGTATTCAATAGATAGCAGCACTATACAATAGAAAAAAATAACAATTTAAGCACGTTGAAGAAACCTAGGAAATCTTATATTTCTCAGCAATAGAATAAATACATCTATAACTCTGATAAACTTCTAAAAAAAAGTAATTTTTCGAAGAACGGGACCACTAATAAATTTAGAAAAAGTAAATAATAATAATAATAATAATAAGTTCGAATGAAGCTCCGGTAGAAATGTCCAATAACGTTTCTTGATTGGTTCAGAGAGTCTGAACATTTCTCAGACGTGCGTCCATTGGTAAAACAATCTTCTAGCCCAGTGATCACTTAAATGAAACGACTCAAATGAAACGATCACTTAATGAAACATAAATCGTTTGCATTTAATGTCTATCTATTATAAATGAAAATTAAAAGAGGCAAAAGACTATAGATGGCGCCACTGCATAGGAATTGGCGTAAGGATTTCAAATATAAAATTAAAATATATTAGGCGCGATTTTCGCGTTTTCAATTTACGTCATTTCATTAAGTGATCATTTGCATACCTACAACGCCACATTTCAAGGTTTTATACAAAGCAGTTTCTAAATGAACTGGGCTAGAAGATTGTGACACAGCTAGAATGGGGAATGACACTTACTAGGATATCCCCCGTACGGATAGGTTATAGTCCGAGAGGCGACTGCAATTTTTGGACCCCATCGAACATCATTCTGAATTTTTTTATAGAAGTTGGAGAAAAGTGTGTAGATTACTAATCCACTGGTCTGCCGTGGCAAAAATGGCCGATACTGATCAAAAATCGACTTGGAATGAGTTGAATTAAAACCCGATTGCTAAATATGTCATAACTTGCCAAAAAGAGAACAAACTTTTGCGTCTGGCAACCCACTGCACTTTGATTTTCAATGAGAAAAAGCGCAAACGATTTCTGATCTATTTCTCGGAAAACTTGTTTCTTTTAAAAGTAAGCCAAATTAGTGACATCAGTGACGTAATGTTTATTGCCAATTTGGCTCATTTGTGAAAGATGCAAGTAGGCTATAGCCACACATCCGAATCGTCTGCAACCTTCTTAATTAAAAGAGTAAGGGTTACCAAATAAAAAAAAAATGCTCATTATTTGGCAAGATATGGCGCATTTGGCAATTGGATTTAATTAAACTTATTAAAAGTCGATTTTTGACCATTTTCGGCCATTTTTGTCACGGCAGACCAGTGGATTCGTAATCTACTCACTTTTCTTCAACTTCTATAAAAAAAATTCAGAATGATGTTCGATGGGGTCCAAAAATTGCAGTCGCCTCTCAGTCTATTAGTCACCTAAAACCACATGACACGATTGCCATCTTGCGGGGAGCCAGACTGTAAAACTATAAAAAATTATCGCAAATCGGAAAAGATTAAAAACCATTCCCATCAACAAAAGGAACTTTCTTCTTCTTTTTTTTTTTTTTAAAAAACGACCATTTTCACCTGACCAAGAGATGACAGGGATCTTTTCTGCTCATTTTAACCCTCCGAATTTTATGGCGCAAATAACAGTGCGGGGGCAACAATAACAAAATAGTTTCGGGGTGTTTGAAAAGAGGGAATAACGACCAAAGGAATAATAAAATGTAAAAAAGGATAAACATTTTAAGTGGTGCTTGTGGACAGCTTTTTTATTCACCCCCATTTTATGGAGTCTGCGGTAGAACAGTTTGTTCGGTTCCAGTTTTATATGACGTTATTTGACGTTTTTATAAGCTTTTGAAATAAAACCCTCTTTTCAATGTATAAAAATACCCAAGAGATATTATGGCGAGGAGTTATATTTATACTTTTATCCATTACTTTTTACTCACATACACGGAGAGTAGGGATTTTGTAAAATTACACGCGAAATCATGAAATGATATTATGACTAACTAGTTGCACTTATAAATTCGTTAAGGGGAAGGCCTATAAAAAGGATTATTCCCTACACTCCGCTACGTTACAATCTTTTTGCACAAAATTACTTCTAATAATTCATATAAAAAAAAAATTGTCCCCTGATATTTCAATAAAGTAATTAGTAATTTTATACGTTTTAAAGTAGTGCTTTTGACAGATATTGTGGGGTCCAAATAATTAAGCATCATTTCGACGGGCAGGGACAAAATAACGATCTGCCTTCAACTTCTTCTAAAAAGACATCTGAAATCATTTTTAACGATGCTCCCCCCCCCCCCCCCCTCTTCCACCCAACATAAAAAAAAAATCCTAAGCGGTTTTTCACACCTATGACTGTTAAACTTCGTCACTTAAGACAGGATTTTTTTTTTGTTTGTTACCTCCGCCAAAATTCACCGCAAAAGTGGTCCAGAAACTCATCCAGGGATTCCTTTGACAGACACACAAACAAGAAACTCATTCATCATTATTTTGACAGCTTTCTGTTGATGCTCATCTCTGGTCGATGGAAATGGCGGAAAATTCCGTAAAGGGATCTCTGGTATCATCCCAAATGATGGTGTGAGAATGAGTTATACTTGGGGGGACATCTTCACATTGTGCGGCGTAAAATGGACTGCGTTTTTTGCCTTTGAAGCTAGTTTTTAGAAGAGTACTTCTATACTAAACTTCAACTTAACTAGACATCACTAGACGATAGATCTTCAAAGTACTCATAGGCATTTAATCCATTTTAACGGAGTGAAGACATAATTATCGCCAAACCTTATATTCTTTTGTTCTCTACAGGGTTGTGGTTTGGCGAGCATTATGCTTTCACGCAGCCAAATTGAATAAATGCCTATGAGCACTGTGATGATCTACCGTCTAGTGATGTCAAGTTAAGTTGAAGTTTAGTATAGTTATATCTTTGTGAAAAAATAAATCTTTAGATAATTTTTTTTTTTTGGAACAGTCATAAATATAATTTGCGGAAAAAATATTATGAGTCGTAAGAATAGTTTTAAGGTTCTGATGAATATTTGTTTTCCAAACATTTATTTTTACAAATAATTTGTCTAGCAAACCAAACAGGAACAGGAATGGGAAAAAAGGAAACTCTAAGATTAAAACATGAAATTCAATAAAATCTGAGCACATCTATTGAGCATAGACCCAAGATTGCCGGACACCACTTATTTCATAATCCGATATACCGATAATGAATATATATTGAACTTACCACCAAACCGCGTAATAAACTTTTCTTACAACGGATACTATAAGTTAAAAATTTAAACTTAAAAGAGCTTATATTCTTTTTGATATCAACACATATTTAAGTTTAATACAAAACTACATGAAAAAGGATATCAATATTGCTATAAAAGTTGTGATCCATCCTACAGCGAATACTAAAGGTTCCAAGTAATGTTGTCTGGAGGTATAGTTGGCGCCTGTGTGTACAATCCGTCTTAAACAAATCAGTAGACAATGGTGGAAGAAGACATTACGAGGCTAAAAATCAAAAAATGGTTCCCTCCCACATCCAAACGGGGAAAAACCGAATAAATAACCCGACAATAACGAGATCACGTGACCGCGGAGGATGTCCGCGTTAAAAAGAATCAAACAGATGGACAGACACTCCGAATCACGTCTGGAGATCTCTAAAAAAATAAAAAAAGTAACATCAAAAGAAAAACACAATAGAGATGTCAGAATAGAATCACATTCACAATGGATCTTTAAACACGGACCACAGACTCTGTAAATTGCGAATAAAAAAATTAAAAAAAAAAAAAAAAAGCTCGTTATTAGTATAGATTTTTCACTTGCGCGTCATCTGGGTGGATGCCAGGAGGGAACGAGACGTCAAGAGCCTTTAAAAAGTAACAGGGACATCGTTGTTACGGGAGGGGGGCAACTGCGGAGTTAGAGAAAAAAAAATCTCTTTGGAGGTTTTGAACTCCTTTTATTATGTTTTTTTTTTTTTTTTTTTTAAGGAAGAGGAGGAGTTTAAGTGGGTGACGATTTAAATGGGCCCTTTTGCACGCCACCCGGAGTAAATGATCTGCCAACTTTTGCCACGTCTATTTTTCAGTGATTTTTTTTTAACAGGGGAAAGAAGGGGTGAGGGAGGGGAAGGGGGGGGGGGTTATGTAACGAAGTCTTGAAGGAATGGTGAATGCATTTTAAAATAAATAAGATGTAATACTTCTCTAAGGCGATTGCCCTTTCGATCATTGAACGCGCTTGTAACGGTGATGATTGTTATTGCGTTAAAGGATTGAATTAGAAATGACAGAATTTTTTTTTTTTGAAATGTTGTCCATTTATGTTGGAAGAATGTGAATTATGGTGCATTTATAACTCAAAGATTTTTACAATTTTTCATTATGTTACATTATTTTTTGAATAACGAGCGCCCGCCGCACGTTACTATTAATTGTTGAAAAGCAACTATTTATGGTTTGAAGCCAACAATAAGCCATGAAACTAACTATTAATAGTATACGGAAACCAAATTCACTCGAAAGGGGTATAAATAGTAGATAAAGAGACCGTTTGATTTAATTAAGCTAATTACTAAAACTATTCAATTATTAAAATGAGTTGATAAATGAAACCGTCTGCTTAAAATAATCAATGATTATAAATATTTAAATAATAAAATACATTAACTATTAAAAACTATTTTTTTCAAATTAATTTTTTGAAGTATTTTATTACAAACAATAATTATTATAAAATTTGATTAATGATTATACATAGAAAATTTCAAACAACAGGGGGTGATTTTATGTCCCAGTACATCCCTGATTAAACGTTAAACAAGATACTACAAACCTTATTACTTAACAAAATCACAACTTTTACCGCATCCATATTAAGAACTCCTAGTAACGGATCCAACATTATCAGCCCTGTTAGGATCCTTTCCGCATCTTCACCTTTTTAAATTTTTATTAGAAATTGGTTTTTACCATTGCATTTAACGCTTTGTCTGTTTATATTTTTTAACTGCTTTTAACGTTAACTATTCCATGTAGTAAATGTATTTTAGAAATTTTTTAAATGGACTATTAATAGTTAAGGTCTGACTTACGATGTTTCGGCGCAGTATGGCCTTACTGAGATCTTGCGCCAGAAAAATTATACCAACCAACCAACCAACCTAGTAACGGATCATTCATTCCCCTATACTCGTTATGTTACAAATTTCTAGCCCAGTTCATTTAGAAACTACTTTGCAGAAAACTTTGGCACGAAAACGATCACTTAATGAATTGTTTTTATTTAATGTTTGTCAATTATAAATGAGAGTTAAAAGAGGCAAAAGACCAAAACCAGGTGGAGCCACTGTATATCCATTGACGTAAGGATTTCAAATATAAAATAAAATATATTAGACGGCATTTTCCGAGTTTTCAATTTATGTCATTTCATTAAGTGAACCGTCTCGTACCGATTCACCAAATGTCAAGATTTTATAGAATGTAGTTTCTAAATTCACTGGGCTATAAGATTATAACATAGCGAGTACAGGGAATGATCCTTACTATACTTAACTCCACCTTAACTTAGCATCACTTAGACGGTATATCTTCACCGTGCTCATAGGCAATTCATCCATTTTGGCGGCGTGAAGGCACGCTGGGAAGCTCGGTCTAGCAGCCCTGTTTATTTCTATTTCCCACTTAATTATAATTTCTTTTGTAAACATCGTCTGCCGGTGTTATTAATTTTATGTTTTTCTAGTTTCTTTTGTAAATATCGTCTGCCCGTGTTATTAATTTTATGTTTTTCTATATTTTTATTTATTTTCATATATTTTTATTTATAGTGATCGTTGCCATAGAAAATTTCTATTTCCTACTTAATTATACTTTCTTTTGTAAATATCGTCTGGCCCGTGTTATTAATTTTATGTTTTTCTTGTTTCCTTTGTAAATATCGTCTGCGCGCGTTATTAATTGTATGTTTTTCCCTCTTGGCCACCCAGATTCCCTGATGGTGTTAGCCACTAGACTTTTTCCTTTGGATAATTTAAGGACATCGTTTACAGGAGGAAAGTGTCGCATGACTTAAAGGCCAGGATTACAGCCGCAATAGTCTCTTAGGAGGCCGACATAGGCTATAAGGTTTAACGAGCGTTATGCCTTCACGGCCACCAAAATGAATGAATTTTGACTTACCTATTTGCACGGTGAAGATCTACCGTCAGGACTAATTCTTAACAATCTCAATCCAACAACAAGTTCGGAACAAAAATTGTTTTAAAAGTTCGAACAACTTAGTATGTCAATAACTTTCTGCAGATAATCGGCACTGACCGAGCAGTCGAGAGTGTAAAGGTCGAAAATCTCCCCCCCCCCCCCTTCAGCAAGAAGCCCAAAGGAAGGATACGAGAAGGAAAGTGATAAGACGTCCTTATCATCCGATAACACTCGTCATTCGCAGCGAGGGGAATTGCAAACCGCATTAGAATGTAGTAAGAAATTTGCCAACTCTTTTGAATGATTCCTTATCTCAGTTTATTATCAATTTACAACGAGAAACTAGCTGTAGAAAAGTTAATATTTATTTACAGATAAAAAAAAAAAAAAAAATAGAAGAAAAAAAAAGAGAGAGAGAGAGGCGAGAGAATGACTAATAAACATATTTTAATGTTTCCTCCTAGTTTCTGAAACTTTTAAAGGAAGTTCTGGTAAGGATCATTCCCTATGCTCACTATGTAACAATCTTCAAGCCCAGTTCATTTAGAAACTACTTTGTATAAAACACTGAAATGTTGTAGTCAGGTACGAAAATAAGCAATTTTTGCACCCAATCGAACATCATTCTGAATTTTTAATGGAAATAGGAGAAAAGTGAGTAGATTACGAATCCACTGGTCTGCCGTGGCAAATATGGCCGAAACTGGTCAAAAATCGACTTTTAATAAGTTGAACTAAATCCAATTGCCAAATGCGCCATAACTTGCCAAATAATGAGTATTTTTTTTATTTGGTAACCCTCACTCTTTAATTTTTAATTAAGAAGGTTGCAGACGATTCGGTTGTGTGGCTATGGCTTACTTGCAACTTTCACAAATGAGCCAAATTGACAATAAACTTTACGACACTGATGACGTAACTGATGTCGCCAATTTGGTTTACTTTTAAAATATACAAGTTTTCCGAGCCAGAGATCAGAAATCGTTTGCGCTTTTTCTCATTGAAAATCAAAATGCAATGGGTTGCCAGACGAAAAAGTTTGTTCTCTTTTTGACAAGTTGTGACATATTTGGCAATCGGATTTTAATCCAACTCATTCCAAGTCGATTTTTGATCAGTTTCGGCCATTTCGGCCACGGCACACCAGTGGATTCGTAATCTACTCACTTTTCTCCAATCTCTACAAAAAATTCAGAATGATGTTCGATGGGGTCCAAAATTTGCAGTCGACTCTCAGACTATTAGTGAAATGACATAAATTCAAAATTCGAAAATAGTATGTAAAATATTTTATTTTATAATTGAAATTCTTTAGCCTATTCCTATGAAGTGGCGCCATCTGCAATAGACTTTTGCTTCTTTAAAACTTTCATTTATAATAAGTAAACATTAAATAAAAATAATTTATGTCAGTTCATTTAGAGAAAATTTTCGCACTTAAATGTCAAGGTTTTCAACAGAGTAGTTTCTAAATGAACTGAGCTAGAACATTTTAACACAGCGAGTATAGGGGAATGATTCTTCTCAAGACTTACTCTTAAAAGTAAGCCACTGAATGGCTGAATTGGATAATTCGAATGCAAAGATAAAAACACTGCTAGTTATACAGGGTGTCTATAAAACGTCGGGACACATTTTGACATTGAATAATTAAAAAAAAATTAAAAATAATGAAGATATAAACAAACTTATGGCATTTATACACAGAATAACTCATATATTTTTATTTATAGTTTTTCGTTGCCAAAGAAAATTTCCATTTCCCACTTGATTATAATTTTTTTTGTAAATATCGTCTGCCCGTGTTATTAATTTTATGTTTTTCTATATTTTTATTCATTTTCATATATTTTTATTTATAGTGATCGTTGCCATAGAAAATTTCCATTTCCCACTTAATTATAATTTCTTTTGTAAATATCGTCTGGCCCGTGTTATTAATTTTATGTTTTTCTATATTTTTATTCATTTTCATATATTTTTATTTATAGTGATCGTTGCCATAGAAAATTTCTATTTCCTACTTAATTATAATTTCTTTTGTAAATATCGTCTGCCCGTGTTATTAATTTTATGTTTTTCTATATTTTTATTTATTTTCAGATATTTTTATTTATAGTGATCGTTGCCATAAAAAATTTATATTTCCCACTTAATTATAATTTCTTTTGTAAATATCGTCTGCCCGTGTTATTAATTTTATGTTTTTCTATATTTTTATTTATAGTGATCGTTGCCATAAAAAATTTATATTTCCCACTTAATTATAATTTCTTTTGTAAATATCGTCTGTCCCGTGTTATTAATTTTATGTTTTTCTTGTTTCCTTTGTAAATATCGTCTGCGCGCGTTATTAATTGTATGTTTTTCCCTCTTGGCCACCCACATCTCCTGATATAATGCCACTGGACTTTTTCCTTTGGAGATTCGATAATTTAAGGGCATCGTTTACAGGAGTAAAGTGTCGAATGACTCAAAGGCCAGGATCACAGCCGCAATAGTCTCTTAGAATGTCGACATGTTTGCCCGTACCTGGCGCGAAATTGACTACCGTCTTAATATTCTCCGAGCAACGAACGGCGCATCTGTGGAAGTCCACTGACAAGGGCCATAAAACTTTTTGATTCTATCTAACGATATTAGTGTTATCAATTTAAATTTATCTTCGTTATTTTATGCAAAATGTGTCCAACATTTTATAGACACCTTGTACAATCATACATGTTATATCATGTAAAAGAATTATAAGCTTCTTAAAGAACCCGAATCACATTGTTGATTTAAAAAAACTTTAAAATTGGATTCGAAAACGATAATAGTGCACTTTACATTTAAGGTAGAGGTTTCAATAACTACAATTAGATTATTTGACTATCAATAATGGTAAACATAAATTGCTTTAACTTCTTTAGTGACTATGTTATGTATTACAAGGTGGCCACAAATTAAGAATCTGGGTTTTGAAGGGAAATCGGGCAATTTTCGAGGTTTTAATTTTTTTTAGTAGTTTTTGAAAAATTTAAGTACAATTTCAGGGAGAAACAAAAATGTAAGGTGTATTATGAATTTTAGGTCGAATGCGACACCTGATATAATATAAACGCCAGGCATACTACAAAATGCCTAGGTACATTCTATAAAATGCCTGCTTTTCATACACTACTGGTAACTCGGGCAAGGTAGAAGCATGGTTACAAATCATCAAAAGACACCCTTAAAACAGCTTTTCCTGCTTGAAAGCATCATCCCTATAGTAACGAAATATTGGGATATCATTTGAATAGGAGAGTGGGTTTAAAAGCATCGATATAGATAAACAACTGGATAGACTGCTCCATTGTCAATGAAAAGAGAAAAACGCGCCGGGGATTGCGAAGCTGGTGGGAAGATTAACCAATCACAGTTCACTTTTAGAGTTGGATGGGAATGCGAAAAACCTTGTAAAGTGTTAGAGTATATATTTTTTTGTATATTATTACTAATTAAGGTCTACTATTGACATTTCTGCTGTGTACAACCCACAATTTTATTTTCAATCCTCGGCAATCTGTATTTTTTATCCCACCAATGGCATCTGGCAATGGCTTCATTTTCCCAGTGTTAAGCAGTCTATCCAGTTGTTTATCTATATCGATGTTTAAAAGGAGAAGAATGTCTCATATTTGCCGAGTTTTGTCGCCAATCCAGGGAAAAATTGAATGGGGGGGGGGGGGGGAAGCGGTGAGATGATGCATGTGATGAGATCAGCGCGGGGGGGGGGGGGACGTGAGTTATCTTTGGCGGCGGAATATTAGTCAATGGGGTTTCGTTAGTCACTTGTTGCTAAGTGAAATGTCGAGGGAGAGGTGAAATGCCGATGACGCCTGGGGTTTGCAATGAGTGTGGGTGATGTTCAGTTTTGGAGATTGTTAGGAAAGTCTGTGTTCGTAATCGTTTAATGAGAATTTGAAAGCTTGAAATGTGAAGGAAAGTAAAATATGTGGGAGTTTTCACCGATTAATGAAACGATTTTTTTTTTTTTTTTTTTAATTTTGGTCGAAGAAAATACTTAAGACATTTTTTTCAAATGTATTGTTATTAAAATTACACACTTTCGGTAAATTTTTACTCTGTATTCTGTTTGTTTTTTTGTAAGCATCAAGTTGCTTTAAAAACTTCTATTGAGAAAAGAAATATGGTTCAAAAAATTTTAATGCATTGGTATCCAAATTTCTGCACTTTCAATAATTTCTTTAGAGGTGATGTTTAGTGCTGTTTTAAAAAATACATTGAAAAAAGAAATTCGGGACATTTCATTAATATTTACCATCGATTTTTTTTTTTTTTTTTTTTTTTTTTTTTTTAAATAAGCTACAAGTTGTTTTAAAAACCATAACGAGAAAAGAAATAGTTTTTATATAATGATAGCCAAATTTTCCATTACATTTTACCATCTAATTTTTTTTTAAAGTAGATTTCAAGTATGTTTTGAAAGCTATATAGAGGAAAGGAAAAAAAAAAATTTTTAAATGAATTGGTATCTAAATTTCCCAACTTTTCATTAATGCTAATATATTTAAAGTAAGCTTCAAATTCTTTTGAAAACTGTGACGAGAAAAAAAAAAAAAAAAAATACAGGAGGAAATTTGTAAACTTATTTGTATCCAAATTCCTCCACTTTCCAAAAATTTTTACCATCTATTTTTTTACTAAACAAAGCTTCCCTTTAAATCTCATTAATTCTAAAATTATTCAGAATTCTATTAATTAATTAGTTCTATGATTAATTAATTAAATCTGAGAGGTTTGAAAGTTACTAAAAAAAACTAGATTAAAAAAATAGCACTTAAGGTAATTGAATAGCTTTGAGAAATAGAAATATACCAAACGATATTTTGATTCCGAATTAACTTCGCAAAATTTATGAAAATACAGTAAAATAAAAAATAAAAATTATTAGATATATGCAATGCTTAATTTTTTTTCTGTGGAATTTTCAATACCGATGTTTAGGCTGCAAAGTTTTAAAATTTCGAAGACTGTTATTTGAATAGTACATGGGCACAAATACAATTGAATACTGAATGAAATGAAATATTGAAGAAGGGGAGGATGGGATAGATATATTCAAATACTTATATTACACTTAAGTAGAACATCTTTTGGTAACATGGTTGCTTTTATATTGTTTTAAACATTATGTCGGCGAATTCTTAACTAAGTAACTGATGTCTGGTAGCTTAGTGAACAGAAATATCTTTGAAAAGAAAGGGGGGGGGGGGGGTATTTTTTATCAAAAAAGAAAACTTAGTTTGTAAATTAACCATTAAATAGCTGCATATGACAGTAAATTGGCAAGATTAGGGTAAAACACAATCAGTTTATAATGGAGAAAGTAAATAAAATTCGTGTAGTATGTATTGGTAGGTATAAAACAAAATTCCATAAATAAATTCCTATAGTTTGCAATGTTTACTATTATAATAGAGAAATTAGGAGTGCTATATGTACTTTAAATATGAATAAATTATATGCAAAGTCAAACTGACGTTTACCAAGCTTTTAAAAAAATAACACTGATTGATAAAAAAAAAGCATCAAATGGGAAAATAGTGTCTATTCGGACATTATTAAAAACAACACAGATTCCCGTATTATACAAAAAAAAAAAAAAAAAAAAAACTAATAGTGTGTAAACTAATAAAGACAAACAAATTAATCGCCAAGACGCTGAATAATAATTACACTAAACCTATTGAGAATGTGTCCAATCGCAGGTTGATTGGTCGAGGGGGACATTTTAAAAAGATGAATCGGTTTAATACTTCCGGCTTACACGAGAGTGTCTTATCACAAACGGAAACCATTAAGTACCGCATCATTAAGAAAATTATTTATGAATGGGATGATTCACACACACAGGGACGACAGATTACTACTGATAGTAATATTTCATCCATTCATGGAAGGCCTGCGGTGGGTTGGACATTTTGGAATGCGGAAAATTAATAATTCATTGAAAAAAATTAATGCAACTTTGAAAAAAATCGGGTTGGTTTTTAAATCCTTTATATTAACTTTGATTTTTTTTAGTATGTTTGTAGATGGCGGTCAAATCTGCGGAGATCTAATTAACCCCCTTGACGTCATCCAATCGGGCTGAAACCTTGCAGATAGATTCAATGTCGACGACAATGCAGTCTATCAAACTTTGACGATTGTCTCTGACACTAAAAGGCCACTTTTACGGTATAATAATAAACCAACTTGCCGTCATCCAATCGCGCTGAAATAACATTTGACCGATCATTGTAGAAACTCTGTCATGTTGCTAAAATTGTTTTAATAAATAAATAAATAAATAATAAAATAAATTGTTTTAATCAGTATAAATAAAATATATTTGAATACGAGTGCATTCATTCACATTCATTTTTAACGATTAAATTTTGAAAAGTAGTTTACCGTTTATACAAATATTACTTATGTTTAAAATTAGATCCCAACTCCAAGCACACGCTGGCAACAGAAACAGCGCTTTGTCAATGAATATAAAAATTGGCGATGCATATAAATGATTTATATTAAAAATTTTATTTCTATGGGTTATATTATTTAATAATTAAAAGCAGAATCGGGCGTGTTCTTTAAGGAGGTTAAATGAAATAAGGGTTAAATAAAAGGAAAACGAACATTTTTGCAACTATTAAAAAGTATAAATAGCATACCTACAACTACAAATGATGCAAATTCGTTTAAAAATTTACCGAAATACTTATATTTATATCCTAGAGGGAAAAAATCGTTATATTTTAAATGGATCCTATTCGTTTTGCTATAAATATAACAATTAAAATAGATCGCCAATATATACCACCTAAAAATATAAACTTATAAATTTTCTCACGAAAGGAAATCAAAACATAACTTTTAATGATAAAATTAAAAAATATATATATTTATTAATTTTCAAACATCCAAAAATGAGGATACTTTTGTAATGTTTAAATGTTTCAGCAGAATATTATCTCCAAAACACGTTAAATTAAAAAAAAACAAAAAAAAACAAAAAAAAACGTAACAATATCGTTCAAAAACGGAAAAATCGTTCAAAACGGATCGTAGCTGAAAAGCTCTACAATCGGCGATGAGAGAGAGGGAGTGGGGGGGGGTATAGCTCTGTAACTTCGGGCTGCTGAAGTGGTTGCTATGCGCCGAAGGAGGAAACACTAGGCCAATATTACTTCATCACAAACGGAAAATGCGTTTATGATTACTTTTCAGAACAACTGCTGTATATCAGAATTCTGTTCCGTTAATAGTGGTATTTAGAAATATTTTATTTTTTTCGTGGAAAATATTTTATCTTTTCACGTTGAATTATACTCATGTATCTGAGAATATTTTAATTTTGGATTCGTGTTTTTATGCACAGAATAAATATCGGAGACGTTTTCCCCTGGTAAATTTGAGAGTAGTATGCTTCTCTGCACTTTCCGATTACTTAATATTCAAAAGTACATAATTTAATGATTTTTTTTTTAAAGAAAAAAATTGAAACAAAAGAATTTGAGCATGAAAATAGAATATTTAAGTGAAAAAAAAAAAGTTTAAAGAAACAGTATTAAAATTACTGAAAAAAAAAAAAAAAAAAACACGAATTATAATTTTTTTTTGTATACATATTTTACATTGATTTTTCTTCCTGAGTACTGAATATATTTCACAGAAATTCAAAATTGTAAAAGAAAATTTCAATTCTTTTCTAATCACTTAATTTTTTCCCCCGATTCCTAAATTTTCGCTTTTTTTCCCGAAAATTTATTCTACAAGCATTCAGCATTTTAGAACTAAAAAAGATTTGTAACTAAAAATTTTTATCAGAATTGTTTAAAAAAAAAATTATGTGTATTTAAAAAAAGTTTTACTTTAAATTAGCCAGCAATAAGAAATATTATTGAAAAAATATCTTTTAGAAGCCAATTTTAGTCACCGCCTACACGTTTATAAAGAAAGTATCAGGCAAGCTTATACGCCAAGCAATTCCGTGATATATTTTTAAAAAAAGTAAAATTCTTTTAAAATTAGCTCTCCTAAAATTAATACAGCTATCCGAAAAAAAAATTAAAAAATTACCTTTTTGCGTAAAAACTAATAAAAAATATGTTCACACATGAAAATAACGAAACATAAATGTCTAAACAAAACTCAACTGACCAAACCACAAGGAATACAACGAAATATTACAAGAAATGACCAAAGAAATACCTACTTGCATCTGCGCCAACGAAGACGAGGCAAAAAAAGAAAGATCCGAGGAATTTCAAGCACTTGGGAATGTCAAGAAACTGCACATAGTAACATCGGAGAGTAACATCCACACACGCCCAGCTACATCCGGGAATTTTCTCCAGCGCAAATATTCAAAAATTCACTCTTCTCCGAATAAGAAAAACCTCCAAAAAAAGCAAGCGCGGAAAATTCTCACGCCAAAAAAAAAAGCCCATGGGGGTCGAAAAAGCACTATTTCCCCCCCCCTCCTTCCAAGATCATGTTAGGAATATCCGTAAATATGAGTTTGATTTTCAGGAGTCCGACTGATAACAGTTCTCACGAACGCGCTGAGTTTGTGCTACTGACTTCTCTCAGACTCCCAACTACTGAAAAGCGAGTGTTTTAGGGTTTGCCGTAGCGCGCCAACGCTTGTTCCGATTGTCGCCAAGGTGAATGTTTCGTCAACCAGTCGGTTTTCTGATTCGGTTTCGGTGGGTGGGCCGAAAGGAATGTTCTTTTCGTGTGTGGAATGTTCAGTTCTTCCCCACCCCCTTTACGATTTCAAAAGAAATTATTCTTTGGGTTCTTATTTATTCATTTTTTTTAATAAAACGTAAAATAAAAATAAAAAAAATCATAGTTGAATGTTCGATTTAGTTTAATAGTTTCACGACGATATTTTTTATTAAGAGATTTCAGATAGGTGAAATAATAAAGGTGAATAAAAAAAAAATGACAGGTAAGATAGGAAAGAGGCCAAAAAGATTTACGAATTCGTGAAGGAGGAATAATTTTTCGAAATTTTTATAAATTCGCTATCTTACATGAGTTAATTGTGCAATTTTATATATCGCAACTTGATTATGGGTTTCTACTTATAAATGGAAACGTCTAGAAGATTACAGGATTTATTAGAGATATTTTCATAAAATGTTATTTGGGTAAAATGTCTAAAAAAAAATTGATTTTTAAAGTTTATTTAATATGTTGCAGTAAAAAATACAACGTATTAAACAAGGTGTATTTGTATGAAATATTCGCAAATACAAATTAAGTTCTTTCGCAAATAAATTGATTTGAATTATGATTACTTAAAAAAAAAAAATTGAATTTTCAAATTCGATCAGCTGTATTTGATTTTTAAAAATCGGACATTGCAAAAAACTACCAATTACGCCATATTTTTAAGGTAGATTCCGCATTTTCTTTTAAGCCCTATAATTGACTTAACTAAACTTTAACTTCGATTTTGATAAGGTTTTAATGAATATTTAGTTTAGAAATAAGACATTTAATCAAAAACTTTCATACCTTTATAAATTTCACAAACGAATCAATTTTTTTACGATACATTTATACTTAGTTGTTAATCGTTTGCATTTTCAGTAATGTAAATAATGTAATAAATGTAAAGGAAAATTGAAATAATTGTTCTCTCCCTGTGATACAGTTCATACTATTGCTAAAAAAATATGCCAACATAAATCGTTAAACCAACATAGAAACTGATTAAATTTCTACACAAAACTAATTTTTAAAAAATATCAATAATATTTTATGGAAATAAAAATAATATTATCGAAAGAAAACAACTTCAATTTCCCTGTCAGTACCCGAACACATTTTTTTTAAACAAAATACAGACGATTTTACCAATTAAATATGACACCTGCTCTTCACATACAGGTTTGTGATTAACTAATGGAATTTGAATTTATTTTGCACGTGTTATTGGGATAGGTCATTCGTTTTAGTTGTTAAAATGACAAAAGAAAACCCCAATAAATGTCTGGCGTAAGCCCATAACATGATTAAGAAATTACGATTTTTTTTCTTTCTATGTAATTTTTTAAAAATTCAATTTTAATATTTAAATAAAAAAAATAAAAAAATCCTAATAGATCCTGATATTTATAGAACTTATTGATGGCATTTACTAGAAAATATAGTGTGCAATTTTAATTTTGACAAGTTCAATGGGGAGAATTTCTACAATTACCTTTAAAAAATTAAGTGATTGTTTTTTAATTTTCTCAACAGAAAAATATAAAAGTACTTACTGAAATAATAGATATCCAATTTCTTAAAACTGAGATGCATTAGAGAAAAGCTCTTATGTATTGCATTTCTTTTAAATATTATTCCACGGTTTCACCTGCAATGAAATAAAAGTACATGTTTATAAAGTTCAGTCAAAATAAAAAATAAAAAATTAAAAAAATAGGATATTATAAAATATAATATTTTACCTGAACCCGACGATAACGTTAATGAAATAAATACTGAGTACTTAAAAAAAGGTTAACTCGTCAAAAAAATTTTACAGGTTTTAAAATGCACATATTAAAACAATTATTATTCACTAAAAGTATGATTTGAAAAACAACATTTGTGTTAGTTATTTCGATCCCATCAAATTTATATTTTCTATTTATTTCTATTTTGTTCTGCATTTAATTTTCTATTGATTTTTATTTTTTACTAGATTCCTATTTTTCATTTATTTCTATTTTGAATTAAATTTTTAATTTCTATTTTTTTCAATTTTATATTAATTTCTATTTTTTTCTATTTTATATTAATTTCTATTTTTTTCTATTTTATATTAATTTTTATTTTCATATTGTATTGAGATTTTATTTTCTATTTAATTCTATTTTGTTTCATACTTCTATTTTTTATATACATATATATATATTTCTGTTTTGTAATAGATTTCTATTTATTATTTGTTCAACCATTGCACCTAAATACAGAGTTCAACTATTTAAGTTTTGAAAACTATTTCGGATCAAATCGTTAAAAGGTCAGTTTTTATTACCAAATGAATTGTATTTAATTACTTTAAATTTTATTTCAATATAAAAAAAAAAAAATCATTACATACATTGTAATTCAGTCGACATTTTTAATTACATAACTTACGAATTAATTGTTTTCAACAAAAGAATATCTTTATTATTCTGCTTCAAAGCCATTCATTCTTCTCATTACTTCCAAGCACTTCGGTCAACTTCAAAAAACGGAATAAAATTTAATAAAATAAATCGTATCTCAGATTCGGAATCGTTCAGTTAGTTATATGGAATCCGGATAAACGAGTCCGCTATATTTTCTCTAGCAACGAACGAAAAAAGAAAATTAAAAACATAATCTTAAATACTATTCGCCAAAGAAGCGAGACAGCGCCAAATTCAGGCAACCTGCTGTACACAGACAGTCTCGTCGATTTTCAACAAAAAACGGCCACTATAGGGCGCTGCGTGTCGCTTCGGAGGGGTCGACGACTCGCATGCATTCCAGCCTTCGGTTTTATCCACCATTTCTTTCTCTCCCTTTTTTTTTCTTCTTCTTTTTATTATTATTTATTATTAGTGTATTTTCCATCCTTTCATTCTTGGCTTCTTTTTTTTTTTGCACTCGTAGTGGCGACGCAGCGCGGAACGTCACATGGCAGCAAAAGAAAAAAAAAAAGGCGTTTCCGCTCGCGAGGTTATATGACAATATGTAGGAGACATATTGTTTGTTGGGGGGATGAATTTTGTGCCAGTGAAGTTGGGATCGGTAGAACTTATTCTTGACTAAATCTTTTTTTTTTTTCTCTCTCTTTTGCGATTTGCTTTAAAAGAGTCGTACGGTGTAGTATTATCGCTGCTGCGCAAACCCTTTATTATGTGAATGAAATGCATTTCGGTGTAAAGTGCATGTATTTTTATGTAAATGGAAAGTCTTTCAGTGTAAATGAAAGTATTTCGATGTAAACTAGAGGTCGGTGAAATATCGATACGACGATATTTTTATCGATATTTCTAAAAAAAAAATATATCGATATTAAAAATATAGTTAAAAGTCACCGATATATCGATACGACGATATTTTTATCGATATCTCTAAAAAAAATATCGATATCAAAAATATCGATAGAAGTCACCGATATATCGATATTTTCAAACATTTTTAGTTTTTTGATGATCGTTTTGTAGTTGCATGTGTTTTTTCGATTTTCTTTATTCCCTTTTCAAAAACTTCTACACTAAAGCTTGAACTTGGCTATGAGACAGTTAAAAAGTCACCAATATTCAATATTTTGCCATACTCTTAAAAGCTATTGCAAATTATCTAAATTTTTTCTTAAAATCACTGCACCAATTAAGCGAAAATATAACTTCTTTTTTTTTTGTAAGAGATCCATTTCAGTTGAAAAAGTAGTCACCTTACAAAAAAGCAATCATGAAAAGTAGAAATCCCCGAAAAACTTTGTTTCTGGCAAAATTAAAAATCAAATATAAAAAAAAAAATATCGCGTATCGATATTTTTTTCTATGCAACGATATCGATATTTAATTTGATCGATATTTCCGACCTTAATTTTGAGTCAGAACGAATGATATCGATATCAATAGAATGTGCTGTGATTTAAACTAAAATTATTTCGTTGTAAAGTGAGTGTATTCCGTATAAGTGGAATGTATTTCGATGTAAAACAAATGCATTTCTGTGTAAAGAGTGTTTCATGTAAATGGAATATGTTTCGATGTAAATTAAATATGTGTCGGTGTAAAATTGTATTTCGATATAAATTAAAAGCATTTCGATGTAAAATGAATGGTGTAATGTATTTCGGTGAAAAGAGTGCATGTATTTTTACGTAAATAGAATATAGTTTGATATAAATTAAATATATGTCGATGTAAAATTGTATTTCGATATAAAAGTATTTTAATGCAAAGAGAATGTATTTCAATGTGAAATTAATGGTATCGATGTAAATTTACAGTTTTTTTTATGTAAAGTGAATGTATTTCGATGTAAAATTAATACTATCGATGTAAATTTACTGTTTTTCTATGTATATTCACAGTTTTTTTAGGTAAATTTACAATTTTTCGATGTAAATGGAATGTGTTTCGATGTAAATCAAATGTTTTTTTATGCAAAATTACTATATTTCGATTTAAATTAAATATACGTCGATGTAAAATTGTATTTCGATATAAAAGTATTTTGATGCAAGGGGAATGTGTTTCAATGTTAAATTAATGGTATCGATGTAAATTTACAGTTTTTTTATGTAAAGTTAATGAAAGCCGATGTAAAATTAATGCTAACGATGTAGATTTACAGTTTTTTTATATATATATTCACAGTTTTTCTATGTAAATTTTCAATTTTTCTTTGTAAATGGAATGTGTTTCGATGCAAATTAAATATGTTTTGATGAAAAATCAATATATTTCGATGTAAAATAAAAAGTATTTTGATCCAAAATTGACGTATTCCATACAAATTAAATCTATTTTGTTGCAAAACTAATGTATTTCGGTGTAAAGTGAATGCATTTCTAATGTAAATGAAATATGTTTCGATGTATAGTAAGTATATGACGGTGTGAAATTGTATTTCGTTATAAATCAAAAATATTTCGATGTAAAATGAATGGTATCGATGTAAATGGAATGTTTTTCAATGCAAATGAAATCTTTTTCGATGCAAGTTGAATACATTTCGATGTAAAATAAAAAAGTATTTTGATGTACACTTGATGTATTCCATACAAATGAAATGCATTTCGATGTAAAGTTAATGTATTTCTGTCTAAAGAGTGCATGTATTTCTATTTAAATGGAAAATGTTTCGTTGTAAATTAAATGTACTTAAAGTACATTTAATTTACAACGAAATATTTTAACGAACAACGAATAATAAAAGCAAAGTAAAAAAAAAATTTCGATGTAAAATGACTGTTATCGATGTAAATGGAAGGTTTTTGATGTTATTTTGATATAAATGAAATGAACTTTTTTTGTGAAGTGATAAGCCTTGCTAACTAATTCATTTAAATTAGTAAGAAGGCATTGCTCAAGTCGAACTCCGCGGTATTTGTATCTTGAATACCAAAACATGTATTTACGAGAGTCTCAACTCAAATACAAACTTAAGACTAAACAGTATTTTATACTTCTTATACATAGCAATCCATTCGAGGTTTAGGTATCATGATATTAACATCAGAGCATCTCAAACAAAACTTAAAATAACTCTTAATGTTATTATTCATTCGAGTAATTAGATCAAAACTTTGACATCGACTAAACGGAGTCTATATTTATTTGCAATTTTTTAATTTTTTTACTTGTGATGTTTGAAACTTGGCAGCAATGTCAACAAAATTAGTCATTTCAGATTGAGTGCAACAGCTTGGCTCGTAAGCTATTCTTTAAGAAAAGAATCTGAAAAGTAGAGGGAAAGTAACATAGAAAAATGTCTCGTATCTTTTTTTTAAAAAAATGCTTGGTGTGGTGATGCTTTTATTATATCAAATGCGAATTATTATTTATTTTATTACTTTGCTTTTAATTTTTATTATATTTCTTGTGTTATCTTTTTCGCATCAGTTAAAATTCAATTTCATTTTTTTTTTTTTTTTTTTTTTAATTTTAATTTGAAATGGGTTTTAATGTAACTCTCACTTAAGTATTATGAAAGTTATTAACCAAATAAGCAGAAAAAATTATACTAATTTTAATTAATTTCTTTAAAAATATATTCATTAATTGTATGAAATATTGACTATTTGAACGAACTTAAGCTAAAAGACGTAATAATATAAAGAAATATGATTTTTTATATTATACTAAATATAATTTTTTATGTTATACTAAATCTAATTTTTTATATTATACTAAATGTAATTATAAATTAAGTAGTTTTATAAAACTATGATTTTGTATACCTTAATACGACCTTAATTACCCTTAATTCGACCTTAAATTACCTTAATCGAATTATCTCATAATCGATTGAATTCCCATAAAAAAAGAGGGGGGCTTACTTAGACCCAAAATATATATATATATATTGGAAAAATCAATCAATCTTGAATTTCATAAACCACTTCACAAATTTGTTTTGAATACATTAAACCTTCCCAATGTCTACGTAAATTTTTTACTCATGATATTTTTACATTCTCTCCGTACACTGGAACAGTTTCTAAATGTATAAAACTTTAAAAAAAAAAAAAAATACACTTTTTTTTTTTTTTTTTTTTTTTTTTTTTTTTAATATAGAGAGTGTATGGCTATTTAGGGCGTTTTATTGCAAATGAAAATTTTTATACACAAATTTAAATTTAGTAATAAGGAAAAAGTGAAATAAATAACAAACATTAAAAAATTTAACCACATTTCCTATACATTGTTTATAAAAAGTTTTGACTCGATATGAATATCAAACACATACCCTGTTTTCAATAATTTTTTAGAACAAACGCAAAACACTTTTAACAGTTTAACAATTAATTCCCACGAGGTTATTTGGGTACAGAAAAATTAAATGATTATTTAAAAAAAGAAACAGACGTATAATATGTTTAGTGATAGGAACAGACACATAATTTTCAATACTGTTTTTAAAACGTCAATTAAACACCAATGCCAATTACTCCATATTTTTAAAGAATATTTTGCACTTCCTTTTATGCTCCATAATTCACTTCACACTTTAACTTCTCTTCTTATAAAATTTTGATGAATCTTTAGTTTTTAGATTCAATCAATAACTTTAGAAATACGTTTATACATTTTTACAAACGAATAATTTTTTTGCACAATACATTTATATTTAGTTATTAAAATCGTTTGCATTTTTATTGATGCAAATGTATTCGAAAACTATCGCGGAAAATGAAATTATTTTCTCTTTCTAATACAATTGATAATATTGCCAAATATCATTCAATACAAAAATGAAAAACATTCTGTTTTCAATAATTTTTAAATGCAAACGTAAAACACTTTTTACAGTAAATTTAAACCCACAAGGCTATTTGGGTGCAGAATATTATTATTATTATTTTTTAATTATTTTTTTTATGAAAATAAACAAAGATATAATATGTTGAGTGATATAAGAACAGACATATTACTTATTTTTCAATACAGTGTATAAAAACACTTTTAGACACTTATAAAATTGTCGATGCGAAAAATTCACACAAATTTGGAAATTCGAATAGTAGAGTTTTTGCCGAATAGGATATTAAGACTTTTTGATTTTCATGTTCCCTGAAACAAGTACTGATAAGGCCTTATGAAATTCAAGATACAAACTCATTTGAACAAACTAAGGCAATTTCATTTTGAGTAAAAGTATTTCAATAAATGATCTAATACCCCAAACATATTTTAGAAACCCAAATTTCGATGATCCCATTGCGTTTCAGACACATAACCACTACCCATGACCAAAATACTTTTTTTTTTTACAGATCAAAGTCATTCTGATCTCACCGAGTTTAAGACTCAGACAGCTTTTTGGAAGGGGAGATGGTGTGTGGGGGGAGGGGGGGGGGGTTGGAACGGGCACATTCTTTCCTGTCTTTTGACTCTATCTCTTGTTTTCGAACCGAAAGACAAAATATATTTTCAAGTCAGGAGCAACGCACTTTAGCCAGACACATAAAAATAGTACCGCCTTCGTACTTTTTTTTTTTTCTAACGCCTTTTCTCCTTCCAACCCGAAACCCCCCCCCCCCCAATCCCCTCTCTACCCATTTCCACAAGATTCAGCTTAAAATGTCGGAAATGACTCGAAATGCCGTTTCGGCTGCACAAACCGACTCGTTACCTTTTTTCTGGTTTGGCTTCTATTAAGCAGAGAAATAATGTAAATAGTCACGGAGGTTGTTGGGGTAATGTTAAGCGGGGTGGGGGGGGGGGGGGGGTTCAGACAATTTAGTATTCAAGGGAGTTGTGGAAACGTGTTGGTAATAGTTAAAATATCATATCTATAATTAAAACAATAACATTGTTAGCAATGGTTCATATAAATAATTTTCACTACTATAAATAATATTGTATAATATATTTAACTTTAAGTATTATAAATAATCTTGAAAAATGTAAATAATATTGAAAAATATAAATAATATTAAAAAATAACAATAACGATAAAAATTATAATATTGCATATCATAAGTAAAATAAAATGCTACAAATATTTTTAAATATTAATTACATACTATAAATAATGTGATTACATTATTATAATATCACACCACCATTATAACATATATAGCTCATAATTATTGTTATTTTATCATTATTTTATATTATTATTTTATAAAACTTAAAATTATTATTTAAAAAAAATAAAATATTATTGTATCATTATAAAAATAATAATTTGTTATTGTAAGTTTAATAAAATAATATAAAATAATAATAATTATCATGTTATTAGTTTTCAAAAAGTAATAAAAACGATAAATTTCATTAAGTAAAAAATAAATAATAATATTAATTATTATTATTAATTTTATGAGAACAACTACAATTAAAATTATTATTATTAATATTTATTTTATTATAGTAATAATTTTCAATAATTTTACAATAACAAGAATAGTTATTATTATTAAAATGTTTAGTTTTTTTAATAACACCAATTGTTATTAAAAAAACATTTGGTTTATTATTAATTTTATAAAAATAATAAAAATGATAAATTTCATAAAATAAAAAATGAATAATAGCAATAATTAGTTTTATGTGAATAACTACAATTTTAATTATTTTCCATTTTATTCCAGTAATAAATTTTAGTAATTTTATAATAATAATAAAAATAGTAATTATTAATTAAGAACAAATGTTATTAAAAAAAAAAAAAAAACATTTGGTGTAATTTGAAACTTTAACAAAAATAACATCATGTTCAAAAGATTTTTATTAAAATTGCTTGGTATTTTTGGCCGTGACATAGAAGTATGCTTTATATTAATTTATTGTCATCATTGGCCAATGAGGAATTTATAGGCCTCTTTTTTATTAAAAAGATTTTTATTCAAATAGACTTTCCCTTTAAAAATTGAACCTTACTTCCCGGCTCTTGTTCCAAGTACTTCCCTTAAAACTACACACTCGTGTTAAAAGAACACATATAACTCAAATCGGTGAACCAATGCTCCAAATTAATTACAGTCCATCCTCCCAAAAAGATTCACTCTTCGAAACTTTCTCACTGAGTAATAACCAACACTAAAAGGTGTAACCCACAAACAGTTTTTTGTTTTTTTTTAAAGAGAAAAAAAAAAAGATGTCGAGTGAGCTATTAGGAAGTTTTAAGCTCCTGTAAAAAATAAATATTCAAAAGAATAAGAAGGGGAGGGGGGGGGTCAGAAATGACGTGAAAGCGCGCTGGTTTAAGTGCCTTTTTCAGCGAAAATGAGTCACCTACACAAGTGGGCGAAGAAAAAGGGGGTCGAAGGAATTGCCTTGTGGCGTCCTTGGGAGGTGGGCCGCAGAGAGAGGTTGGCGATGTTTTTGGCGTTATTTTCGTTCGGGATGTTTTCCTCCGACGTGGGCAATAAACGGAAGGGAGTGGGAGGGACAAGGCAAAAATCGAGCACCCTCCCCAACCTAATTGGGAAACGGAAGTTAAAAGAATACATTTTAAAAAACAGGTGTAAGGTCGTGCTGCTAAGAATGGGTAATTCGGTTACTAATTTCGAACAAACTAGTATTTTGTGGAACTTGTGAAATAGGAAAGAAGTTTTTTATTTTAGTTTTGGAATTTTAGTAACGCAAGAACTATACTAGAGTCATATTGCTCCCAAGGCCTGACTTGCATCACTTACAGCTCAAAGTCCATCATGTTTTCGGGCCCCTATAAAAAAAAAAAGAATTGTGAAGGAGGCGCCCCTATATTTGTTGACAATGTTTGCTTTATAGATAACCATTTTTTTTTTTTATGTCTAAAAACTCTCAAAAGAAAATCCACCAAAATGTAGTTCACTTGAATATTTAACTCGTGTTTTTTAGAGGTTTAATTGCTTATCGACTGCTGTATAAAAAATCAGTTTAAGGTCATAGTGTATTTAAGCTCCAAACGTAATTGAAAATATTAAAAGATGAAGCAAGATTCCATTTAACTACAACTTTGAAAAATTTGCGGCCCTCAGAATTTCGGGTGGGCTTGTTGGCTTGTACCGACAAAGAAAGGCTTTGATTGCTCCTCTATAATGTACAACAACAACAACATATTGGCTGCTCAGAGTGAAAAGGTACCAACTCAACATTTGGTCTTGAATCACTTTTCAGTGTACTTGGAAGGAAGAAGAGAATACACATCGATTAATAAAAGGGCAAATTGATCACTAAATTAATTTGTAGTAAATCAGTGATACTCAAAAGATTTATGCTCATGTTGAAGGAGCATTTTAAAATTAAGGGACTGAAAAGTTAGCCGATTAATAAAAGGGCAAATTGATCACTAAAATAATTTGTAGTAAATCAGTGATACTCAAAAGATTTATGCTCATGTTGAAGGAGCATTTTAAAATTAAGGGACTGAAAAGTTAGCCGATTAATAAAAGGGCAAATTGATCACTAAAATAATTTGTAGTAAATCAGTGATACTCAAAAGATTTATGCTCATGTTGAAGGAGCATTTTAAAATTAAGGGACTGAAAAGTTAGCCGATTAATAAAAGGGCAAATTGATCACTAAAATAATTTGTAGTAAATCAGTGATACTCAAAAGATTTATGCTCACGTTGAAGGAGCATTTTAAAATTAAGGGGCTGAAAAGCAAAGGCGTCTAAGTGACTTTTCTTAACTTTCTAGAAAATACACTTTAAAGTTTCTTATTTATATTTAATTCTATGAAAACTAGTGATATGTTCATTCCAGAGGCAGGTTAGTATTTGAGCAACAAATAATTTCCATACAAATTTAATATGAATTTAAAAAAAAAAGTGTATTTTCTCAAAAGTTAAGAAAAGTCAGTTGGACTCCTTGGCTTCTAAGGCCCTCAATTATATTTTTTTGCTCTCCAGAAAACAAATTCAATCTCATATTCAGATCACTAATTAAATTCTAAGTATTAAAAAATAATTTTAAAAAGAATTTTTCAAGTTTTGAATAACAATTTATCAATAAGAATATTTTTTTAAATGTTAACCTTAAGTAAGAATTGGTTGGTTGTATTCAGATTATCTATCGCCGTCAGCAACAAGAGGGCTATAATGCGCCGAAACATTCGTCATTAGACAAGCCAACATACACTTACAAACACCGCTGCCTAACACGGGACTCGAACCCGCAACCTCGCGGTCTAGAAGCTAGCACGCTAACCACTATACCGTTAAAGTAAGAATCGGACCTGTCTCAACAATGCGAATTTCTGCACTAACACCTTTTCATTACTTTTGTCATTCTTTTATTACTAATATTTTACAGTAATTTTTTTTTATTAATATTTTGTTAATGTTCAAATCTGAAAAAAAGACTGGAAAATAACCATATGAAGCACTCTTCTTTTCCACAAAAGACTCTATGGAAGATATTAAAACCACCAGAAGCAGAATCCTCTCCGGAATTTCACATTGAAAAATGCAAAATGATATATACGATGCACATTGTATAAATTAAATATTTAAAGTTGATTTTGTTCCCCACTTTTTTAAGGAGTTACTGAGATTTGTTATTTTTTACTTCCTTATTACTCATGGGTTTTCTTAAAATTAGTATTTAACTCAATTTCGTATATTTTTTTTAAAGAATGGCATGGCAGTATTTGAATGTTTTTTTCAAAGAAAAGAAAAAGTTTGCTAAAAATTAAATTTAAAAAATATTTCTTTAAAAATATTCATATTTTGTGCTGAGGTATGGGATGCATGGGGTTTTCTTATATTAATATTTAAAGTTATTTAAGTTTAAAATAAATTGGATTTAATTCTTTTTTTTTTTTTTTTTTTAAGTACTTCATTTGTGGTGAATAAATGGACGTGTTTAAGGATTTGAACTTTAAGCTCTCCCATTCAGTGCAATATTAATGTATTGTTATAGTTTTTCTTATTACAATTACTACATTAAAGGCAATTTTTCTTCTATTTGTTATTAAAAAAAACTCACTTGTTTGTACTAAATTTCTCTTTATTTCTATAGAACACGAAATGAAAAAACTTTAAATGTTAAAAAGCTAAATCAAATTATGGCACAAAAATGATTTTTAAATTTTTTATGATAATGTGGGTTCCTCATTTTTTAAAAGCGATTAATTTCTTTTTATATTTTTTCGAAATGGGCGTTATGGTTTCAAGTTTAAGAAAAATTCGTGTTTCGCACCCTAATATACAATATATAATGCAATGCATATACAATATATAATTTATACAATATTTAATGATTCATAATTTGTTCTACAGTGTTGATACTGTACAAAGTATTTTTTATAAAAAAATATTCAGTTATTATATAAGCTCTAAATAAATTTATACTATTTATTGTATTGTTTTCTATATATTGCATACATTTAGAGCCTATATAAGATAATTGAAAAATGTTTTATGTCTTATGGTGTTGATTAAAATATATTATATAAAAGTATTTACTTATTAAATAAGCTCTAAATAAATTTATACAACATATTGAATAATTTTCGTTTCGTTCCACAAAGTTATTTAGAGCTTATATAAGATAAGTGAATTTTTTTTTCTTGATGGGGTTAAATGAATAATTTCTGGAGGGTACATATCTCCATATCAAGCCCACGCTGGTCGACCAAATAAAAAAAAAATAATAATAAAAAAAAATAATAATAAAAAAAAAATTAACGTTTAGTTTCATGATACTCCCCCACCCCCTTCTCCCTTCTCGATGCACTGCAAACACCCACAATAAAATGCTACCGACACACCCTCCTAAACGGAAATTTCCATAAGTTTCCCGGCAACTTCTCCCAACGAAATTCCACGGAAGACACACAAAAGCATCTTCCATTTTTCATATTCCCGTCCCCTGAAGACTTCAACCCTGTTTTTTTTTTTTTTTTTTTTTTTTTTTTTTTATGGATTCACCTTTCTTTGCCAGATACTTTGGCATAATAAGGGAACGTGTTGAGAATGCAATGGATTTCTTCGTTATTCGAAGTTTTTTCTATTTTGGACTTCGAAGAAAATGTGGAGTTAGACTTCAAACTAGGGAATGAAAACAGTCAAAATGTAAAAAAAAAAACCCAGGAAATTTCGAACAACAAAAATAACTGAATGTATTTGTATACTAATGTGTGTGCAAAACAGTGATGCAGCCAGACAATTTTTCTAAGAAGGTTTTTAGGCAAGTATAGTCTGTTAAATGTCTATCAAGGAAAAAAAGAAAAATAATATAACCCATAAAAACAAAGTTTTTAATATAAATCCTTTATATGCATTGCCAATTTTTGAATTCATTAAAATAGCACAGTTTCTGTTGCCATTGTGTGCTTATTTTTAATATTAAAAATTATATGCAAACACCATCTCTATCAGCAAAATATGCGGTAAACTAATTTTCAAATTTATTCATTAAAAATGAATATGAATTTATGCATTCACAGCCAAATACCTTTTCATTTATTCTGACAAAAACAATCGTATTATTTATTTATTAAAACAATTTTGGCATCAGGAAAGAGATTCTTCAGTGATCGGTTCAATGCTAATTCAGCTCGATTAAATGACGTCAAGCTGGTTTATTAGTAATCCGTAAAGGCGACTTTTTAGTGATAGGGGCAGCCGCCAAAATTTGATAGAATTCATTGTCATCGACATCGAATCTACCGACAAAGTTTTAGCCCGATCGATTCTAAAAATAAAGATTTTAGAATTTTGGGTCCAAGACCCCCTTTAAAATGATAAAGCTCTAACAGTTGTTAAATAGAAATACTACCTGACGTTCACTTATGAGATTTTGCTCATTTATAAACGTTAATTGAAAGTTTCTAAACAGATTTTTTTTTCTTATCAGACCTCAAAATGTCAGAGTACAATTTCCAGGGGTGGAACTGTCATGACATCCCCCCCACCCCAACCCCCCCTCAAAAAAAAAAAAAAATATCTGCCTTTAAAACAAACCCCATAAAAAGGAGAAGCAGAAAACTCAGGAGAGAACCCACCTACATCAGAAAATACCTTGCGGGGTTCTTACCCAAGACTACAAGAAAGTCAACTATTATCAGCGTTTTTCCCTTATCACGTTGCTTATACGTTCAGACGTTTAGAGATGGAAACCACCACAAGAGAAAGAAAAAAAAAAATAACAGGGACCAACTTTTTTTTTCTTTCTACCTCCATTTCGGAAATAGGCTTTTGTCGAGTCTTAGCACGTCCCTGAAGGAGTGTGGGGGGGGGGGATCTCTTTCAATCACGAGCGGAAATTTCTCAAGGAATTCGGATGTAGGGGGTGGTAAGTCTCGCTTCAAGGTAAGAGAGTGTGGATGTTAGTGATGTTGCGACTTGGAAGTAGGTGCACAAGGCTTGAATGCGCATTCTTGACGGAATTCCCTCAGGAATTCGGTGGGTATCGTTCCTTTTTTGGTGAAGGTTTTGATGCTATTGCGGAACCGAAGTGACATCGATTCGGAAAAGATAAAATTTGATGCTGGAGTAGAGGCTGTGGTTTTGAACCGCTCCGAAATATTTTTTGTCCTCCAAGTTCTTCTTTCGGTAACTTTCTGCTCTTTTGGTAAAAAAATAAAAAAAAATAATAGAGACTAACTTTTGATGGCGTATGGTTGACCTATGAAGTCCATTTTCATTTGGACGGATTTGTCAATGAACTAAACTGGTGAGTATAAGGTACTAAAAACCCGCCTGTGTGTAATGCAAAAGTGACCGTTGGGAGTGCGTTATCCAATAAAGGGAAGGATCACAGGGGATCTTTTTTTTATGTAACAAAAGATAAATTCATCCCACTATATTGTGGTTTTACAACAATTTGTTGCCACAATTCAATATTGCAACCGATTTTGAGAAACGGAGTATTTAAGATTCTATACTTGTCTATTCAAAATACCACTTGTCTCTTCTTTTTTATTTCTCACTGTTTCGTAGTTAAGTCATTTCAAATTTAGATTGTCATTTCTGAAAGACCCTGTACGAACATGGCGTCTATTTCAAATTTAGATTGTCATTTTTGAAAGACCCTGTACGAACATGGCGTCTATTTCAAATTTAGATTGTCATTTCTGAAAGACCCTGTGCGAACATGGCGTCTATTTCAAATTTAGATTGTCATTTCTGAAAGACCCTGTACGAACATGGCGTCTATTTCAAATTTAGATTGTCATTTCTGAAAGACCCTGTACGAACATGGCGTCTATTTCAAATTTAGATTGTCATTTTTGAAAGACCCTGTACGAACATGGCGTCTATTTCAAATTTAGATTGTCATTTCTGAAAGACCCTGTACGAACATGGCGTCTATTTCAAATTTAGATTGTCATTTTTGAAAGACCCTGTACGAACATGGCGTCTATTTCAAATTTAGATTGTCATTTTTGAAAGACCCTGTGCGAACATGGCGTCTATTTCAAATTTAGATTGTCATTTCTGAAAGACCCTGTGCGAACATGGCGTCTATTTCAAATTTAGATTGTCATTTCTGAAAGACCCTGTACGAACATGGCGTCTATTTCAAATTTAGATTGTCATTTTTGAAAGACCCTGTACGAACATGGCGTCTATTTCAAATTTAGATTGTCATTTCTGAAAGACCCTGTACGAACATGGCGTCTATTTCAAATTTAGATTGTCATTTCTGAAAGACCCTGTACGAACATGGCGTCTATTTTAAATTTAGATTGTCATTTTTGAAAGACCCTGTACGAACATGGCGTCTATTTCAAATTTAGATTGTCATTTTTGAAAGACCCTGTACGAACATGGCGTCTATTTCAAATTTAGATTGTCATTTCTGAAAGACCCTGTGCGAACATGGCGTTTCTAGAGGTACAGAGTCTAAAGACATGACAGCGTACACACAGCGAGACAAGACCATCTCGGCAAAGCAAAAAAATCTAGGATGTTTCCGTTATTTTGCTAACCACATGTACTTTAACCCCATAAACACTCTAAAAAACTTTTCGAAGGGCACCTCCTGAAGTTTACATCCACGTACCTTGTTTCAAACACCACCAAAATTCAAAGAATTCCGTTCCAAAAAATTAACTTCCATCCCAACATTCACACACCAAATGAAATGCCTCACTTAACAATAGTCTGGAAAAGTAATTTGCCTAACATTTCCCGAATAAAGAAGAAAAAAGAGAAAAAAAGAAGATGCATACTCTCCTTACTCAAACGGAAAGATAAAGTCAACTAAGAGGTAAAATAGCTGAAAGAAAAGCGTCCGAGATGGGTTCCAAACCAGCTTTAGGGCAATTTTGTCCCTACTTCTCTTGAAAAAGGCCTAACATTACCGTTCTTTGAACCCAAAGAGGATCAAGTTTAAACACTAGCCTGGCATTCTAAAATTCCCCATCTCTCTCTTTACCTTTAAAAAAATTTAAAAGAATAAAATATTCATTGAATGCTAACAAACAAACAAACAAACAAACACTCTTACGTCTTTAGTAGGAAAGCGACGTGTAAACTGAACAATTGACTAGCGAGAAGAAGAAAAATTGAAAAAAATAAATAAAAAAATAACAAAATGCTGCATGGCAGAGTTTTCTAGCACAAAAAAAAGAAAAGACCCCCCCCCCTCCCTCTACCCTTTAGATTATGCATAGGCCAAATGCTTGTTGTTTATGTGCACGCTGCAATAGCCAGCCATGCATTGACAATACGAGTAAAATCCGCTTAGGAATTGGGTACTTCAATATTTTTTTCCCTTTTTAAGGGTGTTGCCAATCTTTCTGCTCTATAGCCTTAAATGCCATGCTTTATTATTATTATTATTTTTTTTTTTTTTTTTTTAAACATAAATTTTGCTTCGTTTAAAATATTTGTTCGATATTTAATTAAATTTGAATAACAATGGACAATTCCCGCATTTTTTAAAAAAACGAGTGAAATTGGTTTATATTTATGAAGAATTTCTTTCCGATTCCAAATATTTAAATAAAAGTTCTTTAAAAAAATTAGTTATTTAAATATTAAGATAAGAAAATGCCTCAAAACCGAGCCAAAACCAGTCCGATCAAAACACTTAGCAAAATCTGCGACGTCAAGGGTTCCTACAGTTTCTCTAGTTATCGTGAGGTTTCTGCCTAATAGTTGGCGTTGGTAGATCATTGCCATATTCCGTACAAGTTGGTGTAATTTGTTAGAAACTTGTAAATTTGATTTCCGCTGCTGCATTTCAAGCCAAGATGTTTAGGAAGTTGTGACGTCACATTCAATGCCAGTTGAATGAATCGTTTTCTGGTCGACGACAAGCAAAGTAACTTTGATCGCAAATAAAAAGAAGAAAAAAAAAGCGCATTGAGCAGAAATGTTTGTGTTTATTGCCTTTTCGAAACATTTAGAATTGAATAAAAAAAAAAATACGGAAATTGTCTATTACAATTTTTAAATGCCATCAATGTGGTTTACTTGCAGAAGGAACCACCAAACAAGAGAAACAAATTTCATCCAATTAATTGTTAAACATAATTGTAAAACAAAAGGCCCTTAACTTTATTAACTTATATATTTGAATAATATTAGTTGCCCCGAGAGCAGCCTTGCTCATTTAAGATTTCTTAGAGGAATTAGTGTTTTTTGTGTGTGGATGTTCTGAGTTAGATGTAGTATTTTATTGCATAGAGATACGATTCCTTAGATATCCTTAACGAGCTGAAATTACAATTTTCTCTTTTCTGTTTTCTGTCATCTAATGTATACTACTACAACCTCCGAATTTGTGCCCTATTTCTAATTTTATAACTTCGATTTTCAAACAATGTGCAATTGCAAGTAAACTGTTTTGGCAGAAGCGGAGATATTAGCATTTAAAATTGGCATATAATTTATCAGTTTTGGTTTTGAATAGAGTGTTACGAATTTTTGTATATTTGTAAATATTTCGTAGTGTTAATTTTGTAAATAAGAAGATTTATGTACATTTTGCATAAGGCAGTGCAATAGTTCGTCTTAGTCTGTTTCCCTGCAATGAGCCTCTCAATGCTTGATAACGGGTTTCATAGAGGTAACTCTGGGAAGCGAGTTTCAAGGGGCAGGGCATTTAACATTATGGTAATGGGAATCTCGCCAAATTGGCGAGATAGAGCCAAGTTGGCGACGGTTTTGGCGACTAATTTTTGTCGCCAAATATGGCGAGAAATCGCCAAATGTCACCAAACTTGGCGACATTTTCGGTACATGTATAGGTACATGTATCCCATTTACATGTATAAGACTTTTCGACTATGATCTGGAAAGTTCTCCAAATATCTACTTCTAGAAGTCTCAAGAAGGTTTGACTCCTATATAAGTCGGCCGAGGAGGTTAGTCAGTGAGTTGTTGATTTTGAGTCACTGAGTTAGTTGACTGATTTTGAGTCACTGAATTAGTTGACTGGAGATACTGAGGGAACTGTATTGCATTGTCTTTTGCGGCGATTTTGTAGTTGTTATCAAGTTTTTAACTGCTGTTTTGTGCTCTATTGAGGTGAAAAGAGCTGTATTGTGTCTACTAGAACGAGAAGTTCTGGAGATGTAAGAGAACTGTGAAGAGTTATTTTGGAATAAATTTCTGCAAGTTTTGATCTGCTTTGGCTTCAAATCTTTCGAACCCGTACAACGTAACAAGAGAAAGAAAATGGGATCGCCACAAAAAAAGAAACACCTTCCAGAAATAATATACAAGATATCTGATACAGCATTTCTAATGTAGGGTGGCCACAAAATTCAGGAAAAATGTTCCCTGATAATTCCCTGATTCCTGATAGATTTTTAAAAAATTCCCTGTGTTTTGGGCAAACTTTTTTCCAAATTTCCCCAATTTTCTTAGGTTTTCCAGATGTCTAGACACTCTGATCAAATAGAACATGTATTCTAAAGAGATAATATGCAATTTTTTTTTAAAAATAGTTTTGCTGGTTATGAAAAGTTTAAACTATTACGCAACATTAAACTTCTAATGGCTTAACACTACAAATCTCCATGTAAGTAGCGCAAAAATATGGATGAACGTGTCTTAAACAATACAAAAATGTCCCTGATTTTCATGACATTTTAAAAAGTTCCCTGATTTTTTCCAGAATCAGAAAGCTCCCTGATATTTTCCTGATTTCCAGGTTTTCCCGGTTCTGTGGCCACCTGTAATGTTTTAAAGCATGAACACTGATAGGATTATTTGCAGGTTATTGCAAGGCGATTAAAATTTTTGTTCAAACCTTGATTTTTCAAAATACGTTAATAGGTATTTTATCAAGCATGAGTTCTCTATTAAATGAATAATTTAAAACTTGCTATATTTCTTTTTAACTGTGAATATCACCACTTTTCTTCATTTCATGTGAATTTTTCAGAAGACAGAACAGAACAAGTAAGTTGACCCGCCTGGCACCACTTAAGTTTCGAAGAAATATTTTTGCAATCAATTTTTTTCTGTGCTACATCGCTTCAGGTCTATGGGGCAGAAAGAGATTGACCATCACTCTGCGGGAAAATAGAGTTTTCAGCGTAGTTGTACACAGGGCGAGTTTAAAGTCGTACACTTCAAAGTTTACCTGCCCGTAAATGTACAAGTACAAGAATTTCAATTAAAGTAAATGTACACAGGGATTTGTTGAAATGTTGGCTTTTTACTTTCAATTACCCATACGTATATACACATAGGGTAATAAAAGTATAGCATTTGGTCAAAAAAACAATTTCGATTTTTTTTGCATTTCTCCACGTTTTGGAACATCCTGATTTCAAATAAGAGATCTAGAAAAAATGTGTGTGTGTGTGTGTGTTCAGCAAAACTCCCGAACAAATTGACCTACGATGTTCAAATTTGGTATGAGGGTTAGTGGCGGCCATGGGACCTACCATTAAGGTTTTAATCAAAATCGCGCATGCGCATAAGGTAGCTGCCATTGAAAAAAATCATGTTTTTTAGTAATTGTTAAAAAACGGCTCTAACGATTTTGGTCAAAATCGCTGTGGTAATGCCTCTGGAGGTGTTCTAAACATCCCCACCTCCGAAATTTCCGTAAAAACGCTTTAACGGCGTAAAAAGTTGAAAAACGAAAGTCTTCAATACAGAGTCTTCTTTCTTTGAGCATACCTCATTATTGATTGGTTTTTTCTTTTCTAGCCAGTTTCACTTATAATGAAGGATATTATAAGGGTTATCGTGAAGTATATCGCCAAAATCACCATTTTGGCGAGAGTGGGTTTTTTTTTGGTTTTTTTTAGACGAATTATCGCAAAAAATACTGCCAAACTGGCCATTTTTTCTTAATAAATGATGAAAATATTTTAACGGTAAATGACACAATAACCAGTCGGTATTATAGTGTAACTGAAAGTTGTGCGATGTTCCACACCCCTAGTTATATTTAGCAGACACACTTTAAGTGTCGCAATAAGGACTTGAAATGTCGTCTTCTTTCGTGAATAAAAATAAAAGAAGAGCGTTCGTTTAACCAGGTTTCGTGAGACTCTGCGGACCATGGCTGAATTGATGTTTTAGTAATGGCTGTTGTAATGAGAAGTTTCCAGCTCAGCAATCGTGTGTGGACTATTTGGCGAACGCAGATATTTTTTCATCTTTTCTAAGTTTTCATCGTCCAAAATGGAGGGTCCTCAGGCTCTTTTCTTGACAGCTACTGATCCAGTAGTCATGACCTAATCGTATCATCTGTGAACAGATAGTGTCACCCGATGAATTATCGGGTGCTGCTGCCTCAGCATATTTCTCGCGAAACTCTTCAATGACGCGAGAATATTGAGTTTTGAGCAAAATAACTCTCCAACATGAACATTCTATGTTACTGATGGGAAAACACCATGTCGTCGCCTTGCACAACAGCAAACGCTTCACACATGATGTCTCTGAACATGAGATCACTGATATCGATTGAAATACATTCGAAAAAAAATCTACACTGTTATCTTCCCGAGAGGAAATAGAAACTCAACGAACTCAAGAATTTTCACTGAATTACGGCCCATTAAAGCTTGATAAGCGGGACTTTAAACTCACCCGGTGTTACCTGTGTGACACTGCTCTACGACTCACTTTTTAAAGCGAGTGTAGCGCTCTCTATCGTAACTTGAGTAAACTAGTTAGTGGAAAAACAGCTTTCAATTTACGAGGACACAAATTATTCCTTAGACATCTGCGTGTAGCTAGGATTTTGATTAAAATTGTTGCACCTAAGGGCCTTATTTTGCCGAGCCACTCGAGTGGTGAATGAGCGCCACCGCATCAGTCGCTTAAATAAGCCACTCAAAGCGAAACATGTAATACTATGGAGATTATTATTACTGGCCACTATTGTGGCTAGAGGTTGCGTCTGTCGCTTGTGGCTTTCAGACACTAAGCGAAACATGTAATCCTATGGAGTTTATTATACTTGGCCACTGCTGTGGCTAGAGGTTGCGTCTGTCGCTTGTGGCGTTCAGACCCTAAGCAAAACATGCAATCCTATGGAGTTTATTATACTGGGCCACTGCTGTGGCTAGAGGTTGCGTCTGTCGCTTGTGGCGTTCAGACCCTAAGCGAAACATGCAATCCTATGGAGTTTATTATACTGGGCCACTGCTGTGGCTAGAGGTTGCGTCTGTCGCTTGTGGCTTTCAAACCCTAAGCAAAACATGCAATCCTATGGAGTTTATTATACTGGGCCACTGCTGTGGCTAGAGGTTGCGTCTGTCGCTTGTGGCGTTCAGACCCTAAGCAAAACATGCAATCCTATGGAGTTTATTATACTGGGCCACTGCTGTGGCTAGAGGTTGCGTCTGTCGCTTGTGGCTTTCAGACCCTAAGCAAAACATGCAATCCTATGGAGTTTATTATACTGGGCCACTGCTGTGGCTAGAGGTTGCGTCTGTCGCTTGTGGCTTTCAGACCCTAAGTAAAACATGCAATCCTATGGAGTTTATTATACTGGGCCACTGCTGTGGCTAGAGGTTGCGTCTGTCGCTTGTGGCGTTCAGACCCTAAGCGAAACATGCAATCCTATGGAGTTTATTATACTGGGCCACTGCTGTGGCTAGAGGTTGCGTCTGTCTCTTGTGGCTTTCAGACCCTAAGCAAAACATGCAATCCTATGGAGTTTATTATACTGGGTCACTGCTGTGGCTAGAGGTTGCGTCTGTCGCTTGTGGCTTTCAGACCCTAAGTAAAACATGCAATCCTATGGAGTTTATTATACTGGGCCACTGCTGTGGCTAGAGGTTGCGTCTGTCGCTTGTGGCGTTCAGACCCTAAGCGAAACATGCAATCCTATGGAGTTTATTATACTGGGCCACTGCTGTGGCTAGATATTGCGTCTGTCGCTTGTGGCTTTCAGACCCTAAGCGAAACATGCAATCCTATGGAGTTTAATTATACTGAGCCAAAGAAGTGGCCAGCCGTCACTTCTTTAATGTGACAAGCGTTCGCCACAGGAGTGGCTCAGTATAAAAGGACCTTAAATACCACAGCAGTTTTTCATATCAAAATTCACTAGAAGCCTGTGGCAGTTAAACCTTCTGGACCGTAAATTCTTTACTTTGCTACACCTGTGTACTCTTCAGTTAGTTAATACTGATAACTGACTGACAATTATTCGGTTATAGCCTTCAGACTTAACAATTTCAGATGCATCATAGGTGGCGTTGAGGAGCTTTCGAATAAACTTTTCAAAAAAGAAATAAACTTACGCAGTCTGGATCGCGCATATATACATATACATATACACATATACATATACATATACATATATATATATATATATATACATATACATATATATATACATATATATATATATATATATATATACATATATATATACATATATATATATATACATATATATATATACATATACATATATATACATATACATATATATACATATACATATACATATACATATATATATATATAGTTACTTCATGTTTCTTTTACAAGGGTTTGTTGTGTTGGAACGCAATGCCGCACGCTTCAGTTGACAGTTATAATGAGGTGGAACCAGAAGAAAGGTTTTAATGAATTCCTAAAAAGTCGTCAAATTTAATGAGTGTTTTGTTTCGAATGTCTAAAGTAACTGGGACGGTCCAATGACAGCCGATCAGCAGGAGATGCGATGCTCCATCACTTGGTGGAGATAAGGCAAAGAAGAACGCGTCAAGAAGTCCCGTTCGATGCGTCAATCAAACTCTTGTTCAAGAGAAGCTTGTTAAGGAAAAGGAAAGGGTTCAGCTAATCTCATTAGTAAGTGTCCCATAATCGAAGTTGGTATCGATTCCACGCTTCCGTCGATTTCCGTTCCCAGGAACGAAATTATCAGATTTCTGGGAAACTTAGAGGAAATCTGGGGGGGGGGGGGGGAATAGATAGTACTGAACTGACTGATAGTGTCAGCTATCTGACTGTAAGTCTGTGTCTAAGTTCAGAAGCAAATCGCAATCTGTGGGCTTGGTGGTTATGCACAAATGTGGCATTTGAACAGATAGCAAGCGTGTTATTTTTTCACGCAACGCTAAATATTGCAGGAGGTGATAGTCCTAACAAAATACTATCGTCTTGAAAGCTCATACAATCAGTTAGCTAGTAGGAATGCAATGAAAACATCTCTAAAGCTCCCGAGACTAAACTGTTGGTAAAAATTTTGCAAATGAAAGGTTTTGAGGCTGTGTAGGTAGAAATTTGTAAATGTTTACATTTATCAATAAAGACCATCAAAAACGTTTTAAACTCCTGAGACTATGTTGATGGTATAAATTTGTAAATGCCTCAATACTTATCAATAAAGACCACACAAAAAAATAGAGCTCATGAGACTAGATTGATGGTAGAACATTTGCAAATGTTACGTTAACATTAATCAATAAAAACCACGAAAAACCTACCAAGTACATTGCCAAAATTTTGCATGCGATTCTGGTATGCCATTAAATTTCCATAATAATCTATACGAAACAAGTTCGGAGGAATCGGTACTGAAACTTATTCTACCTTCATAGCCCTTAATAAGCCGACCTGTTGGCTGTAGGATTAACGCTCTGGCCACGCATACCAAAGGTGCCTGGTTCGAATCCTGGGTTAGGCATGGATGTTCGCTTTGGTTCGGAATCAACATTAAGCTGTAGGTCCCACCATGATGTGCCGTCATTGTTCATAAAAATATCCGTTGACCGTACAAACCAACCAACCAATCATAGGCCCATAAAACTAGCAGCACATGACAACGGCCATAAACTCCATTTCCGTCCACAAAATATCTCTTATTTGTCTTCTCGAGAGAGAGAAAACATCAATGAAATAACAATTATGATGTCGGAACTCTTAATTTCCAAGACAAATAAGACCATTACTGACATCATTAAATGCGTTTTCTGAAACGAAGCGTGCTGCTGATCTCCCCAACCGAGGTCTTCTAGAGGTTTTAATAGACATATTCGGGTGGAGGAGTTTCCAGCTTGTTTTTCTTCTTGATTCTTGCTCGAACGAGGAAATGCGATGCAAAAGGCAGATTTTTACAAGACACGCCCCGGGGGTAATCGGCGTACAAGAGGGTTGTAGTTTTGAGGAGGTTGACTGACTCATAAAGGTGCTTCGTTGCGCTTTGTATGGGTATCTTCCATCCTGTTAAGAAGTAGTCTTGTATCTAGTGTTGCCAGGTGTGGAATTTAAATTTCTTAGACAAGCAGTTTTTCACAATGCATTTTGGACATAGCATGTTTAATAATATTTTTGCCAACTGAAATATCAATAGTGCTTTAAAAATTAAGACTTCCAACACTTCAAAAAGTACTTAAAAATGCACTATGTCAAAATATTAGTATGGCAAACACAACAAGGTGGTATTAAAAAAAATTGTGGCAACACTACTTGCATCGCTCCATACAGATAATGTAGCATTTTTTTAGTATAGCTTTAAAAAAAATTATGGATTTTTTTTTTTTTTACATATATAGCACAGGTGTTATGCTATTTTAATACTAAGATAATCCAAACCCTTAAAAAAATGAAATTTTCAAAAAATATTTTCAGTCCTCAATTTTATTTTCTGCTGCTACTAAAGAATAAGCCTTCCAATTGACTGTTTCGTAAATTAAAAAAATAATTTTAGCTTAAACTCTTAAAGTAAAGATAATCTGAAACAAAGACTATGTCCTTCCATCTGTCTCAACTATATCAGCATTCTAAGCCAAAACTTGAAATCGAGAACACATTTCTAAACTGTTGCGAATTCACCAATATTGCTTTATTTTTTTAATATCTATAAGGCCAAATTAGCTAGCTAAATTTGTGAGGTTTCTTTGCATTTATCCTATCCATATCCAGTATCGGTACTCTCCCTTTCGACGGGTAGAGTTATCAGCTGTCGCAATTGTCGCCAAGCTTAAACGTTTATAGATTTTAAATGACTCGTAAGAAATACCATGAAGGCTAAATATTTATAATTTTATATAGTGTTGCTACAGCCACCCTACAACGGTTTGTCATAGGAATTAAAAAAAAAAAGGATTTGAAGAGTGCAAGTTTCGATGAGTTATCGCAGCAATTTGGCTGTTTTTATCTGATACCCGTCTAACGGAAGAGTAGGGTAGGTTGGATGGTTGTTTTCAGATTATCTGGCGCCGTCAGCAACAACGAGGGCTATAATACGCCGAAACATTCGTCATTAGACAAGCCAACATACATTTACAGACACCCATGCCTAACACGGGACTCGAACCCGCAACCTCGCGGTCTAGAAGCTAGCACGCTAACCACTACACCGTTTGGTCGGCCTTAGCTCCTTGGGACAGAAATTTTAGTCCCCACCAGATGTCAATTTCCTTAAAATGAAAGAACTCTTCCCCAGATTGATAAGATTTTGCAATGCGTTATCAGCTTCAGGAAGTACGACCCGCTGCACTTTTTGCAAAATTCGTTGCGATTCATATCTGCAACGTTGAGACGGATCAGATCCATCATTCGCTGGAGATAAACTGGAAATTTATCCGAAAATTAAGCTCCATGCAATCCATCAATTGCTGAGTATATAGGATAGTATCTATGGAAGTGGAAATATAGCTAACTAACTTCATTACTAAACGCCTCTTAATCAACGACATGCTTCCACCCACATTTCCGTTCTCGTGTGAATTACCGTATTTAGAATGGTTTTTTTTTTTTTCTTCCTACCAGCGATTAAATGATTTCCGAAACTTTTTTTTTATCACCGCGATCTCTCAAAAATATTTTCTGAACAGACACAATAATACAGCCATACATTCCAGAATGTATTAAACCCTCACCAATTGAAAGATGATGGTAGACTGTCGTGAGGGCTGGCTAGTCCAACTTTCAAGTTGCTAAAGTAAAGCTTTAATTTGAACAATCTAAATAGCGTCTTCGTTTTTCTACAATACTATGCGGATTTTTGTCATTTATCGTTTTTTATATTTTCATCATTCGCTTAGAAAAAAATGGCCAGTTTGGCGATATTTTTTTGCAATAATTCTTATATTAACCTTGCTTATAAGTGAAACTAAGAAGAGGAGAAAAGAAAAAAACGATTGTTGATTAGCTATGTTCAAGCAAAGAGAACTCTGTGTTACAGGCATTCGTTTTTCAACTTTTTAAAACGTTAAAGCATTTTTACGAAAATTTCGGAGGTGGGGATGTTTAGAACACCTTAAGAGGCATTACCACAGCGATATTGATCAAAACCGTTACAGCCGTTTTTTAGCAATCATTGAAAAACATGATTTTTTCAATAGCAGCTACCTTATGTGCATGCGCGATTTTGACGAAAACCTTAATGGTAGGTCCCATGCTCATTACCAACCCGCACTTCAAATTTGAACATCGTAGGTCAATTTGATCGGGAGCTATGCTGATCACAGACATTTTTTCTATATCACTTTTTTGAAATCAGGATATTCCAAAACGTGGAGAAAAAGAGAGAGATTCTATTTAAATAGTTCGAGTAAAAGACGAACTATTTAGAGGCTGAAGGTTTTTTTCAGTTTCTTCAGCTGTAGAAAGTGCTACAGTAGACGTAAAATGTATATCCAAGAAATTAAAAAATCCGTAAGATTTAATTTTCAAATACTAATATCGCAAATAAATCCCGGTATTTAGCAGCTTAAATTCAATACTTTCCATCCATAACCATATCAAAATGGTTTGTTTCGTACAACAACAGTATTTTCTTTTTTTATTATTCTCCTAATTTAAAGTGTGGAATCTGAAATTCGAACACTCTTCGAACTACGATTAATTTCTGTTCAAATAATTCAGAGTATTTCCTGGAGAATGTTCTCAATAGAAGGCAACTATTCTGCCATCGATTCTTCATGTGCCCTAAGTTCATCAAGATTCTCATTAAATATCAGACTTAGGTTGCGAAGCAATTATTATAGTATGGAACACTTGCTGAATACCTGTATATTAATACGAAATTTTACCATGCACATTTTAGCAATTAAAAAACATACATTAGTAACCAAATTTCAGAATTGTAACTACATCGAAAGCGGGACATTCCCCATTTGAAAAGTTTAAACCTTTTTTTCTACCAATAACAATTAGTTTAATCGATATCGAAAAAAAAAGCTTACTTTTTCTGTGCGTATCCTTGTTGACATTTGTACCAAATTTTTGAGGTATGGTTATATATGGGATGAGCGAAAATTAGTGAAGAGTCAGTGAGGACTTTTATATCTATAAAGATTCTACGTTTTTTAAAAACCAGGTAAAACACCGGTTATAGCCAATGTCGGTTGGTTGGTCGGTTGTTTTCAGATTATCTGACGCCGTCAGCAACACGAGGGCTATAATGCGCAGAAACATTCGTCATTAGACAAGCAAATATACATTTACAAACACCCATGCCTAACACGGGACCCGAACCCGCAACCTCTCGGTCTAGAAGCTAGCACTGTAACCACTATACCGTTTATAGCCAATGTCGGAAATAGGGGTTTTGGAAAGATTTGGCCAGTTCGCGCCGAATCTAGAAAATCGTTCCAAAATATAGAATTAAAAAAAAAAAAAAAAAAAAAAAAAAAAAACATGTCAAAACATATTTTTTTTATCCCTCCGTCCTTTCTTATAACACTATATTTCAATTTTAAAACACTCTGCATCAACATTTCAAAACTTCCAGTATATTTCACCCAGCACAAGACGAGATAGGCCAAGATCCGTAACAACGGCCAGTCTACAACGGTCCACATCGGGATAGGCCAGTCAGCGAGGCCAAGACGTAGTATTTTTAAATACCACGCTGTTGCTTTTCTCAAACTAATATTTCGACATAGCGCCTTCCTTGATACTTAAGTGCAGGAAGTGTTAGTTTTTGAAGTACTATAGGTAACTTCAATAAGTAAAAAAGTTATTAAAAATACTAAGTCCAAAATGCTCTTGTGAAAAATTGCCTACCTAAGAATTTTAAGTCCGAAGTTGAGGCCAGTGTGGAGCCGATATTGGCCAAATGATATGTGCTACTAAGGAACATAACAAACACTGACAGATCTTTTAGGGGAAAAAAAATCAACTTCTACATCAGAAAAGTATTGCTACCGCCCCCCCCCCCCCTTCTCCCCTTCCCTTCATCCCTCCCCAAATGAAAATCGAACATCGTCGCCATCCACCCCACACATTCACACATCCCGCACCCAAACAAACCAACCACGCGCTCACACAAGATAGTATAGAAAATGAAAAAAAAAAAAAGAAGAAAAGCTCCAGTATCGATTGTACCAAGAAAAAGGGGTAAAAAAAGGAGAGAGAGAGAGAGAGAAAAAAAAAAGGGGGGGGGGGAAGGGGTGCGTCCACAAAGAGTGCAGGAAAGAAAAAAAAGAAAAGAAAGCGACGCAGGGAAGAAAAGGTCGCAGGGAAGGAAGGAGGCAGTGCGCAGAGTCTTGTGCGCAATTTATTTACTAGGGATAAGAGTGGGGTAGAGGGGTGGCTTGGTCCATGTTGAGAGAGGGGGGTGGTCGGAAGAGTAGTAGTGGTTTGTTCTGGATAAGGGGATTCTTATGGATTTGGAGTCGTGATGATACTAGGATCAGCGTTCTTATGCGTAGTTGTATACTAGGGTATTTCGGTATTAAGGTTCAAAACCGGTATTTTTTCACTAAAAAAGTAGTATTTTTCCCAAAAGCATTCGTGTTGTTTTTTAATTATTGTAAGGTATTTTTTTTTTTTACTAACTAAATGAAATCTTTCAGTTTTAATCCTAGTTCATTTTTTCAGTGATTACTAATATTATTACCAATGGTAATTCTCAATGATAATTTATTAGTTATAATAACGGCAATTGCCAAATACTGGCTAATAATTTATTGCAATAAAAGTGAATAAAAATTGCGAAGCTTTGAAGAAAAATAGTAGAAATAGTCTTGTTCTTCTGATATGCATGTATGAATCTGACCATAGAAGTGTATAAAAATTGTAAATGGGGAGAAGAAAAAAAGAACATCTACAAATAATAGGTAAACAAGATAATGGCCTAGACTTTGATTCTTTTATTTTCATCCAGGTTTTTATAGTATTCCAGTATAATGAACTTTCTATCAGAAACATTTTCACATTCTTTAGTTGGTATTGCAACACAAATTTTCTGTATATAATTGGAAATAGTGACGTATTTCTTTTAAAGCGCTATTTTATAGAGATTTCGAAATGTTTCCAGCAGGTACGGTGCTCTAAATCGATTGCACTAGGTTTTTCGAGCGCGTATATAAATACGACCGCGGCTTGGGAGCTCAGTCGAATTTCGGACGTTGCTTTGAAAGGAGCTGAGCACTTGTTTACTTTCGTTGTGCCAGAATTATCACTGTATCCAAAGTTATATGTGCCGAAGCTCTTGTTGAAGCTTGATAGCGCCGAGAAGTTTTTTGAATATTAGTACTGTAGTGTTATTTTTGTGAAAAGTTAGTCGTCATTTTCCTTAACTGTGCGGTTGATTTTCATTGAGCACACTGTGAATGGCTTTTGCATCACCTTTTCTCACCTCGTTATGTCATCGAAAGAATGCAGCTGTGAATCCTTTTGTTATGATGTTTATGACGTCGATCACAGCGTTGTGTTTCCTGTTTGGATTGAAGCAGACGACATTGCAAAAGATGGCGCCTCCTAGTCCTGCCTGCCACAATAGGAAATTAATAGGAAGACATTTCACACAAGCGGTTTGGCAACAGTAATTCGAAGAAAGGTGGTGGTTTTAGCTCGATCATTTCCTTACAAAGCGTCTTTCATCTTTTAAAAAAAAAAAAAAAAAACTAAAGTAACTTTAATTGTAATTTTTTTTGTAATTTTAATTAGTAATTTAGACAATAGAATATGTATGTCAAATAATCTCATGAAGCTAGAGTTAACAGTTTTAAAGTATTACTTTAAATAAAAATTCATTTAGCTCGAATTTTTTTTTTTTTTTAAGGAAATTATTTTTTGGAAATGTCCAGACTAATCAAAATTGATAAATAATAATTGGAAAAGAGATATTTATTTGTACTTTTTTTTTAGCTAACTAACAAAGATGTTCGATATTTGGCATTATTTTTTAAATTTTTATTTTAAAAGACACAGAATTATATTTAAAACGTTTAATAAAGAAAATTCATACACTCAAAATTAAAATATGAATAAGTTAAATATACAGAATAAAATATTTTTAACTATTATATGTACAGGTTATTAAAATCGATTGAAAAATTATATTTGTGTTTTTATGTTTTTCTCTTTTTTATTTCTATATTGGATAAATTTTTTTTAGAAAAATGCACATTTCTTGCTATTATAGAAAATATATTAATCATAAATTAAAGAAAGAAATATTTTTGACATTTTTATTTTTTCTAAAAATAGAATTAGAGTTAAGATGTAAAAATGACTGCAATATTAAGAAAAAGAACACCAAAATTTAAGGGACATTAAAAAGTGAAAAGGCGAAATACTAATACTGACATATACTTCCTTCACTAGAAAGATCAGATAAGCTTATAACTGTTATTAATCATTCAAGGTCTTGAGCTTAAAAAATACTATAAAGAAATAATATATAAAAAGAAAGCTGACATATAGTGAGAAAAACTTAACCTAATAGGGTTAAACATTATTGAAAATATATGTACATATAGTCAATGTTGTTTTGAAAATAATTCTTGAGGAATCTATAATTATTAACATATAATTGATTCTTCAAGATCCAAACTAAATATAATAATAAATCGAAGAGAAATCAGGTAATTATCTTGCCAAGAGGAAATAGCAGTATAAAGTCTCCAATTATTATGAAACGATAAGAAATGTTATTGTAAAAGGCGTAACGCAAAAATAGAAAATAAATAATATCTGAAAATTACTTGGTTCGAAAATAATAGATAGAAGTATTTATTTTGCAATTAAGAGGTGAAAGCGCTTATTTTGCAAAGGAAAAAAAAGTACTTAAGGGGAGTTTAAACCTTTTTCGTTTCAAAAAATCGATTTTTCAAAAATATTTTTAAATTAAAGCATGAATATTTCTGATTCGTTTACAACAAACAGCATTAAAATCCGTTGAAAAATTATTGAGATATGATAAAATTATTAATTTGGCAAATAAGAAATGAAAGTATTTACTTTGCAAATAAGAGAGTGAGTATGTATTGTACAAAATCTGGATAAAAACATATTTGAAAATGTAAGGTGAAAGATATTATCCCAGACATTTTTCATTATTGAAAACTATGTAGTATTTTCTAAAGATATTATTATATAGACCACAGATATTAACACAATATATAATTACATATATTTATTTTTGTTGCTAATAAATATTTTGGATTGGAGTTTATTGTAAGTTAATAAATATTCGAGAGCATCATTTTAAAGTGTAAACAGTCGTGTTGATCTCTAGGTTTCGTTTTCAAGTAAATTGTCTTTTTTTTTTTTTTTTTTTTTAAATATATCCTATATTTATATGGCTTAGTGCGATTATCAGTCAGACGAAGATTAAGATTGATTTTCGGTAAAATGCGTTTGAAGAATTTTCGAAGTGTTCCCTTCAATTGTGAGTCGCTTTACAGCTATGTAAATGACTCGTAGAAAACAAAGTTTTTAATATAAATCCTTTATATGCATTTCAAATGTCAAACACATTTCTATCAGAAAAATGTGCGGCAAATTACGTTTCAAAATTGATTTATTAAAAATTAACTTCACATCCAAATATCTTTAATTTATTCTGATTAAAACAATTATAATATTTATTTATTAAAAACAATTTTGGCAACAGGAAAGAGTTTCAACAATGGTAGGTTAAATGCTATTTTAACGCGATTGGATGATGGCAAGTTAGTTTATTAGTATTCCGTAAAAGCGACCTTTTCGTAACAGTAACAGCCCCAAAATTTGACAGAATGCATTGTCATTGAATCTATCTGTCAAGTTTCGGCCCGATTGGATGACAGCAAAGGGGTTAATTAGGCCTTCGCATATTCCCCTTCAATCGACAAACATACAAAATCGAAGTTAATATAAATGATTAAATAACCAATATATTGGATTAAAAATACTGCAAATAATGAAATATTGGAGGGTTAAATCCAAAGGCACCAAAAACTCAATTTCGAAATTATTTTTTTTACCTGAATTAGCACCTGGCATAATGATATCCATTTTAATTTTAAACTCTTTTATAAATCCACGAAATACATTTATAAAAAACAACTGGACAGTTGATTTAAAAAATAATTATGAAATAAATTTAAAATTTAATTTTTTAAATAAAATTAGTGTACTTCATTTCAATTTTAAAGTAATTAAAATAATTACATTAAAATTCAGTTTTAATGTGTATCGAATAGCAGGCTATTATATGCATTATTCCATACAAAATAACTGATGCAAAATTCAAAACACGCAAGTCTAATCTGATGAAAAAAGTTAATACAATTTATGAGATAAGAGTTGCTTACAATTTTTTTCGTTACACGACAACTTTTTTACGTAATAGGTTTTTTCTGTAAGAAATCCATTATTTTTTCCAACAAAGATTCGATGTTACAAGATTTAAAATATGATGAAATTTTTAACCATGCACAAATAATACACTTAAATATATATTTATTTTTTAGGCTTTCCACTAATAATATATTTTCTTTAAACAAAAATGAATCATTAATAGTTAAAAAAAAAAGCATATGTTCGTTTTATACTCTGAAAGCATACAAATATTAATGCAAAGCATTTTCATAAATTGAATATGGATTATTAAAAACTAACCTGTAATGGTTTCCATTGAAGAAACAAAAATTGCATACGATATATTTTCTTCTGAAGTCGTTGATCTAGATTCACAAGTCAGAGCAAAGTCAGGTTTTTTTTATCTAAGTCTTTGGTAGGATCCTTAATTTCATTACAAGGCAATAAAACGCATTTACCCAGAAGATTTGACGCACTTCAAAATTTTCTTCTAAGTCATTCGTCTCTAAGTTTAACTATTTTCGCTTATTAGTGAATAAAGAGTTTTCCCACTCACAATGAAACTTTGTTGATTTGTCAGTTGCACACCAAATTTTCCAGTATTTTAAACAACATAACAATTCTTCCTTTTCGTAAATTCATCAAAATGCTTTGAATACGCAAATCCAACTATTCAATTTTCTTTTTCCACAATGGCAAAACCATTATCATCTTAAGAGAGTTAAAAGAAAAATCAGCCGAAATTTCACCTGGATAAAGAAAACTAAAATCTCACTTCATTCCATAGGCATTTTTCGGAAGAACAACACAGCACAATCCAGAAAATGTTGCACGATATTGTTTCCCTCACATTCCATCATCTTGACACAATCGAACGCAAACTTCTTTGATTACGCAGTTCGCAGGAGATCGTTAAGAACATTAAAAAAAAAAAAAATAACCGCATGCAAAACTCTAAAGTTGAGTTCACTTCAGTGGTATTCGAATGAAATGTTCTACGCCATCTGCACTAGCTGCTTCGGTTGCTGATTATGCAGCGTTCGATTGTTTGATGAACTTCGATGATTATTTTCGTGTGCGTAGTTTCGCGGGGAAGAAAACCGCTACGATGTTGCTCGTGCGCAGTTCGTCAGTCTTCTGCTAACGTCTGTTGACTTGCGTACAGGGGTTGCGAAACGCATTGGCTTTTTCGGAACCGTTTTCCCCTACGTCGGAAAAATTTCCCCTGTTTGGAGGACAAAGGAGCTGAGTCGCGTGGGGGAAATAATATATATTTATTTTGGATTTTTTTCAAATAAAAAGTTTCTAAAGAGTACGTTGAAAAATGACGAATGTAATAAACACTTTAACTCAGTATACTGGAAATATTTATTAAAAACTCAATTTTTCTTTTAATGTCATGCAAATTAAAATTATTTCTGATAAATAAAAATTGACTGAAAAATAAATATAATAATATATATAATAATATAAATATATATAATAATAAATATAATAATATATCTAATAATATAAATATATATAATAATAAATATAATAATATATATAATAATATAAATATATATAATATAAATATATATAATAATAAATATAATAATATATATAATAATATAAATATATATAAAAATATAATAATATATATAATAATATAAATATATATAAAAATATATATAATATTATATATATTTTGGAATTTTTTCTCAATTTTTCTTTGGAATTTTTTCTCAATTTGGAGAATTTTTTTCTCAATTTTTTCTTTCTTTGGAATTTTTTCTCAATTTTTCTTTTAATGTCATGCAAATTAAAATTATTTCTGATAAATAAAAATTGACTGAAAAATAAATATAATAATATATATAATAATATAAATATATATAAAATAAATATAATAATATATATAATAATATAAATATATATAAAAATATATATAATAATATATATATTTTGGAATTTTTTCAAATAAAAAGTTTCTAAAGAGTACGTTGAAAAATGACGAATGTAATAAACACTTTAACTCAGTATACTGGAAATATTTATTAAAAACTCAATTTTTCTTTTAATTTCACGCAAATTAAAATTATTTCTGATAAATAAAAATTGACTGAAAAATTATTTTTGATGAAGAATCTATTGAAACATTACATTGCCCCAGTATGTAACTAAAAAGATTTAAAGGGCCTGTTGAAAAATGATGAGTATAATAAACACTTTAACTTGGTATACACGAAATATTTATTAAAAATTCAATTTCTCTTTTGAGGGGACTTGGTACCCCTTTTTTTCAAAATAATAATAATAAAAATATCAATGTTATCTTTGAAACCTTCTCCTTATTTTGGCTAGTTTTTTAGCTGATCTGATAACTGCCATTGCAGGAAAACTATATTTTTATGGAAAATTTAGCATTGCTGCAATAGCTCCTTCGATATTTCGAACAGGGCCCAATTTAGAATTTTTTTTACTGTAGGCCCAACATTCAGAGAGGGGCCTCCAATAGCAAATATTTATTTCCTTACGTCAAAATATTACCAGATCAAGCTACATTCGTTAAGACTAACTTTTTACAATTAAAACTCATAGTTTACTTTCACACAATTTTTTTGTTATAATTAGTATGATCTTGATTTCCTCAATACTTTTGAATTAATCAAGACCCCCCCCCCCCCATGAACACTGATTTTAAAGCACACTTTTCTGTATTTTAAACTTACATTTTACCACAGGGTCCACAAATTATATAATAATAAAGATTACTTAATTTTATAACAATAATTGTAAATAATACAAAGTAACCTTTCCACTGTTTCCACGATCTCGCCAAAAAGGAGGACCAAAACTGTCACATTGGTTATGGCTCTTTGAAAATTACAGTTACATGTAATAATTAGATTGTTAATATAATAAACAATAATTTAATAGCAGGGTAAACAGTCAAAAGGCTAACACGTAAATACTCAGTGATTTAAGTAATTTTCTATTTGTTTCAAACATTAAATACATACATATATGTAACTCTAAAAAATTGTAAATTATATATCAAATACAAATCAAAGAAATAAAGGTACTTACAAAACAGTTTTAGTTACTAAGTGGTTTTTATCTGCTTTCAAGTGAATCCCTCACATTGCTTTCTTTTTGGGTTTTACACTTAAAAAATCATGCAAAACATCCTCAAATACAAGACTTTTTGTCAAATCACTTTCAACTGCAAGAAGAGCTAATTCAGAGAGTCTGTTACTCGACATGATGACAATTTTAAATATAATGGACTGTTTATGGGAAGTTCCCATAAAAGACCATTATATTTAAAATTTTCAGAAAACTTTCAAAATTTGGGAGCCCCTATGCCCTGGCCTAGTGGGTCTTATGGTAAATCAGACCCTGATTTCGAAAACACTTTTCTCAGTTAGTGATTGTTGAAATTCCCCCCTTACTCAAAATACTAAAACTTCAGCAAATATGAATGAAATGACTTGAAATTTGTTTGTGTCATTCTTAATATCTATTTGAAAAAAATAGGTATGGGTTTTCAAATAAAATATTTTATTTTTTTTTACAAATTTAAATGTTGAAAAATACCCGTTTTTTACGCTTTTTTTAACTATAGGTACAGTAATTATCGTTTTTCTCGAAAACTATTTTACGTATTCTAAATCCGATGCCTAAAAAATTAAAGTATATTACTAGGAAATTTTTTTTTTTAAAAATCAGGAAAAAATATTGAAAAATAAAACAGATAGGATTTGAAGTTTGATGATTTTTTTTTTTTTTTTTAAAGTTTAAAAAATTTAGAGCACTATGCGAACTTTTTTTTTAAAATAAAATTTAATTTTTACTGAGTAATACTTCCAAATATGTAAAAATTATAATTTTAAAGGCTTAAGTAAAAAAGTTTAAAGGGTACCAAGTCACCTTAATGTCATTCAATTGAAAAAATTTTGTGACATACATATATATTATAAATGTTAAAAAAAAAAATTACAATAAATTTTTTTTAATGAAGAACCAATTGAAATGCTTCATTGCTCGAGGATTCAATAGAAAAATTGAGTGAATCATTTGGATCTTCACTGACAACAAAATCGGCACTGTAATAGATTTTAGAGTTACTATCAGTCAAATCAACTATCTTACTATTCATTAACATTGCATCGATTCTATTGTCAGTGTGTTGTTTGGTGATTACATCTAATTTTGAATAATAAAAACACACCTAACTACTAAATGTGCTGCAAAGTACGTTTCATAATTCATTTCATTCATGTTTTTACATTCACTTCAAAATATATTTTATTTATTCTATTTCAAACATTTTTTGGAAGCAGGAAAGAGTTTCAACAATGATCGGTCACAATTTAACTTAAAGCGTTGCAGAATGAGTCAGTGAGTGAGTGAGTCAAGTAGTGATCAAAATAACTCTTATAGTAATATTTTAATTTAATTAAAGTTAATTTTTTTTTGTAAATAATTGTCGATTTGTGTTAGTCAAAAATATAAATAAAAAAATCTGATTTCTGTCTGGCAAAATTAGATTTAAAAATTTTGAATAGTCCAAACTGTTTTACTGGATTAAAATTTTCTTGTTTAGTAAAAAAAAAGAAGAAAAAAAAAAAAGAAGAAAAAAAAGACTTGAACGTCATGGAAAATAACAGAACATATCATTTGCTGATAACATTCAATGGAGTAAATATATTAGAGTTAAGTAACGGAAAAACCAAGCGTACATAGGCCCTTTGTACCTCTGATGCAGTTCTAATAATGTAAAGCAATGATATGCCAAATAACGCAGTGGCCTTACAAAAGACCAAACGATCTGATAAGACGACATTGCAGAAGTTATTAGACTCGATGTCTATATCATCACAGGTTTTAAATCTACCATCCGAGAATGATTGGTATTAAAAAAAAAAAAACCTGCTCCACTTTTTCAGTTGAGTTTAATGAGATAACTTCGAACCTGGAATTTTGCAATAAATCGCTTTTTGTTTTATAGTCAAATAAGTGGACTTTCAAAATTTCAATAAGAGAATTTCCTCACTGTTAAAGAAAAAAAAAAAATCTTACAATTGAACGTTTATTAAAGTTAAATCAATACATTTTGTTTTCTTCTATTTCAAGAGTTCTATTAGTAGAATAAAAATAATTGCTAAGCTAGCGAGATAAATGTTTTTGGATAGTAAACATTGCCTAGTAAATGGATTTTCGGTGCTTCCAAAAAATATGTAAGCAAATTGAAAAATAAAAACTCCGAAATATCTTAACGCAAATGTTTTGATAATAGATACAAAAAAATTATTTGGAGCCTAAATGACAGAACATATTGTCACTTGAATATCAAACAACACTATCTACGTAGATACCGTTTGGTAGGTTAAAAAAAAAAAAAAAAAAATCATAGTACTGAACAAATAAAATCCTATTTAATATCAGATAGTTGAAACTTAGTTCCTAGTTTTTTTAATTTTTATAAACTAGAAATTTACAAGCAACAGATTTTTAATAGGACCATTTTCAGTACTTGAGAATATTATCTACAAAACTGCATCTATGTAAATAGAGTTGTTTGTCATTAAGGGGATCCAGATCTCAAAATTATTCTTTATTTTTAAAAGTATTTTTTTATGCAGTATTATAGCTTTAAAACTCAAAAAAAAAAAAAAAAAAAAAAAAAAAAAAAAAAACTTAAAATTTTGATATTTCCTAAATTTGATATATATAAAAAAATTTTTTTAAAAAATCACTTCATTTTTTAATTAAATTACTTCTTATAATTTATATCATAAATAGCTTTTAGGATTTTTATTAAAATATTTAGAAAAAATTAGAAAAAATATTTTGTGTAAAAACTATATAAACCCATAGTATGCTAAGTTCCAAAACTTTTTTTTTTTTTCAATAAAGTTAAGATCAAAATACACAATTCCTGAAGAAAAATTAAAATTATTTTGTGTAAAAACTATATAAAACATATAGTATGGTAAGTTCCAAAACCTTTTTATAAAAAAGTGAAATCAAAATACACAATTCCCGAAGAAAAAATATAATTATTTTGTGTAAAAATTTATAAACCTATAGTATGCTAAGATCCAAAACCTTTTTCTAAAGTTAAATCAAAATACACAATTCCTGAAGAAAAATTAAAGAAATATATAAGAACATCATTGTGGAAAGTTTTGTACATTTATAACAAGTAGTTTTTAAGTTATATCCATCTAAACTCAAAATAGGAACAAAAAGTCATCGTCGAGAAAAACACTCTCAAAGTTTCAATATAGCATGTCCGAAACGCAGTTGTCATGTAACGAAAACTTTAATATATCAAATTCTATTAATAGTAGAAACAAAAAATTTTATCTCATTTTATTCAGAAATATTTTTATTATTTTTTACAAAAATAATAATAAGAAGAAGAAATTAGTTTTTATTCCCAGGCCCTTTAAAGTTGGACACAGTAAAAAGTTGAGTAAAGCATTTATCATAGCTGGAAATATTTAAAGGAAGTATTTAGAGGTTTAAAATGAAAAATTAAAATGCCTACTTTGAAGCGGAAGTAAACACTCTTCATTTGTACGATAAAAGAGTTAATATCGCACGGATGTAAATATTTGGCTATTCAAAATACATATCCGGAAAATGAGCTCAGCGGAGTTTAATATTGATTGAAGATAAATATTTCTAAATCCAATTGAAATAAATGTCTGGAAAGCCAAATAACCTTTTCAATTTCCGGTTTATTTCAATGTTTACCCAGATTGAAATTATCCGCCTGGAATAGCAAAATACACTTCGAGTGCGTTTTGTAAAACAATATTACAGACAGTTAATACTAGTGTTTGAATAACAGTTAAACCGACATTAAAATTGTCCCAAAAAATGAAAGATATTTCGTCTGATGGGTCGAAATCTTTTGAAGGGGGTCTAGGATTCAAAATTCTGAAGTCTTTATTTTTAGAATTATTTTTCTGAAGTTTTTGATGTCATTATTATGATTTAAAACTAAAATAAGTATCTTAAACTTTCAAAATTAAAATATATATATATTATTATTTTTTTTAATTAAACAACTTTTAAATTTGGACGTTGATTAAATTTTATATGCTAAAAAAACTTTTTTTTTAAATTTGTTTTCGTGTTTTTTCAATAAAACATTGAGATTTTTTTTTTAAATGTGTGCGCAAAAACTGTATAAAACAAATACTGTGTTGAGCTCCAAAACTTTTTTAAAAAAAAGTTAAATCGAAATACACAATTCCTGAATACAAATTAAAGAAATATACAAGAAAATTATGTTGGAAAGGTTTATATATTTATAACAAGTTATTTTTAAGTTATATCAATCTAAACTCAAAAAAGGGACAAAAAGCCATTGCCGAGAAAAACAGTTTCAAAGTTTCAAGATGGCATGAAGTTGTCATGTTATGTAACAAAAAACTTAAATATTTCAAGTCCTACTAATGATAGAAATAAAATGTTTATGTCATTTTATTCAAAAATACTTTGATTAGTTTTAACAATAATGAAAAAAAAATTGAGAATTTTTTAAATTTTGAGACTCATACTGAAGTACATGGAAAAATTTTTCCCCCGTTGTTATTCAAAATTCAATTGAATGTTTTGTTTATTTAACTTTTCGCGCAATGTTCAAAAGCTTTCGATAGAGTTGAAAAATAACAGCCTCACTTATTTAAAACGCAATAAACACCTGATATAGGAAAGTGGCAGAAAATTATGGAGAGATGCAAAATGCTTTACTGTAACAAAAGTATTGTCGTTAAGAAAACATTTTTACAGCTGCATGCACTTAAGGGGGTACAGTGCCGGAATTTCATCAAAAATAAAAAAAGTAATAATAAATTTGCTTTTAAAAAATAGTTCATACATTTCTAAATATAATGATATTCTTATATTATTCCTCAAAATAGAATGATGTTCTTATCTTATTAGAACGCTCCTAAATTACCTGTTATTTAAATTTCACTAAGGGGCGTAACGTATTGAAAAGTCTGTTTCAAGTGTTAGATCAGTAGTGCTTTTCACATATGTTGCAAATTCAAATAGATTTATCTTCAGAACTATCACCATTTGGCCATTCAAATTTGCGTGGCATTTAATTTTAATAATTCATTTTAACTTCATAGAATATTATTTCTTAAATTCTGTTTTAAAATTTAACATTTAGCATAAAGGATAACATGAAAAAAAAACCAAGATTTCAAAATTTTAATTTTGAGATTTTTTTTTTTTTTTTTTTTTTAATTTTAATTTAACCATCAAAATTCTGTGAAGACAATATTTTCCTTATGTCTTATGCATTACAAAAAGCTTGCACTTTGAAAAAAAAAAAATAATAATAATAATAATTCTTAACTTACATAGAAAAGTATATAATTTGTGTTAACTCGTTTTTTGGTTTTTAATTTTTTTAAAAATAAACATAATCTTTAAAAAATTACAAAGCTATATAAATAGTATCGTATACATAAGGTAAATTACTGGAGCAAAAATATTTATAAATAAAGTTTCTTTATATCTGTAAGTCGGATCACAAACGGATAACAATATACGGAAACTGAAACCTAGAAAAACTAAAATTTGGTGATCTTAAATTCATTTGAAGGTTGGTTGTTTTCAGATTATCTGTCACCGTCAGCAACACAAGGTCTATAATGCGCCGAAACATTCGTCATTAGACAAGCCAACATCCATTTACAAACACCCATGCCTTACCCGGGACTCGAACCCGCAACCTCGCGCTCTAGAAGCTAGCACGCTAACCACTATGCCGTTTGGTCGGCATTCATTTGAAGGAGTCTAGACCGCGAGGTTGCGGGTTCCGAGTCCCGTGTTGGGCATGGGTGTTTGTAAATGTATGTTGGCTTGTCTAATGACGAATGTTTCGGCGCATTATAGCCCTCATGTTACTGACGGTGCCAGATAATCTGAATTCAACCAACCAACCATTTGAAGGAGTTAGATTTCAAAAGGAACTCATAGTAAGGCTCATTCCCTATACTCACTATGTTACAGTCTTATATCCCAGTGCATCTAGAAACTACTTTACATAAAACCTTGAAATTTGGTGAGTAGGTACAAAAAATATCACTTAATAAAATGACGTAAATTGTTTTCATTTAATGTGTATTTATTATGAGTCACTGCATATGCATTGACGTAAGGATTTAAATTAGAAAATAGAATATATTAGGTGCTATTTTCAAGTTTTTAATTCATGTCATTTCATGAAGCGATATTTTTTGTACCTACTCACCAAATTTCAAGGTCTTATACCAAGTAGTTTCTGAATGTCCAAATATTGATAAGTTGTATGAATTTGTAATTCAGTAAACTATAAATACGACTCCATCAAAAAGGTTACATTTTAACAATTTTTCATATTTCAAATTTTAAAAGCATTTTTAAAAAAAAAAAAAAAAAAATCCTCTTACTGTTGGTTGGTTGTTTTCAGATTATCTGGCACCGTCAGCAATACGAGGGCTATAATGCGCCGAAACATTCGTCATTTGACAAGCCAACATACATTTACAAACACCTATGCCTAACACGGGACTCGAACCAGCAAAATCGCGGTCTAGAAGCTAGCACGCTAACCACTATACCGTTTGGTCGGCAAGTCCTGTTATGAATAGTGTCTTCTCCATGCGTCACGAAAGTTAAATGCTACTAATCAAGGTCAATATATAAGCAAACACACACTTATTTTAATACCATCAATAAATTGGTATTATTATGGCGACTTTTTTTTTTTTTTTCAGTTCTTGAATGTTTAAAGAAAATATTTCATAATGAGTTTATTGCGCTAGCATTTCGAGGACGCATTATGTAAGAAAGTTTACGTTTGTAAAATTAAATTCGAGTTAAACGAGAAACGTTTTTCGCTTTAAATTCTATCGAGAATAATATAACCCATAAAAAAAAGTTTTTAGTATGAATCCTTTATATGCATTGCCAATTTTTATATTCATTCATAGAACGCCGATTCTGTAAAAAGCGTGTGCTTGGTGTTTGCATATCATTTTAAATATTAAAAACATTTCTATCAGTAAAATGTGCTGCAAACTAATTTTCAAAATTTATTTATTAAAATGAACGTGAATAAGCACTCACCTCCAAATATCTTTTATTTATGCTGATTAAAACAATTTTATTATTTATTTATTAATAAAAAAAATGGCACCGGGAAAGAGTTTCTTCGATGATCAGTTAAATGCTATTTTAGAGCGATTGGGTAACGGCCAATTTGGTTTATTAGTATTCCGTAAAAACGGCCTTTTAGTGACAGTTAAAGTCCCAAAATTTGGTAGAAGGCATTGTCATCGACATCGAATATATCTGCCAAGTTTCAGCTCGATTGGATGATAGCAAGGAGGTTAATAAGGCCTCCGCAGATTTGACTGTCATTAACATACACAGCCAAACCCCCCCCCCCCCTCCCCTCGCACTCACACAAAATCGAAGTTAATATAAAGAATTTAAGAAATAACCCAAACTCTCCAATTGTAAAATCGAGTAAAAAGACAAGCATCAGAATAGAATGTCTTATGTTAAAACCAGAGGTTCAGGGACTTAATATTTCATGATCCAATTTAAAAAATTAACTTGTGTTTTAATCAAAATGTGAACAAATATTTTCGGACCACAAGAAAAAGGATTACGTTTCGGGATTTAACTAATATTCTATAAGTGGAAAAGCGTCAACGAGGCGTAACCTAAGAAGGTAGTAATAGGGTTTTAGTCTAGTTTTTTATACTCATCCTTTGTGGTGAATGAAAATACATAATAACTATGTTATGTTAATTTTATTTGTTTATTCTGGTAATCTTTAAATACTTTAAGAATATCTTGTATGTTTTTCTAGTTTTCTAAAATCGGCTGAAGTTTTTGTCTTAACGTATTGAAATATTTATTTTAGGTTAATTTTGTTTGTTTTTTTCATAGATTTATATAAGCTTTAGCAAGGAATTCTAGAAAAAATATCTCAGAAAGAAATATAGATTGTATTTCTTGATTAGATTATTTGTGTGATCTAGAATATTTATGTATTCATAATTTAAAGAAATGTAAAATCATACAAAACCGCAAAATGACCGAATTAAAAAAGTATTAACTTCACAAGTAAAATTTCCGATATTGAACTCAATCTCGTTTGCAGATACATTTTAACTATTATAAAATAACTATATTTATCGTTTTGCCTTATCTTTAAAATCTTTAAAGGCTAATTGAAATGAATTCTCAAAGACAACAAAACTTTCAAACACGTCATCTAGCTTCAGATTTCGCAAATTAACAGTTTATGTTTTTTATTCTTCGTGGAAAGTGGTTATTCGCATCGATATGGATAAACAACTGGATAGACTGCTCCGATGGCAATGTGAGGGGTTGGTTGCTTTCAGATTATCTGGCGCCGTCAGCAACACGAGGGCTATAATGCGCCGAAACATTCGTCATTAGACAAGCCAACATACATTTACAAACACCCATGCCTAACACGGGACTCGAACCCGCAACCTCGCGGTCTAGAAGCTAGCAAGCTAACCACTATACCGTTGGCAATGTGAAGGGAAAACTTGCCGGTGGTTGATGATGATGGGTGGACGATTAACCAATCACAATTCCCCTTTATAGTTGGTTAGGAATGCGAAAAACCTTGTAAAATCCAAGAATACATAATTTTTTTTTTGCATATTATTGTTAATTAAGGTCTACTATTGACAGTTATGGTGTGGAACCCAAGATTTTATTCTTAATCCTTAGCAATCAGTATTTTTTTGTCCACCCAAGGATCTGGCAACGGCTTCATTTTCCCAGCGTTAAGCAGTCTATCCAGTTGTTTATCCACATCGATGGTTTATTCCAGACAAAAACCTCCTCCTCTTACAAACAATCCCAAATGTACACTTTCGTGTCCCAGATACAGAACAAACACACACACAAATGCCCCAACTTGTTTTCTCTCTCTCCATCCAAGGATGTTTATTATGTGACTTTTGTGTATATGACGTCCGCCTATAGTTAATGGTCTTGAGAATGCATTCCAGCGATAATTCCGAAACAATGCTGCCCGAGATAAGACGAGCAGACAAGATGGTTTATGATTAAATCCAATCATTTTTCTCCAGATAGCGGGGACGATTTTTCACATGTCCTCCTCGTCACACACACTGCTCGCTAGCAAAATCCAAATGCGTTTGTTGTTTGTGTCTTCCTCCCCCTTATCTCGAGTCTTTTTATGGTGTCAAAAGTTGTGGTTCATTCAGCCAAAAGGAAAGTCCACGTGCCAAAGTTTACCACCATAAACTTGGCGCCGATTACAAGAATATTTTTTTGTTTAATTATTTTTGGTGGTGAATCTCATCAAAGTCACCAATATCAACGTAGGGTAAATAATAATAGTAATAATATTAATATTATTATTAATAATCTTAATAATAATATTATTAATAATATTTTTATTATTAATATTATTATTAATATTAATATTATTAATATTAATATTATTAATATTAATATTATTAATATTAATATTAATATTATTAATATTAATATTATTAATATTAATATTATTAATATTAATATTATTAATATTAATATTAATATTATTAATATTAATATTATTAATATTAATTTTATTAATATTAATTTTAATATTATTAATATTAATTTTAATATTATTAATATTAATTTTAATATTATTAATATTAATTTTAATATTATTAATATTAATTTTAATATTATTAATATTAATTTTAATATTATTAATATTAATTTTAATATTATTAATATTAATTTTAATATTATTAATATTAATTTTAATATTATTAATATTAATTTTAATATTATTAATATTAATTTTAATATTAACAGTATTAATATTAACAATAATATTAATATTATTAATATGGATATTAATATTATTAATATTAACAATAACATTAATATTATTAATATGGATATTAATATTATTAATATTAACAATAACATTAATATTAACAACAATATTAATATTAAAAATAATATTCATATTAATAATATTAATCTTAACAACAACATTAATATTAACAACAACAATAACAATTATAATAACAATAACAATAATAATAATAATTGGCTTAAGGCTGATGTACAGTTTGACCTGAACCTTAAGTCCAAGCCCATTACAAAGTTCTTTTTTTAATTTGTTTTTCAGTTTTATAAAACATCGATACATCAATACAACTGAACAACATCAGCATGCATCTCTTTTTATACAAACAGGGGAAGCAGGTGCATGACCAACTAGAGGCCGGAAACATCGATCAAAATAAATATCGATACTTTATCGTTGCATAGAAAAAATATCGATATATCGATACATGATTTTTTTTTAATTTGATTTTCAATTTTGCCAGAAACAAAGTTTTTCGGGGATTTCTACTTTTCATGATTGCTTTTTTTGTAAGGTGACTACTTTTTCAACTGAAATTGATATATTACCAAAAAAAAAAGTTATTTTTTCGCTTAATTGTTGCAGTGATTTTAAGAAAAATTTAGATAATTTTCAATAGCTTTTAAGTGTATGGCAAAATATTGAATATTGGTGACGTTTTAACAGTCTCTCAGCCAAGTTCAAACTTTAGTTCTGAAGTTTTTGGTTGGTTGATTGTTTTCAGATTATCTGGCGCCGTCAGCAACACGAGGGCTATAATGCGCCGAAACATTCATCATTAGACAAGCCAACATACATTTACAAACACACATGACTAACACGGGACTCGAACCCGCATCAAGTTAAGTTGGAGTTTACTATTGTAAAACATCTGTTAAAAAATCTGTTCCTCGATTCTTGTGGATGGATACAGTCCCTTGTTGGAAGAGTAACGAGTAATAAGGACAAAGGGAATTTTATAACATTAATGAGACATACTGAATCTTATATCTCTCAACAAAAACAATACAATATCTAACTGCGAGTAATTCTTCTAAGCAATCTTGCAACACAAGCTGCGCACAAGCCCACTTTACATTGAGACAGGTTTACTTAAGCTGACTGATTACACTGTAACGATGTGTGAACCGGTTTTACTATGCCCTGGTCGGCTGATTGGAACGATGCGAGGTCGATTCGTAAATTCTTATAGTATCCGTGGTTAGAAAAGTAAATCGTTAATTAAAATTTAAACTTAAAAGCGATTTTTTTTTTTTTTTATCAACGTATATTTAAGTTTAATACAATACTATGAACGCAGGTTATCAATGTTTCTATAAAAGTTGTGATTTTCCTAGAACTATATCTTTAAGCGGAAGAATGCATCCTACATAGAGGTCGGCGATACATCGATACGATATTTTTATCGATATTTCTAAAAAATATCGATGTTAAAAATATCGTTAAAAGTCACCTATATATCGATATTTTCAAACATTTTTAGTTTTTTGATGATCGTTTTGTAATTTCATGTGGTTTTTTTTTCGATTTTCTTTATTCACTTTTCAAAGACTTCAAAATTAAAGTTTGATCTCGGCTGAGAGGCAGTTAAAATGGCACCAATATTCAACATTTTCCACACACTTAAAAGATATTGGAAAATTATCTAAATTTTTCTTGAAATCACTGCACCAATTAAGCAAAAATATAACATTTTTTTTTTTGTAATAGATCCATTTCAGTCGAAAAAGTAGGCACCTTACAAAAAAGCAATCATGAAAAGTAGAAATTTGCCCCGAAAAACTTTGTTTCTGGCAAAATTGAAAATCAAATAAAAAAAAAATCATGTATCGATATATCGATATTTTATCGATATTTTTTTTCTATGCAACGATAAAGTATCGATATTTATTTTGATCGATATTCCCGACCTCTAATCCTACAGCGTATTCTTAAGGATCAAGTAATGTTGTCCAGAAGTTTAGTGTTACTTTAATGTGGGTACTCTTCCGTTATCCGGGCGCAAGTGATAAATCGCCAAATAATGTAGAATTTTGCCAAATTTCTTCTTGCAACCATAAGGGGAAAGTTCGTTTGGGTCCAGGTTCTCTATTTTTTGAATTCGTTTTCAAAACAAAGCACGTTTTCCTTCCATTCTCTTCGCTTGGCGACGCCTCGCGTTTGGTTGGCGACATTTGCGCCCGGATAACGGAAGAGTACCTTAATGTGATTCTACCAGGATATATATACCTACAACTCAATGTAGAGTGTCTACAGAACAGTCTATTCGAATATCTGAAGAATTTCATTGGAAGAAGAAGAATCGCATAGTTGCTCGCCCCCGCTAGTTGAAGAGTTGCGCAACTTCTTATTTTCCCCGATAATAAAACAACCCATTGTACTGTCATTTTCCATTTTCTGAAAACTTTGTCTGATGATTATTCAACAATGGAAGAACACAGTGTTGTCGGACGCGAGAAAAAGAAAAAAAAAGAAAAAAAGTCGCCTATATGAGGGTTGAAAAAGAATATGCCCTCTTCTGTCTTGCAGCATTCTTTCTCGAGATTTGGTAATGGATCCGGCAGTACTCTTTTAGAAAAAGAAGAAAAAAATGCAGCACAATGAGAATATTTCGGATGGCCCTTGTGTGTTGTTTCCCTTTTTGATTTATTGTTGGCTAAATGACCCGGAAACTCGAAAACAGAATTACGTGGTGCGATGAATAGAGTTTTGCAGCCTTCCAGGAGGAGATCTTAGGAAGTGGATGAATATTTCTTCTTGTTGTCACCACCAAAGGGGGAGGGGGGTGTGTCCCCCTTTGGTGCTGACAACAAAGGCCTTTTAAAGTTGGCGATTAATGGTCGTGAGAAAAGCCTTAATCAAAAGTTCGGATTGGGTTGGCTTCTTTATTTCTTGGAGACAAGAGACAAGATCCTTTGGATAGTTTAATTGAGGAGCGGAGAGAGGTTTTGGGGTCTTTTCGAGATTTTATCCTACCGATCAATATAGGCTAAAACAAAATTGGAAAATATCTTGTATTAGATCTTTTGTATTAACTCTCGATTTCGAATGTTTGTCGATGGCGGGCAAATCTGCGGAGCTTCAATTAACCCCCTTGCCGTCATCCAATCGAGCTGAAACTTGACAGACAGGTTCGATGTCGAGGACAATGCATTCTATCAAATTGTGGGGCTGTAACTATCCCAAAAAGGCCTTGGCTGTTTAGCCTGAGCAGTGGTTCGCGAGCTACTAGTGTCTCTTTAAACATTTGAAGGCGGTCTAATGAGTCAATTACTGATATATTTATTACTATTATAATGATTTCTGAATTCATTTAATGGTAGTTGCTACTTTGAATCGACTCCTAAGAAACATGATACTTGAAACGAAATTTGTTCTCAAAATACATCTTAATTATTGAACTGCTGATCTTTAGATCTTTTGATTTGTTTGGTTTCGTTTGTCAGTACGCTCAACGACCTATTTTTGTGCACAATAACGTCTAATCAGGCCGGGATCAACAGCTTAACGTGGATTCCGAACCACAACGAACATCCATGCTTAACCCAGGATTCAAACCCGGCACCTTTGGCATGCGAGGCCAGAGCGCTAAACCCCACAGCCGTCAGGATGGCTTAGATCTTTTGACGTCAGAGTTTGACGACCACTGGGTTAGAGAAACAACAATAAAACATCATTCGAAAATGAGTCACAAAAATACAGTCTAACCCCTTGAAAGCGAAATCGCTTTAATGCATATCGTTTTAAGAGAAATAAAGTTAATTTTTTTAAAATTTAACAAAAAATTTTCATGATATAAATACCGCTTAAGATAAAAAAAATTTGCTCGAAAAGCCATTTCTTTTAGATGAGGTTCTCTTCCTTATTTGGGATGAAATTTGAAAGTGTTATGAAAGTTTTTTTTTTTTTTTGTTCCTCTGCATGTATATCTAATTAAACTATTATACTAAATACCACCCTTGCAATGTAAATGATCTTGTAAAATACGACTCATAAAAAAATCCTTTAAATGCATCGTCGATTTTTATAATCAATAACAAATCGCTGTTTCTGTTGCCAGCGTGTACTTGGTGTCGGCTTAAATTAAAGAGTGAGGGTTACCAAATAAAAAAAAAATGCTCATTATTTGGCAAGTTATGGCGCATTTGACAATTGGATTTAGTTCAACTTATTAAAAGTCGATTATTGATCAGTTTCGGCCATTTTTGCCACGGCAGACCAGTGGATTCCTAATCTACTCACTTTTCTCCAATTTCTATAAAAAAAAAATTCAGAATGATGTTCGATGGGGCCCAAAAATTGCAGTCACCTCTCAGTCTATTACTTTCTATTTAATTTTTTTTTCTTTAAATATATATATGGTCGCCTGGTAAAATAACCATTTATCGTTTGCTACCAAGTTGCAACAGTGCATTTTAAACAAGTAGCAATAGCGTGTGTAAGCGCGGTATCCGCTGATCTTTATCGTTATTAACAGCTAACAGTGCCCCTATGAAGAAAAAAAACCTCCCATCTCAAAATGGCTTATAGCTAAAAGGAGGATTTAAAGTGTATGACATTAAAAAAAAGAGGACTCACTACCACGGCACGAACAAAAGCCGCAATTATAAACCGATTATGGCTTGTCTAATTTTTTTTTTTTTTTTTTTTTTTTTTGCGCGGGACCACAAGAAGATCCTCCAAAGGGTCTTGCTGACAGAGTGCTTCTCTCCGAAAGGACCTTCCCCTACCGCCGAGGAAGCGTGGTAAATCAGTTGGGCGAAAGAAGACTCACGAAATAATAACAGTAATGATAAATAATAACAATAAAAGTTAGAACACCGGAAGTCGTTCGAATAATGCAGGTTAAACTGCAGCGTCAACACTAGGAGGAAGCGAGCGAAAAAAAAAAAAAAAAAAAAAATGGCGGAGGAAGAAAAAAAAAAAAGACCTGGGTGGTTTCTCTCTTCTTGAATTTCTATAGACAGTAGGTAGAAGAAAAGATGGTAACTGGATATCGTTTGGGCGGAGTATTTCTTGTACCCCCTCCTCCCTCTCTCCTTTCCGTATTATGTATTAATGGTATTATTAATCAAAAGGGTTTATTTTTTACACCTGCCTGACTCTTCTGATTTTGGAAGTTGTGATATAGATGCGACTCTTGAGAGAAATGCGGATTTTTTAAATTTTTTTTTTTTAATTGTAAGAGTACCCAGTACACACACGTAATGGTGAAGTTACATATTTTTGATGTACCTATTCTTGGAAAGCTCTTAACAAATGAGTTTTAAATTGCTATGTAAGTAAAATGGATCTTATACAAGATGTTAAAGTGTAAATTTTGATTTAAAAAAAAAAAAAAAAAAAAATCATAAGATTTTTTTTTTTTTTGTTAACCAATTTTTCCTTCCCCCCCCCCCTTGAGAAAAACTTTATACAGAGATTTTCGTAAATTAAAAAATAATTGTGAAAATAACAGAAATTTTTTAAACCTAAGTTTAATATGTGTAGGCTAAATATTTCAACTTCATAAAAAAAGTTAGAGGTATATCTCTACTAGTTAATTAGGAAAGATGCATTTAATTTTGAAATATCATATTTAGAGAAATTCTTATAATCGTATATAGTTAATAATTTATAGTTTTTTTTTTAAAAAACAAAAACAAAATTGCCATTGAAAAAAAATCATGTTTTTCAGCAATTGCTAAAAAACGACTCTAACGATTTTGATTTAAAACTCTGTGCAAATGACTCTTAAAGTGTTCTAATCTTTCCCACCTTCAAAATTCCTGTAAAAATGCGATAAAAGAGTAAAGAGTTGAAAAACGAGGGCCTTTTACACAGAGCTTTATGCCCTTGACATCGCCCATCAACGATTGATTTTTTTTTTTTCTATTCAATCGCAAGAAAGGACAATATAATGCCGATCGAATAACATCGTCAATATCGTATCTTGGCGTGTTTTTTTTTTTTTTTTTTTCTTTTTTTTTTTCTTTTTTTTTTTCTCTCTTTTTTTTCTTTCTTTTTTTTCTTTCTTTTTTTTCTTCTTTTTTTTTTCTTTCTTTTTTCTTTCTTTCTTTTTTTTCTTTCTTTTTTTTTTCTTTCTTTTTTTTTTTCTTTTTTTTTTCGGTCATGTAACAGTTATTGCCAAAATGTTTGCCAAAAAGAGCATTTTTATTTAAATCAGCGAAAATAACATAAATTGTGATATTATAGTGTAATTGAAAATCGGCCGATGTTTCACACCCCTATTTGGATTGATTTAAGGCTTTTGAACTTATGACGGCAGAACACTGGCCAAGGGAGAACCTTAAAAAAAAAATGAAATTTCGCAAAAAAAGTCGGCATTTCTGTCACGGTCATTCCGAGAAGATTAAAAGAACTCAAATATCCTTCTAGCCTAAAATGATGAAAACTTATTTGCTAACTTACTAGAGGTCGGCAATATATCGATATTTCTAAAAAAATATTGATATTAAAAGTATCGATAAAAGTCACCGATATATCGATATTTTTAAACATTTTTAGTTTTTTGATGATCGTTTTGTAGTTCCAAGTGTTTTTTCGATTTTTTTTTATTCCCTTTTCAAAAACTTCAAAACTAAAGTTTGAACTTGGCTGAGAGACGGTTAAAATGTCACCAATATTCAATATTTTGCCATACACTTAAAAGCTATTGAAAATTATATAAATTTTTCTTAAAATCACTGCACCAATTAAGAGAAAATATAACTTTTTTTTTCTGTAATAGATCCATTTCAGTTGAAAAAGTACTCACCTTACAAAAAAGCAATCATGAAAAGTAGAAATTTGCCCCGAAAAACTTTGTTTCTGGCAAAATTAAAAATCAAATAAAAAAAAAAAAATCATGTATCGATATTTTATCGATATTTTTTTCTATGCAACGATATAGTATCGATACTTATTTTAATCGATATTTCCGACCTCTATAACTTACTCTTCATTCAAAATGAATGGAACGCGATACCAAATACCAATCAGTAAATCGAAAAACCGATTCCTTTTCCACATCAATGGCTCCATACGATAAAGTTTATTCAGATGAATATTCTGTCCTTACAAGCAATTGATCTCTTACATGCTTTTGCTCAGAAAACAAAAGAAGTTGTAGACTTACCCGAGATTCCTTTTTCTTTTAACTCTTTCAATGCTATTCCGGGTAATTTCACAAAGTCACTGCACAATAGTGTTAAATCATTTTCTTCTCTTGTTTGCTTAGATGTGGCCTTTATGGTTTTCTAATACCTAATCAAAAGGAATAAATTGATTTAGTATTTTGCAAATGATCGTAATGAATTTATTTACAGTTGAAAAGAGATTGCGTGGGTTTTACTGGAATATTTAAAAATTCGTTTTATGTATGAAATCGTTTCATGTTTCCATATGCCTGGTTAGGAATTGTTTTATGTTTAATGTATAGGTTAAGGGCATTTTAAGTGCAAGCTATGAATTCCCTTTATTTTTTAATGTGCAAACTATGTAATCGTTTTATGTTTAATGAATTAAAAAAAAAAAAGATGGAAGAAATTATTTTGAAGCCTGTTGAATTTGGCTCATAATACTTTCCTGTTTGAGATTGTTGTGGTCTCGTGTACAAAAGACATATACAACACTAGACAATAGTGGGCACTTTTGTCTAGTGGTTAACACGCCTGTCTACTGATCTAGGAGACCCCGGTTCAACTCCCCGTTAACGCACGTTTCTACAACATTTAATAAAAATATAACATGAAACATTAAAATCTTATGCTTTGTTGACATTATCTGCATTTATGAAACATTTCTTGTAAAAATTATTCTAACTAGCGTATTTAATTAATAGTTTAACTCAGGGCTTCCTAAACTTTTAAACATTGTGACCCACTTTTTAGAAACCCCGCATTATATGTGTTTAGAAACGTGTCTTTTCCGAAAGAGATTTTACTGACGAATATGAACTTTTATTAAGAGCATATTTATTAAATATATTTATTCAAAAATTTATTTCGATGATACATAAAATATCTTGCCGCTACCCGCCAAAAATTTACTCATGACTCACAATTTAGGGAATGCTGTTTTTAATTAATTACCTTAAGCAAACAATCATTATATTAGTTGCTTGCCCCTCACGTGAACTAGATGCATAATTTTAAATATTATTTTATAATTAATTTTTAAAGGAATATTTGTTATTTTCTTAAAGTCTACAATTGCGTCCTTCCTGATTTTAATACAAAATCCCAGATATAAACATAAGCTTTTGGTAAGGCAAAAAATTGTTGTTCCCAATTTTATGGATCGGCAAAAACAAAAATTAAAAATAAATCAATTCATACCAAGTTATGAGCATACATATAATGATACAATAACATCCACATATAATTGCACATAAAAAATAGATTTTTATTTTTAAATCTTTTATATTAACTTCGATTTGTTATATTTGTTGATGGCGGGCAAATCTGCGGAAGCTTAATTAAGCCCCTTGACGTCATCCAATCGGGCTTAAACTTGGCAAATAGATTCGATGTCGATGGCAATGCATTCTATCAAATAGCGATGAAATATATTTTAACCGACCATTGTAGAAAATCTTTCCTGTTGCCAAAATTTTTCTAATTAGTAAATAATAAAATTGTTTTAATCAGAATAAATAATAGATAATTGAATGTGAGTGCATAAATTCACGTTCATTTTTAATAAATAAATTTTGAAACGTAGTTTGCTACACATTTTGCTGATAGAAATGTTTTTGATTTTTAAAATTAGATGCAAACACCAAGCACACGCTCTTTACAGAATCGGCGTTGTGTCAATGAATATAAAAACTTCGTTTTTATTTGTTATATTATTTGAATGATACCTCCTCATTTTACCAGATAAAGAACTGCAATTCAATTGGATAAAAAAAAAAAAAAAAAGATACCTTACTAATATTACATGCCAACAGATACGTAATAAATACACCACTTTACAAAAAGTATTTTACATATAATATACCATCCAGAACACACAAGAAGAAGAAAAAAAAAGTACCACTTCAGGCAAAATTACCCCATCTAATAACCTTCAAACATATTCAATCTACCCCTTTTAGCCCGAGGGCAGAAATAACACTCCAATTGCATTTTCAAACCACGTACAGAGCAGCTGTCATCTAAAAAACCCTATCTCCATCTCTTGAAAAAAAAAAAAAAAAAAAAAGAGAGAAAATTTTACGATGCCTAACATCTTAGGCATAGAAAAGACGATGATGCCTCCCCTTGAATCACACATAAAAAAAAAAAACTGCATCTCCTTTCAATCGGAGAAATCATCACTGACCCATTCCGAGGGATCATCATCCTCCAATAACAAACTTCTCCATCTTTTTTTGGCTCTTGGGCATCCCCATCTCCTAAAGAAGAGTATCATCGGTTGGTCAAACTCTTTTTTTTTCTCTCTCTCTCTCTTTCTGTAAAGATTGTAATAGCCTGGCCTCTGGGGGTTTTGGATATCTGCTGACCAAGTAATGGGACCGTTTTAATGGTCATTGCATCTTTTACGTTGTGAGCGTTTAGATTGATGTGATTGGATGACGCTGGTTGCCAAGATTTGGAGGGGGGCTTTTTTTTATGGGAAGGGATGGGGGGGGGGTTAGGTCCGATATTTTGTATTTTAATGGTGTGGAGTAATTGTAAATGAGGATGTGGGGATTGTAGCTAATGATGGCTGATTTAAATAATTTTTTTTAAAATTTAAATAAGCAGTGCGAGCTGGTGAAAGCGTAACTTAATTTTATATCCAATTTTTTAATTAATTATGATTATGGGTTGATAAAAGAATAATAGCTTCTTTTTTTTTTAAATATTTAACATAAAATTAATAAAAAGATCTTGCTAAAATATTTTTTTTATCGAACTATAAATTTTTATAGCTATTTGAAATTTTTTTTTTTTAATGTGTTTGTTGTAAATCTTTATTAATGTACTAGTGGTAAATCCTTATTAATGTGCTATTTGTAAATTTTCGTTAATTAAAGAAAAAGAAAGATTTTTTTTTAAAATATTACGCCTAGCAGTTTGATGTGATCTTTGTATTCTTTTAAAATATCGAAATAAATTAACCATTAAACTAACCATTAATCATAAAAACAAAACCATTTTGATCAACGTTCGAATTATATTTGAGGATTTTTTCGTCGATTTTGAAAGATATTGAGGCTAAAAATATATTTAGCATTAGGAAACAATTCCTTTATTTAAAAAAAAAAAAAAATAAAAAAAAAAAAAAAACGTGGAATTTCTTTTTCTTGAGATAGGCGGGATTTTCAAAATAAAAAGGAAGCTTATCGTGGTTAAATATTAAAAAAAAAAAAAAAAAAAAAAAAGTTCCAGTTTCTTTAAATTCCTTGATATTAACTTCGATTTTATGTGTGTGTTGAATGGCGAGAAAATCTGAAGAGGACTAATTACCCCGTTTGCCTTTATCCAACTGAAACTTGACAGATATTTTTGTTGTCAATAACAATGCATTCTATCAAGTTTTGAGGGTTGTCATTAAAAGGCAAAACAGGTTATTATTAATGATTCTGAGGACTAATTAACCTACTTTCCGTCTAGCAATCAAACTGAAATTTGACTGATAGAGTCGTTGTCGATGAGAAATTTATTCTATCAAGCTTTGGGCGCTTTCACTAAAAGGCCGCTGTTACACGTTCTTCTATTAACTCTTCGGTGAACTAATTAATCCACTTGTCATTCAATAGAGCTGAAATTTAGCAGATATAATGTATTGTCATCGACAACAAATCTATCAAATTTCGGGGGCTACCACTATAAGACCGCTTTTACACGCGCTTCTATTGGCCCTTAAGAGGACTAATTAACCCACTTGCAGTCATCCAATCGAGCTAACACTTCGCAAGTAGACTTTTTCTCGATGACAATGCATTATATCAAGTTTCGCGAGCCATAGAAAAAAAAAGAAAGAAAAAAAAAGATTGTCTATGACACATATTCGATGGTTTTCTTCGTAATTATTCAACACTATGAAAGTCATCAGTGTCTTAGAATAGGCCACACTCGGTTTACTCATGTGCACCTTCTGTTGGCAGAAGGTGCTCCCATATGCCCTGTGGTGTTTCTTTTACTGTTGTCCGTATTTTATCCGACTGCCTAATTTTTAATTCTATTAGGCTACGTCATTTTAGCTCAGCTCAACCATCATTATCAACTCATCATCATCACAACTCATATCATCATCATTATCATTTTAAATTCTTCTCTTCATCGTAACCTTTATAAGTTTTTATTAGAAATTCAGTTTTATCATATTATCTAAAGATTCTTACTTTTAAAACTATTTTCGTTTGAAATCTTGTAACTGGTTGACTCCTACATAATTTTCGTCGCAGTTTGGTCCTAGTGTTGGCCCTGGCGCCAGGTAAAAAAAAAAAAAAATCAACCATCATTATCAACTCATCATCATCACAACTCACATCATCATCATTATCATTTTAAATTCTTCTCTTCATCGTAACCTTTATAAGTTTTTATTAGAAATTCAGTTTTATCATATTATCTAAAGATTCTTACTTTTAAAACTATTTTCGTTTGAAATCTTGTAACTGGTTGACTTCTACATAATTTTCCTCGCAGTTTGGTCCTAGTGTTGGCCCTGGCGCCAGGTAAAAAAAAAAAAAAAATCAACCATCATTATCAACTCATCATCATCACAACTCACATCACCATCATTATCATTTTAAATTCTTCTCTTCATCGTAACCTTTATAAGTTTTTATTAGAAATTCAGTTTTATCATATTATCTAAAGATTCTTACTTTTAAAACTATTTTCGTTTGAAATCTTGTAACTGGTTGACTTCTACATAATTTTCCTCGCAGTTTGGTCCTAGTGTTGGCCCTGGCGCCAGGTAAAAAAAAAAAAAAAATCAACCATCATTATCAACTCATCATCATCACAACTCACATCACCATCATTATCATTTTAAATTCTTCTCTTCATCGTAACCTTTATAAGTTTTTATTAGAAATTTAGTTTTATCATATTATCTAAAGATTCTTACTTTTAAAACTATTTTCGTTTGAAATCTTGTAACTGGTTGACTTCTACATAATTTTCCTCGCAGTTTGGTCCTAAGTGTTGGCCCTGGCGCCAGGTAAAAAAAAAAAAAAAATCAACCATCATTATCAACTCATCATCATCACAACTCACATCACCATCATTATCATTTTAAATTCTTCTCTTCATCGTAACCTTTATAAGTTTTTATTAGAAATTCAGTTTTATCATATTATCTAAAGATTCTTACTTTTAAAACTATTTTCGTTTGAAATCTTGTAACTGGTTGACTTCTACATAATTTTCCTCGCAGTTTGGTCCTAAGTGTTGGCCCTGGCGCCAGGTAAAAAAAAAAAAAAAAATCAACCATCATTATCAACTCATCATCATCACAACTCACATCACCATCATTATCATTTTAAATTCTTCTCTTCATCGTAACCTTTATAAGTTTTTATTAGAAATTCAGTTTTATCATATTATCTAAAGATTCTTACTTTTAAAACTATTTTCGTTTGAAATCTTGTAACTGGTTGACTTCTACATAATTTTCCTCGCAGTTTGGTCCTAAGTGTTGGCCCTTGCGCCAGGGGGGGAAAAAAATCAACCAACCAACCAAAAGTCGATCGGGGCTCAAAATCACAAACGAGTTCCAATTGCAGATAAAGCTTGAAAATAATATAAAAGATTCAAAACAAAAGCTATGCTTTTATGGGTTAAATTTTTGCTATAAAGAAAACCGAAAACGGGCTTCTGTATTACTTCCCAAGCACGAATACCCCACTTGCAATTTCAAAAGCACCCCCCTAATATTCATCTCACAAATTCACCTGTGAATAAAACATGGCGCCTGGGCAAAGATGACCTTTTTAGAAAAAGAAAAAAAAAAGTGCCCGCGCATCCTCAAATACAAAGCAGGTGAGACGTGTGAGGCCGCTATAAGAACCTTTTGCGAAAAAGGCAAGCGGAAAAACACTAAATTTTATCGCCTTTTTTTTTTATTATAGATTCTTTCTTTTTGCCTTGCCTCTGTGTGTGTTTGTATTTTTTTTTTTTTTTTTATGCATACGCACAAACGCATACATATACGGAAAGCACAGACCGGGAATTGGGTCCGTTTTCTTTTATGCTCTCTTCGTAGGTTATTTGCAGAATTTTAAGGTCCTGACGTTTTTGGGATTGGGAGTCATTGACAAGAGCCTTTTTTGCTATTTCCGCGTACACCCTTGTTTTTTCTCCTTTTTTGAAAAAAAAAAAAAAAAAAGTGTAAAAGGGGGGAGGGGGGGGGGGATGTGAAATTGGAGGTGCTTTTGCTTCGACCGAATTGCTTCGGTTACGTTCCCCGACAGATAGTGTTTGGGTTCACGGTTCCGTGTTGGGTGATAGATATAGGAAGAGACGTTGAAGAACTTTTAAAAGTCGTATTTATGCAAAAGTGGAAAATTGACGGTGAAGCGTTAAATTTTTTATTTCAACTGGAGTGGGGCCGTAAATGTGCAAATAAACAAAATGAAGTTTGTTACTACTCTTCCCTCAAACTGAAACAAATCGATTCTGCTTCAACTGACGGGACAATTCCCGCATTTTTTTTTATTCAATTCTAAATGTTTCGAAAAGGCCATAACACACAAATTTCTGCACACTGTCCTTTTTCTTTTTTTTTTTTTTTAAATTTGCAATCTAATTTTGCTTGTTAGATTTTGGCTGGAAAAACTACACATTCGGCTCGAAGCGAATGTGACGTCACTGCATCAGAAACTACTTGGCTTGAAACGCAACAGTGGGAACCAGTTTTGCAAGTTTCTCGCAAATCGCGCAACCGGTACGAGATACGGCAACTGTCTACCAAACACACACCAACTATTGGACAGAAACCGTTTTATAACCATGGAAAATGTAAGGATGTCGTGACGTCACAGCTGTAGCGGAGCGTTTTGATCTGCCTGCAGGGTTTCGGGGTATTTTATTTTCTTAATATTCAAATAACTAATTTTTTTTAAATAACTTTTGTTTGAATATTTGGAATCAGAAAGAAATTCTTCATAAATATAAACTAATTTCACACGGTTTTTAAAAAAATGCGGGAATTGTCCATTGCTCTTTCTTTCAAAGATTCCACGGGGAACAATTTCACAGAAAATTTTAAAATAATCTATTCTTAATGCTCTGTCTTCTTAAAGAAAATCCACTGTTTTTATATCTTGTACATTTGAAAAAGAAAAAGAAAAGAAACAGCTGAATAACTTTGAAATTGAATTGAATTTCCTTTTAAGAGGTAAAATGCGATAAGTATAGAATTTTTTTTTTACTAGAGGGGATATATGCTTTCGTAAATGAACAGATTAGCAAAAAGAAATTTATAACTATTTTTCCTCAAACACAAACAAGTCAATTCTTGCCACGATTGCATTATTTCTTTTACGTTTTAAGATAGATCTATTATTTTTAAGATTACACATGGAGTTACATTACAAGTCCTGTTACGAAGCCTCGGTTCCACTGAAACGCCTTTAAATACGAAATTATTAGAGGTCGGAAATATCGATACTATATTGTTGCATAGAAAAATTATCGATAAAATATCGATATATTGATACATGATTTTTTTTTTAATTTGATTTTCAATTTTGAAAGAAACGAAGATTTTCGGTGCAATTTCTACTTTTCATGAATTTATGCCAAAATTGTTTTAATAAATAAATTATAAAAATTGTTTTAATGAATAAATTATATTATCAATCAGAATAAATAAAATACATTTGGATGTCAATGTATAAATTCACATTTATTTTTAAAGAAATTTTTTTTAAAAGTAGTTTACTGCAAATTTTCTGATAGAGATGTTTTTAATATTTAAAATTTGATGCAAAATTCCAGGCACACGTTGGCAACAGAAAGGCGCTATGTTAATGATTACTAATAAATGATCTTATCTTTTCATTCCATTATGTTTTCTTTTTGGTTAGGGTGCCATTTTAACTGTCTCTCAGCCAAAGTCCAAACTTTAGTTTTGAAGTTTTTGAAAAGGGAATAAAGAAAATCGAAAAAACACATGGAACTACAAAACGATCGTCAAAAAATTAAAAATGTTTAAAAATATCGATGTATCGGTGACTTGTATCGATATTTTTATTATCGATATTAAAAAAAAAATATCGATATATCGGTGACTTGTATCGATATTCCTATTTTTGATATTTAAAAAAATAATATCGATATATCGGTGACTTGTATCGATATATTTATTATCGATATTTTTATTATTGATATTTTTAAAAAAATATCGATATTAAAAAAAAAAATTGATGTATCGGTGACTTGTATCAATATTTAAAAAAATATATCGATTAAAATATCGTTATATCGATATATCACTGACGTCTAGAAATTATCGATGGCAGCGAAATCACAATGAATCCTATTCCCAATATTTCCTTGATTTATATTCCTATTAGAAAATAACGATACCAACGAGCTGAAAGATTATGTTAGATTTTATAACAGTTTGGTACATAAAACTACGAGTATTCTCAGATATTAATTGTTTCCAATCGAGGCTTTCACGATGTTTAAGGTGATATATAACACTTGGCAACACCTATATTAGAAGCTTCATCAGCTCATAGACATATGGTGTAGGAATACTGTGAATTAAGGGGGCTTGTTTACTTTAAATTTGATTTACACATAACTTTGTTTTTGATGTACCTTTTCAAAGTAACTATAAGAGATATTGAATTGAAATTTTTATCAGTGATAACTCAAACAAATCAGTTTATAACTTTAACGTGTGCTTTTTTTAAAAATATTGCCAGTTTCTTAAAAAAGAGTAATTTTTTACTATAACACTACCAAAAAAAAAAATGACAAAAAACACATTTTTTAAAGTTTAAAGTTCAATAACTTTTTTTTTTATGGGTAAATATTTCTAAAATCCTATGTTAAAGTAAGTAGCAATACTCAATGAATATTTCAGTGTTTAAATTTTGTTTCTAGCTGAAATAGTCCCCAAGAAAAGGTACATTAAACATCAAAAACATATTTCTGAGTAAATCAAGTTCAATAACCCCCCTTAATTCACAGTATTCTTGCCCCATATGACTCATTGCTGATGATACTTCCAATAGAGGTATTGCAAAGTGTTATATATCACTGTAAACCTCATAAAAGCCGCTATTTGAAACAATTAAAATCGACATTTTTCATAGTTTTCAATTACTTTAAACGGGATTTCTTAAGCGATTTCACGTTAACGGGGTTTTGCACTATATCTAATTGAGAAATAATCCAACTTTTTCCAAATATTTCACAAATCTCAAATTAGAAAGATTTGGTTGTTTTCAGATTATCTGGCGCCGTCAGCAATACGAGGGCTATAATGTTCCGAAACATTCGTCATTAGACAAGCCAACATACATTTACAAACATCCATGCCTAAAACAGGACTCGGAATCCTCAACCTCGCGGTCTAGAAGCTAGCACGCTAACCACTACACCGTTTGGTCGGCATTAGAAATATTGGTTTTAGGCGTTTATCATTAGTATTCACGCAATTTCTACACACTTTTTTTTTTTTTTTAAATTAGAAAAATTGGTTTTAGGCGTTTATCATTAGTATTCACTCAATTTGTACACACTTTTTTTTTAAAAAGAGGATTTTGAATCCTTTCTAATAAATAAAACCAAAAATCAATTTTCTGTTCAAAATCCGAACGGAAAAGCTGTATTAGTAGCTACCAGACAAAAATGACGCCTCTCTTTTTTCTTCTATTTTCGTGTATTGTGTTTCCATTCAGATACCAAAATACCGCCAACTCTCGTGCGACGTTCGTTTGAATAGATTTTGATCGCGTGTTACCTTTAGCAGGAGGGCGTCGATTGCAAAGGTCTGACAACTCTGCCATACTGCGCAATAAATTTTAAGAGATCTCTATTGGACAGAGATGAAATATTCGAACATGTATCCGATGCTCCCGAAACCGATTTCCGATATTCTCTGCTTCTTGAGCTTGTAATTTATTGAACAAGACAAAAGCTTTTTCCCGTCTAAAAACTCCTCTGGAAGAACTGGAACATAAACCACCCTTCGAAATGAGGAAACGTAAATTTTGCTCAACGAATTTACGGACAATGGCAAATTTTTGTCGAAGGACGTTGATAGTTTGTTTTTTTAAATGACGTAGACGAAGCAAGGACACCCTAACAGATCAAGCATCGCTTATGGGCGGTAAGATTTGCCACTGAGTTCACATTCTGGTTTGAATTGAACACTGGGCGATATGCGTGTGCGGTATTTCACGACCCATTCAATAAAGCCTCAGATTATTGTTAAAATTTGACGGACGGTTGCGATACACTTATCTTAATTTTCTACAACAGAAACTCTCAAAATTACTTGTTGGAAATTGCTTGAACTAGTTTCTCTTCCAAGCAAACTTATCAATGTGAAGAGATTTTTTTTTTTTTATTATTATTATTAGGAATTTTTATTAGAGAAGAAAATAAGAAGCACATACACTAATGTGTTCTTTTAGAGTTATTGTTAAATAATCTTATCTGTAATAATCCAGCGTGTTTGGTGAAGAGCACCTGGTTTCCGAATTGGAAATTAAAAGTCTAATCCTATTATTAATGATGCAAGATAAACTCTCTGTAATTATCCCAGGGAATTTTGGCAGCAATTTTTAACTGATCAGAAAGAGAGTTTTTAAACTGTCTGATACTGTCAGTTATTATGATATTGATCGTTTCTAGTTCATAGTTATGGATTTTGAAATAATTTTCTCACAATCTCTTAAATAAAAGGTTTTCATGCCCAGAAGATCACTTAAGGTATACGTATAGGTTTCAAAAATTTTTTTTTTTTAATTTTCAATTTAAAAATTAGACCTTTGCACCTTGAAAAGTACATTATTTGTTAAACTGTTTTCAATATTTTTTTTTTTAATTTCTTTAATTTTAATAATTAATTAACATTTAATCAACTAATTAGAGTAATTTCGAACGGTAATGACAAAAATTCTAATTAACCCACAGATACAATTTTGGTGTTCAGTAATGCGGAATACCCTGCTCTATGTTTTGACCTTATTAACAGAATTTTACAGTGAGTACATTTTGTGATATCTTGCTTTAAGTGAATTTATTAGAAAAATCCAAGTTTTTTTTATACAGAATCTTATCTTTAATATTCAAATAAAAAAATATTTATTTACAAATCACTTAGTATTTAGGGTCAAAACATTCAACAATGTATGCAGATTATATAGCAAAAAACAAATTAAAAAAAATATTATTTAAACTGGAGTTATTACTGTTTGAATGAAATGCAAAATAGAAAAAACTACAATCTGAGAATAACTTTTAAAAAAGTATTTTTTATATAAAAAAACTGTTATTATTATACTAATTATTATATATTTCCTTTTTAGTATGCTCTTCCATCATAGGGTTTCCTTCTTTTGTGTTGTTTTTATTTTGCTTTTGTTTTTTACGGCCTTACAAATCTTCCCCGATTTTTGCGAGTTTTGCGATTTGAAGCCTATACGTGTACCTTAAACACACTGAATGCATCGGAAAGTAGAACCTCAAATATGTGTAGCGACATGCTATCCACAAAAAGGCTCTGCATACGTTTTATTCAAGAAGAGTAAAAGTTCCATTAAATATTCAACTATTTTTTGCGGTTGTAGTGTAACATATACACCAATTACTTTGGATTCAGACTTCTACAATCGTAAGATCTAAATAACAACATCAATTGCTGCTTTGGCAGTTCCAGACAATAACTTAGAAGTACAAACTTTTTGACGTTACTATCTCGTAAAGAAACTTGTACTACTAAAGACGTAACGTTCCTTTAAATATGTGGATGTCAAATTGGGTAATAAAGCCGGATTTACACGCAACCAGTCGAGGTTCCAGTTTAGATCGTCAGCCAGTGACGTCACCGGGCTACTGCTTCCAGTAAACCAAACATTTTCTATTTACTGGAGCCGGCGACTCCGATCAACCAATCACGTGCGCTCTCTCGTGATCATCGATAGACGGCGCAACGGTTGCTTAGCTGACGTCACAGAACTGGTGATCTAAACTGGAGGCCCGACTGGTAGCGTGTAAAACCGGCTTAACTTGCTATTCCAATGAACAGTCGACTTTTTTGAAGTTAAAAAAACAGTTTGACTGTGTTTTTTATTGTTCCACATTTTAATGCCGAATACGTTGGGACGTTCAAGATAAACTTTACTTTATGAAAGCACTACAGACTTTACAGTTGGGTCAAACATTATTATAGATGAAGCTTTCCTCGTTTATTATAGATGGTATTGCCATTGAGAACCCTCTAATGTTAGTGTTACTTTAATCTAAAACAGCAGCAATTCTTGGAACAACAATTGATCTGCGACTGCTTAGTTTAAATTTACTGCTAAATTTAGATTAAATTTATTATCATCTGAATGCAGTTTTACTGCATATTCTTTATCAGAACTAGGCTTCAGGAGCTTTATTGGTTTCATAGATATCTAAAACCATTACGGTAGAATTTTGCAATTTGTATATCAATTAGAAATTAAAATTGGCATGAATTATCTATTTTCCATCAGCTTGAGGGACCTCAAAGACTTGGGAAATGACGATTTTTTTATTTTTTTTTATGATATTAAATTACGGCAGAAAAAACAATTTTAAAGGCCGAGACCTGGCATAAAAAAAAAGAAGTTTTTCTCGGCCTCTCCTTGGACACTCTATTGCACAGTTGTTGTATAAATATAAATAAAAACCAATGAAAAAAACTTAGTTCTTGTCTGTACGATATTTATAAACTGGCTGTAGAACATATTTCATTCAAATCGGTTAACATAGCGCCGTATTACTATTTTTCTAACCTATCGAATGGCCGTACACCAAAGTAATTTTTTTAAGCACGAAATTTTTACCATTCAATTTCTCCATCCGATTTTTCCATTCCTAACGCTGATCTCTATCTACTTCAAATAGTTTAAGAACAACCCCCTTTGCCCTACTGAATTCCGAATTTATTCCACTTTTCAGCTTCAGACATAATTCACGCATTTCCATTCGCATAAAAAAAAAGCTTTTAAAAAAAGCCGAATTCCAAATTTAAAAAAAAAAAAAAAAAAGCTGAATTCCAAATTAAGAACTAAAAACTCTAAAGGCTGAGCAAAATAATAAAACCTCCCCCCCCCCCCCAAATAAAATATCCAAGTCACAAGAAGCCACGACTACCGAAAAATTCCAACATTTTTCGTCTATAGTTTAATTGCCTTTCTTTACCATTTTTTCCACCAAATGCACTTGGGGAAAAAAATATAACAGATATATATAAGGAAGCTCAAGATAAAACGAGAGGACGCTAAGACTAAAAGAAATGAATGGATTCCAAGAGGATGGAGATTCTAGGAATCGGTAGATCGGTATGTTAACATTTTCCTCGAAGGATGTTCCGGAATTTCGCCGGAGAAATTTTGTCCCGTAATCGGGACAGCACGGCGCCGGCGAATGTTCTCCGTGGAGCTTTTACTGTCTAATATTGACTGTATTGATAGAATGTGAAGAGATAATGAAGAAGTCCCAAGTACTTGCGTTGTTGTTCGGCACCAGGAGTCTAGCCTGACGTAAAGTCGTTCGTTAAAGTGTGGTACAAGTGTGGTAATCTTATATATTAATTCTGTACGGTGTTTTGCTATGACGATCCCCTTTTTTTTCCCTTTAATGTTTTCCCCGTCAATATTGATTAATTACCAATTAAGGGGGTCCGGTACCGAAAATAAAAAAAAACTTTATTTATGTACATTTTTTTGTCAAAAAATTATTTTATGTATGAGATACTATTTATATATCTTTGAGAAAAGGTTTTTTTTTAAATATTGTGTATAGTTATTTAAAAAAATTTAAAAACCAAGAAAAATCCATAATAATTGATGTTTGCGTATTTTGATATAAGTCAAGAAAAAAAAATTTTTTTTTTTTCAAAGTGAAACCTTTTTGTAATACATAATTATATAGAGAAAATTTTGTGTTCACAGAATTTTGATAGGTGAATTAAAAAAAAAATTTAAAAATTCTCAAAGTTAAAATATTGAAATTTTTGCTTTTTTTATGTTATCTTTTATGCTAAATGTTATATTTTAAAACAGAATTAAAAAAAAATAAAATTCTGTGAAGACAAAATATTTAAAACTATATAAATTAAATGCTCCAAAAATTTGAATAGCCAATTGTTAATGGTTCTGGAGATATATCTATTTGAATATGCAACATCTGTGAAAAACACTAGTGCTCGAAAAACGCACTTCAAGCAGACGCTTCAATGTGTTACGCCCATTAGTGATGTTTAAATCACAGGTAATTTTGTGGCGTTCTAATCACCGGAGGAATAAGATAAAAACATCATTCTCTTCAGGAATGTATGAACTATTTTTTAAAATCAGAAAAAAAAAATTGGGATTTTTGAAGAAATTTTGGTACTGGACCCATTAAAATATTAATTTAATATCTAAGACATCAGCTTCTAATTATAGCTTAGTTTATAATTGCGCTTTGTGTTATTTGTTTAAAAGTAGAAGTAAAATTTTTTTGTCCTTCTACCGAATTAAAAATTAACAAGGTTATATTATCAGGCAATATTTAACAAGATTTTGACAAACTTGTGATTAAACACTACCCAATCGTTTTAAAATTCTCAACCCCCCAAAGCTTTGTAAATATTTTTTTCTCTCCCTCTTAAATTTTCGCTGTCAACATTTAAAAAAAAAATTAAATGACATTTAAAATGGAATGTTACAACATGCGAATATTTAGAGCCCTCTCCTCATATAAATATGAACAAACCTTTCCATTTTATATTTACATATATAAAAAATTTAATCACCGATGATAAATTATTTTAATTACGGGTACCGAAGTTACACAAAATTTTAGAATATTTTTATTCTACGCACAAAGGGTCCAGCCAACTTATCTTCAGAGAAATGCAAACAGCACCCGAAGGGATACCAGACAGTTATTTTTTTGCTTTGACCTTAATTTTTAATATATGCATTGAATATTTCAAAATACAGAGGGGAAGGGGGGAGTGCAAAGAGTGCGCCCCCCAAGCACATCTCTGACTGCGCCCTTGTCTACGGACAAAACGGAAATAGCCCATAACCCTGCTGCTAAATGGCTTACAGCTATTCATATCTAATTGGTTTTTACCCTTCCAAGCAGGAGCAAGTGGATCAAAAAACCCATTTTAATTTACCTTCTTTCCTTACTTTACACTAGCTTCTGGTAAACAGATGTTTAACTAAAAGACTAATTTTCCCAAACACCCCCCCCCCCCCCAATCGCCTTTCACTGCCAATAATAGGAGACACGGGCGCAACGACACACTTCCGTGCACACACAAAAATGCCTGTCAATAAGTCATAATTACCCTCTAAAATTCCCCAAAACCAACGTTATTTTTAGTTCCCACAACGCAACTTCTTCCTCCCCCCCCCCCTTCAAGATCTCATATTTCTGCATTCGCCAAACGATGCTAAAGGTACAAGAGGGAGGTGATTAACCAGTGCACGCATACCTCTCTCTTCGCTAACCTTAAATCACTTTCTACGACTTAATGGTAGTAACTTTATTACCAGACGACTTTTACCTGAGACGGTGTGGGGGGGGGGGGAGTAAGGTAAAGGGAGCACCGACCTCTTTGATTATGAAATCAATAATGCTTTACAGCAAGCCAAGCGGTAACTTTTAAGTTCGTCTTCTTCTTCTTGCTCTTGTTTCTCGGTGGGGGAGAGAGGGGAAGGTGGGAGGGGGGGGGGGGGGGTTGGAGAAAACTTTTATGTACATGTTGTGTGTGCTGGGGGGGGGGGGTTAGTGTTTCGTCTCTGAAGTTTTAACTAGGTGTAGGTTAAAAGGTGTCTGTCGGGTTAAGTGGTGTTAAAGGGGATTGGGTTACGTTAAGCTGTTAAAGCTTGTTGTAAAGGGAATTTTGTGGTGCACCAAAAGACCTTAATATATTCGAATTCATCGGGGGGGGGGGGGATTTTTAAGAAGAAGATACTCCTGTGTGTTTTGAAAAAGCAATTAGTCTTTAATTTCTAACGTGTCTGCTGATTTTTTAAAAGCAACATCTGTGAAGGATTGTCTAGAATATGAATCGCAGATGGCACGATCTTTAGCTTGGCGGTTTTTTCCCCCTTATGTAAAAATTATTGCAAAAAATATCGCCAAACTGGCCATTTTTATTTAAATGAGTGAAAATATGAAAATGGTAACTAAATCATATAAATTTGAAGGCAATGACCAATATTATAGTGTAATTGAAAGCTGTGCGATGTTCCACCCTCCCTAGTTAATCAAGTTATTTAAAGACAAGGTTATAAAAAGACGATATGTTTCTCTTGGGAATTTTCTTTTAAAAGTCACATAATTTAAATTTTTACCTGTAATGGAAAAAAATATACAGAAGTATTATACCTCAAACCAAATTACCTTGATTAAAAAAATTATCATTGTACTTTTAAAATTAATCGAATTATAACGATTTTCCACTTCATAAGCCACGCTTTTATTTTGAAAAGCAATTCCACTTGTTGCGTTATAAAGAATATGCGTCATACGAACGTTATAAAATCTTTCCGGATGTAATCAGGTTAAAATATTTACTTAAAAATGTCTATTGAATAAAATGCAACTTTGCTTCTAGATTCTCTTTCTTTAGATGCATTAATGTGATCTAAAGTTGATGTGATTGAGAAATACTGTAGGAAATGTTTCCATTACATGCGATACGTAAAAAGGACAATTACTTAACTTTTAAAATAAACTATGTATGAAAATCAGACAATCTTTTTAGGATTTTCTACCTTAGTTTGAGCAATTTTTTTAATGACTGATGCCAGTGGTAAAAGTGGTGGGAAAAAAAGTGGGGGGGGATATCCAAAGTTTGGTGACAAGCTCATCCCCCCCCCCCCCCTTCTTCAACGATAAATTTTATAATTTTGTAACTTATAATAGAAATATTAACTAGTAAGAAAATAATTTATACTTCCTAACACTAACATTGAAGAAGGGTCCAAAATTTATTCTAATTTTAATGAATATTCTACGACTTATTTTTTTACAGTAAGATATAAAGTAAAGTACTAATTCAGCGTTCTAAACACAACTGTTTATTTAGATTTAAAGAGTGTTTCGAAATGTCCATACTTTCTTGAAACAAAATTAATAGAGAACTCTAAAACATTAAAAAAAATAGCTTATTGTGTTTGTATGAACAAGAATAGAAATTTAACTTAAAAGAAAGTTCCTCCAAAGTTAAAAGTTGACCAAGTGTATCAGTATTTGTTAATAAACTAGGGGTGTGGAACATCGCACAACTTTCAATTACACTATAATACTCATGTTGAATTGTGTCATTTACCATTTTTATATTTTCCTCATTCATTTAGAAAAAATGGCCAGTTTGGCGATATTTTTTTTATGGATCTTTAAAAAAAAAAAAAAAAACTGCCAAAATTATGATTTTGGCGATATACTTTTCGATAATTCTTATATTATCTTTTCTTAAAAGTGAAACTGAGAAGAGACGAAAAAACGATCTTTGATGAGGTATGCTCCAAGGAAAGAGAACTCTGTGTTGTAGGCATTCGTTTTTCAACTTTTTAAGCCATAAATGTATTTTTGCGGGAATTTCGGGAGGTGGGGATGTTTACACCTTAAGAGGCATTACCACAGCAATTTTGAACAAAATCGTTACAGCCGTATTTTAGCAATTACTAAAAAAAATGGTAGCTACCTTATGCGCATGGGCGACTTTGAGGAAAATCTTAATGGTAGATCCTTGGGCCATCACCAACCTGCACATCAAATTTGAACATTGTAGGTCAATTTGCTGGAGAGTTATGCGGGTTTTAAAACGTGGAGAAATGCAATAAAAATCGAATTTCTTTTTTGTCCGAATGCCATACTTTCATTACCTAATGTATACATAAGTGTAATTGAAAGTAAAAATACCTATATCTTTATACAAAGTAGTATATTATAATATATTTTTATAATAGTATGATATATACATATAGTAAAAAGTTTTAAAGTTTTCAAATAAAAAATTAAAAAAAATACATTTTTCTCAGTGTACACTACATTTATTGTTTAATGTTATTTTTTATTCGTAGGTTTTAGACGGATTGATTGTTTTTAAAATTGGGGAGGGAGGGAATAGATTTCAGTGGTTTTAGAAGTCTTGGTATTTTCTTGAAAAGTGGGTCATCCCGCCTCTATCCACACTTCTAGCACTGACTGATGCTCCTTCTCTAATAGCAAAAAATACACAACTATATTTTTAGGACATTCTGTATACATGTACCGTAAATGTTTCAAAATTAGAAACTAAACAGAAAGTATTTAATATAACACCAAAAAAAAAAAAAAAAAAAAAAAAAAAAAACTCGCTTTCCTATTGATCAAGTTGCCCGAAAATTTACCGAGTTGTTGAAATTGCAACTTTTTTGCGAAGGAACTGCCGAAAACGGCAACTTTTCGGTTCAGAAGCTGGTCGTAGAAGTTGCATCATTCCGCTACCAAACTTGCCGAAAATCACAACTCCTCTTCGCCTCCAAGCCTTCACAATGTCGATTAAGGACTCGTTCTCCTGTTTCTTTCTTTTTTTCTTTTTCTTTTTTCTATCTTTCCTTCTTTTTTTTTTTTTTTTTCTTTTTTTTTATTACAACTCCAGTGGGAATTCCCCGGTCATTGTCTTCTCCATTGACCACCGAAGCGAAGAAACCAGACAGAGGACCCAATTCGCTACAAAGTAACACTTTCTTATAAAGGTTACGAGGAAAGAAATGCAGAGGTGTTTTTTTTAACCTCTTGAAAGACGCATTTTGAATTTTGAGAGGCAAAGGGGCGTGTGGACTTCTGCTACTTTTTTTTATTTCTATAGGTTTCTTTCAAACTTCATTCCCAACTTCTCCGATAACGTTAGTTTGTACATAAGTTTATCGTACTAAGCCTTTTTAAATCCTTTATATTAACTTCGATTTTGTATGTGTGTGTTAAGGGGGGGGGGGGAGGTGTATGTTGCTGCCGCGCTAATCTGCGGAGAACAATCGGGCTGAAACGCTAGATAGATACTACGTCGATGACAGTGCATTCTATCAAATTTTGGGGGTTGTTAATGTAACTAAAAAGTTGTTTTTACGGAATATTAATAAATCAACTTGCCGTCATCCAATCGCTCGATCATTGAAGCATGATTTATATCCTTTATGCCAATATCCTTATTAAAATAGAAACATTGCGAAATATTATTCGGAACTCATTTTGAATGCAATGAATAAAAATAAAGATAACTTATTAGCTATAAAATATAAATTAATTAAAAACCAAATCAGGAATAATCATTCAGAGTTTATATTTTATTTGGACACCACAGTTTCCTGTTTCTGTAAGGTGATAAATAGCCATATTTGCAAACTTTATTTACCTGCTTTGCGTTAAGATAGCGGCCTCAGTCGTTTGTTCTATGTAACTAATCCGTCGTCATTTCGCCAATGGAATATTTTTCAATCGAAAGACATATTCTTAGGAGGCTCTAATTCTACAACATAAATAACTCTCTTCAATGAATCATGGAACACTTTACCAGTCCAATCTGTGATTGAAATCGGAGCCTAAATCTTTTTTCGCGGAATAATATAATAGAATAATAAATTAAAAGCGGCAAAATCAAAGCAAGGGACAACAAAGCAACAAGGCAAGCGTCCAACCAATATGCAGATTGAAGGTATTTTCTGACGGAGATAGTAGAAGAAGCGACATGCATGCAAATAAGACGAATAATGCACTCTCTATTAACTCTAAAAAAAAAAAAACTCGATCCCAGACGTAGATTGGCATTCAATCGAAAAGCCATTCACACACGAAAGGTAAACCAGAATATAATCGGCTGAAAGATACAATAATGCGTTGCGAGAAAAAGCAAGGCGTGGCGATGTCATTTACATAGTGGCCAGTTCGGAATGACGCGTTCTCATGATGTCAACGGGGGCATTTCCGAATGATCAAACAAGATATTAAGCTTCAATTTTAGACTATTGAAATATCTTTTATTGTCCTAATGGACAACGCCGATCAAACGATATAGTGGTTAGCGTGCTAGTTTCTAGACCGCGAGGTTGCGGGTTCGAGTCCCGTGTTAGGCATGGTTGTTTGTAAATGTATGTTGGCTTGCCTAATGACGAATGTTTCGGCGCATTATAGCCCTCGTGTTGCTGACGGTGCCAGATAATCCGAATACAACATAATGGACAATACCACATCGTGCTTACTTCGAAAAAACGTTTGATCGTTGCGTCTTCCAGAAGCAATTATGATTGCCTCAAAAACGAAATTGGCTTCTTCATTTGTCAATCTTCACACTGATTGTGTCCTTTACTGCTGATTGCGCTCAACTACAAAGCGAGATTTTCAAAACACTTTGGCGACAAAAAAGACGTTAAAAGAAAAAGCAAGGCGTGGCGATGTCATTTACATATTGGCCAGTTCGGAATGACGCGTTCTCGTGATGTCTAACCGGAGGCATTTGAGATTGACCAAACAAGTAATTAAGCTTCCATTTTAGCCTATTCAAATACCTTGTTTTGTGTCAGTGGACAACATAATACCACATCGTGCTTACATCGAAATAACGTTTGATCGTGGCGGCTCCCAGAGGCAATTATGATTGCCTCAAAAAAGAAATTGTCATCTTCATTTGTCAATCTTCACATTGTTTGTGTCTTTTACGACTGCTGAGCCATTGTCTTGACTTTAAAGCAAATTTTTCAGAATACATTGGCGACAAAAAAAAAATCCTTATGTTAGAAATTTTGCGTTGTAGGTAAAACAACAACAACGACAAAAGAAGTAAGGAATGCATTTGGAATGGAAGATACAACGAGGAATGTGTAGCTTTTTCGAAAAATTGTGGTGTTATTTGATACTAGAAGAGACTGTAAAACCTTTTATTATTCAATTTCCTTTCGAATATATGGATTTGAATGATCATAGAATGAGTATTAATATGAATTGAATTACTGTTTGTGGCCAGGAAACGTCCCGTTTCGAATATTTTGGCAGACAATTTTGGCGATGCACCGGATGCGTTGGCCATTACACGCTGCCAACTATGCGATGGCCATTCTGTACCGGTACGTGATTATAGCAGTATCTGTATACAGCTGAGGAATATAATTTTTGTCAAGGAGGAAATTCTTTCTAGAGGGAAACTTTGCACCTTGATCGGGAAGTAACCAGGAAAACTTCCAAACATTAGGCAAGCCGACAAGAGAGCGCAATACTAATTGTTACAAACACCACTCATTTTTAAAACAAGGACTGCCGAGTATAAGTGAGGCTCAATCAAGAGACCGCATTCGCAAGCTATTCGGATTTAATAAGGGACCGATGTCTTCTGGAAAGTAATGACTCATGTATATTGATGTCTAACTGCAACTTCTGGATTCTTGATTATTGATTTGAAGTCAAAGAAGGCTTAACAACCACCATAGAGATCGATAATAGCAACTTCCTCCTAAGTTCGAGAGAATTTGTTTGTAACTTAGGGCAAAACTATTACTTAGTAAAGATGGGGAGAAGTATTTAAAATGGCTTCATACGCTTGCAGAGCAGAAATCACTTATCCGCTATCCAGAAGTAGTACAGTCGAACCCCGTTAACGCGAAATCGCTTAACATGAAATCCCGTTTAACGCGAAGTAAAAGCAGTTCTCTATAAGTAAGGATTTCAAATATAAACTAAAATATATTAGACGCTATTTTCGAGTTTTTAATTTCATTTCATTATGGTGATCATTTTCGTACCTGCTCACCACATTTCAAGGTTTTTATACAAAGCAGTTTGTAAATTATTTCGGCTAGGGAGGAGATTGTGACATAGCGACTATAGGGAATGACCTATACTCGCTATGTCACAATCTGTCAGACCTATACTAGGAGTTCCTCTTAAGAGGGAGTCCTATAAAGAGCATTCCATGTATTCTCTATATTTCAGTCTTCTAGCCCAGTGCATTTGGAAACTATTTGGTATAAAACCTTGAAATTTGGTGAATATTAGGTACGAAAAAGATCACTCAATGAAATGACATAAATTAAAAATTAAAAAATAGCGTCTAATATATTTTATTTTATATTTGAAAACCTTACGTCGATGCACATGCGGTGACTCTATCGAGTTTTCGTCTTTTTCTATTTCAAGGCGGTCTGGGACTTAAAATTCTAAAATCTTTATTTTTCTGAAATTTTTTATGCAGTAATGTATGATGCTCTAAAACTTTAAAAACTTTTTTAAATTTTCAAATTTTAGAAATATATATATATATATATATTTAAATCAAAAAACTTCAAAATTTTGATATTTCCTAAATTTGATTTATCCAATTTTTTTTTTTTTTTTTTTTTTTTTTTTTTTAAACTCACTTCATTTTTGCATCAAACTACTTCTTATAATTCATTTAAAAAAATTGTCTTCGTGATTTTTTAATAAAGTAATTAGAAAAAATAAAAATAAATACAAATATTTTGTGCAAAAACTGTATAAAATCCATAATATGCTAAGCTCCAAAAGCTTTTTTTTTTTAAAAAGTTGAATAAAAAAACATAATTCATGAAGACAAATTAAAGAAATATATATGAAAAATAGTTGTGGAAAAGTTTCATAGATTTATATCAAGTCATTTTCAAGTTATATCAATTTAAACTCTAAAAAGGAACAAAAAGCCATCACCGAGAAAACCAGTTTCAAAGTTTCAAGATAGCAAGTCTGAGATATAGTTGTCATGTAACAAAAATTTAGATATTTCAAGTTCTACTAAAGATAGAAACAAAATTTTTATGTCATTTTGTTTAAAAATATTTGCATTATTTTTTACAATAATAAAATTGTTTTTTTTTTGAGAATTTTAAAAAATTTGAGTCTCAGACCCTGTTAATTTTTATTTACAATAAATGGACATTAAATGAAAACGATTTAAGTCATTTCACAAAGTGATATTTTTCGTGCCTACTCACCACATTTCAAGGATTTGTAGAAAGTAGTTTCTAAATGCACTGGGCTAGAAAATTGTAACATAGAGAGTATAGGGAATGATCTTTACACTATACTAAACTCCAACTTAACTTGACATCACTAGACGATAGATCTTCACTTAGGCAATTAATCCATTTTAGCGGAGTGAAGAAGACATAATTCTCGCCAAACCTCATAGCCTATTTGTTCTCTACAGGGTTGTGGTTTGGCGAGCATTATGCTTTCACGCCGCCAATACGGATTAAATGCCTATGAGCACTGTGACGATCTACAGGTCTAGTGATGTCAAGTTAAGTTGAAGTTTAGTATAGGACTTATCTCTTAATTGAACCTTTATCTTTCCTGGGTGATATTCACTCTCCCCTGGAGAGATGGGGGGGGGGGGAGAGATCTGCGTGCCGACAAAGGGAAAGGAGTAAAAACAAAAAGAGATACAAAAATCAATGAATAAAAAATATAAATAAATAAAAAACGCCGAAAAGCGCGACCTCGCCTCATATATATTCGTCTTGGAGATCGCAGACACAAAAGAGGAAGTAGAAGGAAATTGAGCGTGGCGGTTGGAAAGAGGATGGGAAAGAAGGAAAAAAAAAACCTTAATTGGGCCACAGGTAATGAATGCCAGTCTAGACAGTCCCTGCCCCCAAGACAACAATGGGGCGCAGATGATACCGGGGCGGGTTTGGGGTCTGAACGAGACGTTGAGGAAGATAAGTCCTCTTGGAAGCATCATCCCGTTGTGTTGTCCTCTTGAAGAGCCAGACAGTATGGGATGTTGCGATTCTTCTCTCTTTGGGGGTTATTGTGCTGAGTAAGCGGGTTCGGCTTTCCAGTTTGAAATTGTATCTGAACATCAGAGAAGTTATTTATTTATTTTTTTTCGGGTGGATATCTATTTTTAAAGGGATGTAGTCTGAGAAGCAATCGGCGAGTTTTAGGTACCTCATCGAACGTCATTCTGATTTTTTTTTTTAATAGAATTTAGAGAAATTATGTTAGTAGAACCTGAATTCATTGGTCTGCCGGAACAAAAATGGAAATCCACTTCGAATGAGTTGAAGTAAATCCGATCGCCTAATGTGTCATAACTTGGCCAAATAATGAAGTTTTTTTTTTTTTTTTTTATGTGGTAACCTACTGCTCTTTAATTTTCCATGAGGAAGAGTGCAGACGATATTTATTCTCTGACGAAAAATATTTCTAACTTTTAAAAGAGAGCCAAATTGGCGATAAATATTAAGTCACAGTTGACGTATTATGCATTGCCAACTTGGCTGACTTTTAAAAATGAAAGATTTTACGCTAAGAAAGACAAATCTTCTGCAACCTTTTTAATTGAAAATTAAAGAGTAATAGATTAAGCGGAAAAAAAAAGAATGTTATTTTTTTGGCAAGTTATGATATATTTGGCAATCGGATTTAGTTCAACAGATTCAAAGTCAATTTTTCAATAGTTTCGCCCCTCTTTCCCTTGACAGACCAGTGGAATTATGCGAACTTTTCTCCAAATTTATAAAAAAAAAATTCAGAATGATGTTCGATTGGGATTTCTAAACTAGCAGTCGCCTCTCGGACTATAATTAAAAATAACTCAAAACTGATTTTGGTTGAAATTAAATAACACCTGAAGACGACCCTAATAGATGATCGCTTGCGAACCTTTGGTCACTTTTCGACTCTTTAAGAATAGTTGGTCGGTATCGAGACAGTTTAGTTTTAGATTCTGGAGGGGAAAAATGCTCGGCTAGTTTGCAAGAGGCCTCGCGATCAAGTCTTGGCTGTAATATATATCTTAAAAGTGAGTTATACGGTGACGATCATGACAAATGGTCAACAGTTGGTTGTTAGGATGTCAACTCCAGACCATCAGGATATGGAAATTTTTCTGGTTCTCTCCCTTTCGTTACGAAAATGCAGCAGTTTCTCATTGAAAGATCTACCGGAAGGCTTTTCCCCTTCACTCATACGTTTCAAATTCCTTGCCGACCAAACGGTATAGTGGTTAGCGTGCTAGCTTCTAGACCGCGAGGTTACGGGTTCGAGTCCCGGGTAAGGCATGGGTGTTTGTAAATGTATGTTGGCTTGTCTAATGACGAATGTTTCGGCGCATTATAGCCCTCGTGTTTCTGACGGCGCCAGGTAATCTGAATACAACCAACCTTCACTCATAAGATATCATCGCTATGGTGGAATAACAAGGCAGCTACAAATTTGCCAAAACGTAGTTAAGGTCTTTATTGTGTCAGGGAATACCTTAGGCCCAACTGATGGTTGTGGGGTTAGCTCTCTGGCCTGGCATGGTAAAAGGTACTAGGATCGAGTCCTGGGTTAGGGCATGGATGTTCATTGTGGTTTGGAATCCACATTGAGTTGTAGATCCTGGCCTGATTTGCCGTCATTGTGCATAAAAACAACAACCAAGGAATACTTAAGCATAGAGGAGAGCAAAGACTGAACTGTAATACTTATTCTACCCATACTACACTAGTTCCAAATTTATAAGGCCCACTTGATGGCTGTGGGGTTAGCGCTCTATCCTCGTATGCCAAAGGACAGGGTTAGAATCCCGGTTTAGGCATGGATGTCCATTGGTTCGGAGTTCACGTTAAGCTGTATGTTCCGGCCTTACTAGCCGTCATTGTGATTAAAGATAGGTGGTTGAGCATACAAACAAACCAATTTACCTAACTTATCGCTGGCTAAGAGAACTGGAAGTCGTCAGAATACGTTGAAGCGAACAAACTAACCAATAAAAGGGGTCAATGAAAGAGCAAACAAAACAACAACAAAAAGTGGTCGTTGAGCGTACAAACCAATCCAAATTGATAAGCGTCGTTAAATTTATAGTGAAATCAATTTGGTTTTTCAAATTTCCTGAAAATTCCACTTTTTTTTTCAGTTGTGTTATTCTTCCACCAAAGCGGCTATATAACAATGTTCCGTAGCAGTTCAGGCCTAAAATGTAAATCTTGCAACCAAGAAAATTCCCATATACAACCAATGGACAATTTCCACATTTTTTGTTTATTTTTTATTCAATTCTAAATCTTTCGAAAAGCCAATAAACATAAAAATGTCTGCTCAATGCGCTTTTTCTTTTTTTTTTTTTAAATTTGCGATCAAAATTACCTTGTTAGAGGTTGGCGAGAAAACGACTCATTTCGTTGGCATTGAATGTGACGTCACGGCTTCGCAAACATCTCGTCTTGAAATGCAGCAGCGGAAACCAGATTTGCAAGTTTCTCGCAAATCACGCCAACCTGTACGGAATGTGGCAATGTTCTACCAACTCCAACTTTTTTTAACGCTAACTACTTGGGAGAAACCTCACGATAACCATAGAAACGATAGGGACTCTTTACGTCATGAATTATTTTAACTGTTTTGATCGGACTGGTTTCGGCTCTGTTTGTGGGCATTTTCTGTGTATTTAAACTAACTTTTTTATAGAACTTTTGTTTAAATATTTGGAATCAGAAAGAAATTCTTCGTATATATGTACTAATTTCACTCGTTTTTCAAAAATGCTGGAATCGTGCATTTTCTAAGAGATTCTTTTAAAAAAAAAAATCTCTTCAATAAATTTATTCGTTTCTGCAAATACCATAAAAGCAAACTCTTACGCTCCACTTGCACCAATTTCAATTAAGAAAAAGATTTCCTTTATTATCATCATTTCTTTTCTTTTTTTTCCTTTTTTTTTTCAACATTGATCTCTGATAAATAATGTTTAATCATGAATTCGAGCTCGTTTTGTCATCCCCATCCCCAACAGGAATCTTCCAGCGGACAAGAAATGAACACTAATTTCTGTTCAATTCCTTGTCCCATAATTGTCTAATTTCCCACTGCTTCGGCAGAACATCCATATTATTCATATCTTGTCGTGTTTTTACATTTACCTCCTTCGAACTGAACTGTTTTTAAGAGATTTTGATTGGATTTCTTCTTTTCTTACAGAATTGCTCCTCTTGGGAAAATTTACATATTTTTTTGTTACCATCTTGTACTGGAGAACCTACGAAATCGGATTGTACCGCGCGTTAGGTAATTGGTGTTTGTTACCAATAAACTAGAACTGCACAATTGTTTTTTAATTAATATTTTCCCCTCTACGATATTTATTAGTATATATAGTATAACCAGTCAATAAAATGATTTTTTTTTTGTCCAGTCTATAAATAAAAATATAAATAATTTTTATATTTTACATAAAAAATTATTTATACTTAACCTAGTAACACTTTGAAAATACGAATGGTATGAATATGAATATAATTGTAATTTCATTAAAAAAAAAAAAAAAAATTCCAAGTTAAGGGTAGGTAACAAAATATTGGTAAGCACGATGAATTTTTCTAAAATGGATGTGTCCTAAATTTTTTTTCCAATACGAACTCCTCATATACAAATAACATATACAACGTTTGTATATAAAAAGTCCATTTCAAGAAAAACTCACCAAATTTAACAGTTTTTTGTGACCTACATTGGACTGGGTAATATTTTTCCGAAAGTTTTATTTTGCATGATGCCATGTCAAACATAATTTCAAATAGATTTCAAACTATTTGAAAAAAATATTGCAAATTTTGACACTTTTTTTAATAAGGATCGAGCCATTTTGAACGCAAACTACTTTTTTTTATTAGACTTGTTAAATTGTGTTTATCAGTACTTTGGTAATACTAATAATAATAATAACCATCTTTCAAAGATCGATCTTTCAAAAATCGATCTTTCAAAAATCGATCTTTCAAAAATCGATCTTTCAAATATCGATCTTTCAAAATCGATCTTTCAAAAATCGATCTTTCAAAATCGATCTTTCAAAATCGATATTGTTCATCGATTACCTATTGCTCGAAGCATGATGAGAAGTTTTCGATCCTTTATATTAAATATATTCAGCAATAGTGAAAATTTTACTTTGATGACTTAAAAGTTAAGGTTTAAGGTAGTGGTCTAGTAACTTGGGTTTTAAAAAAAAATCGATTCTTTTTCTTACTTATTTCGAAAGTAAAATATATAGAGAGTACATTGTAAAAAATTCAGACCTCAGTTTGAAATGTTAATGAAGTTAGAATGAATATTTGAGAGTGTCTCGTTGTTGTTAAGCATCTGTTCTTGAAACTTTAAACTCGTTTTTCTCGAAACGAAGTTTTTTCGGTCGACCCGTAGCAAAAAAAAAAGAGATCTATCTGACCGATTGCTCTAAAATACACGTTATGTGTTATTCAATACATCAGTAGTTCTCGTCGGGACTATGATCTTTTTTCTTTTTTTTTTCCATCCCTAACTTTTCATTTTACAGCCCGATTTGTGCCTGAAAAAAATCACTTTTATTTTTCGAAGTCCGCCATTTTGTAATTTTCAGATGAAATTTAATAATCCTAGTTCCAAAGAGAGCGAAAATTTTATAGATTAACAATTAATTCGTTTTTTTTTTTTTTTTTTTTTTTTTTTTCCAGATGTCTTAAGAGCCGAAATTAAAAAGGCCGGCTACGAACCTTTTTTGAAGGCATCTACTTTGACCAATAATAATAATAATAAAAGTTATAAAATTAATTTTTTTTTGTATCCATTAGATGTCAATAATAACATTTAAAAAAAAAAAAAAAAAAATCTCGATAAAGTCGTAAAAAAAATGTGCAAGTTACCAGACTACTAATGCCGACCAAACAGTATAGTGGTTAACGTGCTAGCTTCTAAACTGCGAGGTTGCTGGTTCGAGTCCCCTGTAATAAGGCATGGGTATTTGTAAATGTATGTTGGCTTGTCAAATGACGAATGTTTCGGCGCACTATAGCCCTTGTGTTGCTGACGGCGCCAGATAATCTGAAAACAACCAACCAGACTACTAACTTAAAAGTATAAAAATACAATTTGATTGGGTATTTTAATATTTGAATTATTTTAGCTCCTCTATTTAAGCATACGGACATTTTGTAAATCCTAGCTGAGACTTCATGAGGTCATTTAAAATATGGTTCTATTAGTAAATACTCGCACGCTAAAAGTTCTGGGTTCGAACCCTAAATAAAGTATGGATAAGGTTCATTGTGGTCCAGAATTCCCGTTGAATCGTTGATCCCGGCATGGTTAGCCGTTCTTGTGCTCAAAAAAGTTATTAATCAATCAATCAAAAAGAAAATACGTGATACGCAGTTAATGTTCGAAATACATAGTGAACTTGTGATTCAACGATGCCACCACAAAATTCGTAAAATGGAGTCGAATAGTATGTTCTTGAAATATTACGTTATAGTTAATTAAATCTTGGGTGAGATTGCAAGGATTTAGTCTCACGTTTGGAAATTAATTGGATAATTTACATAAAGGCAGATGTGTCTTTCCTTAACGATAAAGTTGTAAGTGGCCGCTCACTTAATTAGTGAGCGAGAATATTTCATTAACTAATATTAATTTTCGGCACTTTTGAGGCCACGTGTCGTTTCGATGGATAATTGAGAAGTTAAAAAGAATCAAGGAACGAGCAGCTTATCTTAATGATCCAACACTTTATTTTGCAAACTTATCGATGGGGAATGGGGATAAATTATCGAAAATAGGCATTTTGTTGATGGTAATTTTCATATTTGCAGACCGCGCTGTTTACACGCTATAATTACTAACCCATCCCCCCCCAAAAAAAAACCCCAATCCCCAGTTTTTCTGCTTTTTTTTCGGAGTTGAAGATAAGACAAAGACATTTACCACAGCGATTTTGATCAAAATCGTCAGAGAACCGATTTTTTGGCAATTGTTGAAAAACATAAATTTTTCAGTGGTCAGCTAACTTTACGCGTATGAGCAAATTTTGATGAAAATATTAGTGACAGGCCGCATAAGCACCACTAACCCTAATATGTCAAACTTGACCATCGTAGAAATTCAAGGGAAAAAAAAATCGATTTGTTTTTTAACTGAATGAAATACTTTCATTGCTTATTTTAACAAGTTGGTGATTGAAACCAATAATAAAATGAAATCATAAAATTCTAAGAGGGAATTTAATAATAATTTAGGGAAATTTAGCTTCCCCTTAAATTTTTAAAGGGGTGGTTCTAAAAGGGAATTTAATAATAATTTAGGAAGGGAATTAGGAAGGAAATTAATTTAGGAAATTTAATAGAGGTCGGAAACATCGATCAAAATAAATATCGATACTATATCGTTGCAAAGAAAAAAATATCGATAAAATATCGATATATCGATACGTGATTTTTTTTTTTAATTTAATTTTCAATTTTGCCAGAAACAAAGTTTTTCGTGGATTTCTACTTTTCATGATTGCTTTTTTGTAAGGTGACTACTTTTTCAACTGAAATGGATTTATTACAAAAAAAAAAGAAGTTATATTTTCGCTTAATTGGTGCAGTGATTTTAAGAACAATTTATATAATTTTCAATAGCTTTTAAATGTAGGGCAAAATATTGAATATTGGTGACATTTTAACTGTCTTTCAGCCAAGTTCAAACTTTAGTTATGAAGTTTTTGAAAAGGGAATAAAGAAAATCGAAAAAACACATAGAACTACAAACCGATCATCAAAAAACTACAAATGTTTGAAAATATCGATATATATGCGACTTTTATCGATATTTTTAATATCGATATTTTTTTAGAAATATCGATAAAAATATCGTCGTATCGATATATCGCCGACCTCTAAAATTTAAGCTTCACCTTAAATTTTAAAAGGGGAGGTTCTAAAAGAGAATTTATTAATAATTAAGGAAGGGAAATTTAATAATAATTTAGGCAATTTAATATGGAATCCAAGCCTCCTTTTAAATTTTAAATGGAGAGGTTCTAAAAGAGAATTTAGTAATAACTTAGGAAGGGATTAGGTTGGGAATTTAATAATAATTTAGGGAATTTAAGCCTCCCCTTAAATTTTAAAAGGCGAGATTCTAAAAGGAAATTTAATTATAATTTAGAAAGGGGATTAGGAAGGAAATTAATTTAGGGAATTTAAGCTTCCCCTTAAATTTTAAAAGGGTTCTAAAAGGGAATTTACTAACACATGAAAAGTTGCATTTACACTTGCATTAAAATTAAAAGTTTGATGGACGGAATAAAAGTTGTTTAGTTTCAAACTATTATGAACGTTTTTAGGTCTTTGCTACCATTATTCATGCGGAAGTTGCACATAACGGGTGAAAAAAACGATTGCCATTGTACTGATGATTTTCGTCAAATAATTATCAATATGCCCTTTTCTTGAGGATTCCTGATGAATTCTCCAATAAAAACTTTTCCCATCCAACACTACTTATAAAAGATTCACATTGAAATTTGAGAAATACAATTATTTCTCCCACTCCTAAACCGCAAAACAATTTCTCCAGACATTTATGCACCCATAAAAAAATAAACTAGACAACGTCAAATTAACAAAAACTTTTGCCTTTGGAGAGGGATTTCTTCACACAAAAAAAAAAAAAAAAAAAAAAAAAAAAAGCGACAGCAGTTTGCGAAATTTCTCTCTCTCTCCCCAGTGATCTTCTTTTCACTTTAAAAAAAAAAAAAAAAAAAAAAAAAACTCGCAGACGTAAATATTTCCGGAATTCATGCCTAAAATTCCTTCCCCTCCCCTCTTTTAAAAACTAATTTAGAAACTCGTTTTGGGGCGAGAGGGAGAGATACAGCTCAACTCGGAAAAAAAAAAGAAAAGAAGCCCGCGTTTTATTTTCGGCGCAGTTCAACAATATTCTACTCCGGTCTAGACTCAGCGTCTAAATGTCAGGATATATTTGGACGAGTCCACAAAAATATAAATCATTGGCACTCATTTGCTACGCACGGATTGCGTCATCGCTAAAGTGGGCGTGAAAGAAGCTCAAATGCCTGCCAATCAGAATCGGACTTGTGGGCGGAGTTTAAAAGAAAAATCCACGCATGGCGGGGCACATGATTAACTGGAATATTTTTATTATTATTATTAGTTTCTTTTTGTTCCTTCTCTCTAAAACCAACTGAACGATTGGTTCAATATTATTTTTTAATGGTATTTTACTTGTCTTCTTTTGTTCACGGTGATGCGTTTCGAAATTGTTAGGAGAGCGGGCACGTGCCCCCTTCTCTGCAAACTATTCAATAATGGCGATAGAGAGACTTATGTTTCTGGTGGTAGGAGATATAATGGTGCCGGGTCTGCCACAAAAGCGACTGCTAATGATGAAGTGTGGGTTTTCCGGGCCTTAATGATAGGAGCAGTCAGTGGCGTAACTAACGGACTTCGAAAAACAGCCAGTGGCTATGATGATGGCGGCTAACATTGTCATTTACATACATCCAACAGAAAACTATAATTACACATAATCGAAAATTTTCATTGGCATCAACACTCATTATTGCACTATCACCGTCACTGATATCGAATATGTATCGCACATACGTATACAAAATACAAATATGCATATGAATACACATATGCCTGCGAATATATATAACTATATATATCCAGGTAGCACAGCTGTATTGGTCAATATCGGAAACAGGGGTTATTAGACAATCCATGCCGAAACTCGAGTATCGTTCCAAAACACACATTTTTTTTTTTAGATAACCACAAAACCATCACGAAACATATATTTTTACTCCTTCCGTCCTTTCTTATAACACTATACTTTCATTTTAAAACTCTTCAACATTTCAAAACATCCAGTATATTTTACCCAGCACTGGGCGAGATTGGTCAAGATCCGTAACAACGGTCAGTCTACAATGGTCCACATAGGGATTGGACAGTGTCGAATCAATATTGGCCAACTGAATTGTGCTATGGATATGAATACATATAAATACATGCATGCATTTATATGTACATATACACACATATCCACCACGTACCTACACAAATATATATACTAAAGATACAAATATATATCATACTAAAGATACAAATATATATCATACTAAAGATACAAATATATATCATACTAAAGATACAAATATATATCATACTAAAGATACAAATATATATCATACTAAAGATACAAATATATATCATACTAAAGATACAAATATATATCATACTAAAGATACAAATATATATCATACTAAAGATACAAATATATATCATACTAAAGATACAAATATATATCATACTAAAGATACAAATATATATCATACTAAAGATACAAATATATATCATACTAAAGATACAAATATATATCATACTAAAGATACAAATATATATCATACTAAAGATACAAATATATATCATACTAAAGATACAAATATATATCATACTAAAGATACAAATATATATCATACTAAAGATACAAATATATATCATACTAAAGATACAAATATATATCATACTAAAGATACAAATATATATCATACTAAAGATACAAATATATATACTCTTTGGCGGATCCAGCGAAGAGCGAAGACGTTATTAATGGACCGATCATGTTTTAACAGGCGCTGCTCTCAGAGTTTGGATAAAATCAATCAAGATTTGACGAATCCCGACTGAACATTTTTAATACAAATGTTCCCATCCCAAAAAATGGAGATGAAAAAGCCGAGGACGAAGTTAGCCAATAATGCAAATTACAGTTTGAAAATGTTCAGTGTGTAGATGTATTTGTTGCTAGATTGTTCTGGCTATCATATTTAACAATAATTTATCCTGAATCAAATAGTTGTAGACAACTCTAATTTACTGTCGTAAATTCACACGTAGTCAACCATTGTGTTACCTTTTATATAAATGAGACTTTTTACCTCTTTGTTACATATTCTGTATAATCAAAGTTAAGTTATCCCATGGTATAGTAATATGAGTTAAGATCAACAAAACTTACCTAAGCTTTGTCAACAGCCATCGCCCCCTCCGTAATATAATTCTGGATCCGCCATTGTATATACTATATAACTGCGAAACATTGAAAGACAGAAAGGAGAAACGGGTGGTATATTGGATCGACATCAGGTATGGAATTTTAAATACACCAGTTTGCAAAATTAGTTACAATATTGAAATGCGATAACAAAATTATTGTAATTTCTGGTTATAGCGAAAAGAAATTATCCGTCATAAAGGCTGTATAATCTCTTTACTTGATAGTACAGCCCAAACGGTCGCTTTTACAGAATGCAGTAGTTTTGCAAGACACGCAGACGGGTTTTGAGTATCCCCCACATTCCCCAGTTTTATCTATCGACAACCCATCCAAATTAAAATTGGCCAAATATATTCAACCGTCAACAAATTGATTCCCATCAATCAATTATACAAACCAGTATATTTAAAATTCCGTACCTGTCTTTCCACCTTACCACTTGTCTCTTCCTTCTGGCTCTTACTGTTTCGAAGTAATGTCATTTTCGAGTTAAGATATTATTTTTCTGAAAGAACTTATTGACACATCAGGTATATATCTGTAGCGGTCTAGTGCACCAATAAAGCGAAGTGAAACTTTGTTTATGGTCGCTGAGGGTCGATCGTGCGACCTTTGCTTTTCCAGTCAGATGCTTTACCGCTATGTAAAAGAGTACTCCAGTGCATAGATGCTTTTTCTGTTATTTGTACACGAGACCGCCACATATCTATACATCCGTATGAGGACAAACTGAGCAACGCTTTGATTTATGTTTAATATTAATATAATCCAAACTTGTTTTTTTAAATGTTACACAATTTGTTTCGCAAATAACCTTTATAATTTGGGAGTGCAACGCAGAGAATTTAAAATGATAATCCCCTTCCTATTGAATATTGAATTATTAATATTGTTAAAATGCGTTTACCAAGAAATAAGTTCATGCAATGAGCAAACACACACACACACACACACACACACACACACACACACACACACACACACACACACACACACACACACACACACACACACACACACACACACACACACACACACACACACACACACACACTTTTTATCAAATACCGATTGTGTATATAATAAAACACCTCTGTTACAATTCTCATGATTTTAAAGCGAACGTCCAATCGAAAATCGGCCATTTCAGGCATTAGGTCTTTTATCTGCAAGAAAGCGAATTTATTTAATATCGCACAAACAAAACAAACTTACATTCCACAAATTGGATCGTTTCTATACATAAAAGGCTCCCCTCCCCATCTCATCGACATTAGAAACCTTACTTACACTTCACCGGTACCTTTATGGCGCCCCTCGGAAGATTCCAATTTAAAAAGGATCATCTATTTTAATAGCTTTATGAATACCAAATGGACCGAGCATAAGCATTTTCCACTAACAACGCCATCAACAAACACAATGGCCAACCGGTCTTCTAAACGGCAATTTATTTGCAGGTAGAAAAAGAACTCGAAAACGGAGAGTTCCATGCCTTTTCGGAATTGAATAAACTTTTGATTTTAATGACCATCAACACAAACAGAAATGAAAAGAACCTTTCGCTCCACAACCCTACGAGAGAGGAAGTTAAAAAAGAGCGGAGCTTGTGTGTAGTAGCGGAGATGTTGCTATGGAAACGGAATAGCGGCCATTTTCAGCGTCTGAAATCGACCGGAACCTAACACCCAGAGCAGACGATAATTTTTCGTTGCCAGCCTCCTCCCTCGTAATTCATTGTACCCACCCTTACAACCATTCTATTTCTCTTCCCCCTCCCCAGAAATGTGGATATATATTTGTGTCTTTTTTTTTTTTTTAACGGACGATAAATTACGATAATCATACAATAGCCAGTTCTAGGATGTTCCATAGTTCTTTTTTTTCCCGCCTTTTTTTTTGAAGTTGCTCTTCACTTCATGCAAAACATAAAATGGCCGACCATGGAAAGAACATTTTATTGGTGAAACGCAAGGTAATCGTTCATTGTAATGCAGATACTTTCTTCCTATCATCCTCATAAATAAAAATAATAAACTAATAGTAAGGTTTAACTGTCTTGTATATTTTATTTCTGGACGATGTTTTTTGTGCGTAACGATTCCTTTTTCTATTTATATACACAGAAATCAAACTTTATAAATAATTTACTAATTTAAAGTAAAAATACCTTTATGCATCAAGCAATCGAACTTAATAAATATATGCTGATTAATCGAAAACAAGAATTAAAAATAACGCCAAACATCTACCCAACAGCAAAATCTTTCCTTAAACAACACAAATCCAATAATTTTCCTTGAATACCACTTTTAATATTCATATGCCGATGTGATGTCACATAAAGCTAGTATAGAATAAAGCTTCCACTCTACCAAGTACTACTAACGTGTTACTCTACCAAGTTGTTGAGTGATTTTGGACTTTAGAAAATGGTTATCAACAAACTTGCAGACTAAAGAAGAAAATCCTTCCTGGCCCCTCTCCAAAATTTTGTGTATAGCCCCGAAAACATGATGTCCTTTGGACCTCCAGAGGTACAATTCTGGCCTTGAACAGCGCACTTAGAAAACAACGGTGATGCAAAAAAAGAGCGCATCACGAGTTTACTCGTGGACGGTCGGCAACATTTGGCTATGAAAACACGAGTTAACTCGTGACTGGTCAACAATGCGTTAAGAGAATCTATCCATAGGGTTCCAACTCAAATCACAAAATGAAAATCAATGACTTTTCAGGACCTAATTAATGTTTTTAAGGACCTATGAAAATTTGTTTTCAGGCATAATGTCTGTATTTAAATTGTTAATAAAGTATATTCTACCAAAAAAGTTACAAGTTGGTGGATGCGTAATACAAATATGTCGGAAAATTCCTATACGGTGCAGCTAAGTGGCGGTCACGCGGGAATAGCAAGTCTGAGTTGTATTTTTATAAATTTTGCAGTTGGACAACATCTGTAAAAATTAAGGACTTTCAAGGACCTCTAAGCACTTTCAAGGCCTTGAAAACTAGTTCAAAAATATTAAGCACTTTTAATGACTTTCAATGACCGTGGGAACCCTGATCCACTAAAATTAAACACAGCTTTTGACAAATTTATTTCAATAATGTGTCCTGCGCATACAAGATTGCTTATTTGAAAGTTCACCAGAGTTGGATATTGCATTTTAATGCTAAGAAATATAAAGAAAAAGATATCATTTCAAAAAACACTTTCAAGAAATAACATAGATTTCCACGACGCCCTTGTTTTAGAGTTGGAGGTCAACAAGCATCCTTATATAAACTCAATTAATATCGAGCAAAATCACTGAGAAGCAGCCTCCCTCAATCCCGAAACATATTCCACCCCGCAACAAATTCTTCCTTTTTTCAAATATCTCATCGCTTGGACCGAGGCGCCATCGTAAAGAGAGAGAGAGAGATAACTGTTTATCTCAGTCTTCGGTAAATATTGTCAGACGCGTCGGGCGGGTGGAAAGAAGAGGCAATTTCCGGCCATCGTCTTCAATAACAATGATTTCTCACCCACAAAAACCACCCCCTCTTAATATAGAACCAAGACATGTTGCGTCATCGGACAAGTCACCGGGTCAGCGTGGGCGGTCTCCATGGTTACTGGATCACACCCATTAAAGAAAACACATTTAAGGATGAAACAAGTTTTTTTTTTTTTTTTTTTTAAATGTGTACTTCCGGAGAGTTTATGGTTGCGATTGAAAAGAACAAATTGGTTGCTGAACAATTTGACGTGCAAGACATTTTTGATTCCTATGAGAATCGGCCTTCGAATTTAACTTTTTTTTTCTTTTTCTTGTGACGAGATCTTTTTCTCTTTATGCAAAATTAAAATTGTTGTCCATCCTGGTGGACCAGCGGTATTGACCAATGTTGGATGGGTTCTGGGAAGATTGGTCAGTCCATGATAAACGTGAATATCGTTCCAAAATACACGTTTTTTTTTTTTTTTTTAAATAATAAACCTATCAAAACCATCACAAAACATATTTTCTACCTCTCCGTCCATTTTTCATAACATTATATTTCAATTTTAAAAATTCTGCACCAGCATTTCAAAATTTCCAGTATCTTTTACCCAGCATTGGGTTGGTTGTTTTCAGATTATTTGGCTCCGTCAGCAACACGAGGGCTATAATGCGCCGAAACATTCGTCGTTAGACAAGCCAACATACACTTACAAACACCCATGCCTAACACGGGACTCGGAACCCGCAACCTCGTGGTCTAGAAGCTAGCACGCTAACCACTATACCGTTTGGTCGGCTACCCAGCATTGGGCGAGATTGAGCAAGCTCCGTAGTAACGGCCAGTCTACAACGGTCCACATCGGAATTGACCAGTGTCAAGCAGGTATTGGCCAGCGGATTTGTGCTACTGGGAATACTGTGAAGCTTGATTTTTGTATTTCTGTGTTGCCGGAGGGCTGCAGGAAAATCTGTCGTTGGCTGGATACGTCCCATGGACCGCGTAGTGGCTAACTCTATTTTAGAGGAACGAGCTAGACAACAGTTCCATTGATACCAATATACAGGTGGCTATCAAAATAATGGATACAACTAACAGCGAATAATCGGGACATTTAAGAAGCACATCTTGGTGGTATGGTAGGTAGCTTTAGTGAAGTTCCAAGTCTTGGATTTTTTCAAAAATGGTAAAATGTCAGACCACACAAACTTGTAAAGAGGCCAAATTGTAGAACCCCGACTAGCTGGAACAACTGCGACATACATCCCAGCTTTTAGGCGTTTCTAGATGTATGGTGTCTAAAGTCATGACGCCGACCAAACGGTATAGTGGTTAGCGTGCTAGCTTCTAGACCGCGAGGTTGCGGGTTCCGAGTCCCGTGTTAGGCATGGGTGTTTGTAAATGTTTGTTGGCTTGTCTAATGACAAATGTTTCGGCGCATTATAGCCCTCGTGTTGCTGATGGTGCCAGATCATCTGAAAACAACCAACCAACTAAAGTCATGACAGCGTACATACACACAGCGAGACAAGACAAGCTCGACAAAGCAAAATAGTGGTCGGAAGGAGAATCTGAGTGAAAAGAGCCAGGCTGGTTTCGAATCTGATTGTACTGTATAAAAAGAAATGAAGAATGGCACAATATTCTTCTAGTCGACCAAACGGTATAGTGGTTATCATACTAGCTTCTAAGCCGCGAGGTTGCGGGTTCGTGTCCCGTGTTAGGCATGGGTGTTTGTAAATGTATGTTGGCTTGTCTAATGACGAATGTTTCGGCCCATTATAGCCCTCGTGTTGCTGACGGCACCAGATCATCTGAAAACAACCAACCAACTAAAGTCATGACAGCGCACATACACACAGCGAGACAAGACAAGCTCAGCAAAGCAAAATAGTGGTAGGAAGGAGAAGCTGAGTGAAAAGAGACCGGCTGGTTTTGAAGCTGATTGTACTGTATAAAAAGAAATGAAGAATGGCACAATATTCCTCGAAACACTACTTAGCACTTGGCATGTTTCGATTTTCAGGTGAATCCAAGCTGTAAAAGGACGCCATATAAGTAAAAGATTCCTGATAAATCTAAGGTGTTTCCCTAAATTTTGATAATCACCTGCAACTTTTGTACCAAAATTTTCAAGTACATTGATTGAGTTTTCGACCATCGATATCTACTTTTTGGACAGCAGTTCTACGTTTTTCATTGCGAAATAAACCCACGATGGGCTCACAGTTTTTCAAAGATTTCTATTTATAGTCTTATTCGCACACTAAACTATGTCTCGCCGCTTGTTGACTGTTTCTAAATGACTTTCCTTGGCGTTCCTTTCAGTCGTTCACGCGCACTTAAACCCTGCCAACATTCCGAACTTGTTTCTTTTGAAGCCCACTTATTGAGCTTCAATACCGTCTTGAAGCACTTTTTATTATTTTCTTGCCTTTTGGCCTCGAATTCAATTGTCTCTTATAACAGTTTATATAAATCTCGCTTTTGCCATTGAGTGATCTTATGACGTTCTTTGGAAATATAAAAACAGATATTTTTTGTTGTTGTTACGGCGTGTTTTCCTAAAAATGGATTATTCGAGTTACATGTGAGGACTTCCAAGTTTTTTTAAATTCTATATATTAACTACGATCTTGAATAACGATGGCGGGCATATCTGCTAAGATCTAATTAACCAACCCCCTCGCCGTTAATCAATCGGACTGAAACTTAGGAGATAGATTTGATGTCGATGACAATGCATTCCATCAAATTTTGTTGGCTGTCACTTTCATTAAAAGGTCGCTTTTACGGAAAGCTAATAAACCCACTTGCCGTCATCCAATCGCACTGAAATAGCATTTAACCTATCATTGTTTAAACTCTTTCCTGTTGCCAAAATCATTTTAATAAATAAATAGTTGGTTGTTTTCAGATTATCTGGCGCAGTCAGCAACACGAGGGCTATAATGCGCCGAAACATTCGTCATTAGACAAGCCAACATACATTTACAAACACCCATGCCTAACACGGGACTCGAACCCGCAACCTCGTGGTCTAGAAGCTAGCACACTAACCACTATACCGTTTGTCGGCAATAAATAAACAATACAATTGTTTTAATCAGAATAAATAAACTGATGTGATTGCATAAATTCTCATTCATTTTTAATAAATAAATTTTGAAACGTAATTTGCCGCACATTTTACTAATAGAAATGTTTTGAAAATTTAAAATTCGATTCAAACACCAAGCACACGCTGCTTATATATTCGGCGCTGTGTTAATGAATATAACAATTGGCGAGAAATACAAAGAAATTATATTAAAAACTTAATGAGTTATATTATTTTGCATCGATTTTTTTAAATTTTTTTAAGTTCACCTATGTTAGATTCTTCTGTAGTTAATTTAACACGAATATGAGGAATTTTTGAAAAACAAAAAAATAAATATTTATTAATAGAAAAAGCGTACTCGTAACTTGCTGCATTTACGTACATTTCGTAACGACATTCTGACAAGTGCTATAACGGTGGTATAATGGTTAGCGTGCTAGCTTCTAGACCGCGAGGTTGCGGGTTCCGAGTCCCGTGTTAGATATGGGTGTTTGTAAATGTATGTTGGCTTGTCTAATGACGAATGCTTCGGCGCATTATAGCCCTCGTGTTGCTGACGGCGCCAGATAATCTGAAAACAATCAACTGACCAGTGCTAGAAGTGTGGGTAGACACGGGATGGTTGTCCCCTCACATTTCAAGAAAATACCCATGCGTCCCTCCACTTCTAAAACCATTGAAATCCATTCCACCTCTTTTAAAAACACTCAATCTGTCTAAAAACTACTAAAGAAAAGTAACATTAACCTTTAAATGAAGAGACACTGAGAAAATATTATTTGAAGTTTTCAAAAAAAAAAAAACTATTTATGGTATTAATCATACCATTCTTAAATTTTGTTATACTACTTTTGTATAAGGATATAAGCATTTTTTATTCACAAATACTGTTACGTTTGGTCAGCTTTTAACTTAAGAGAAACTTTCTTTTAAGTTAAATTTCTAATCATGTTTCATATAAAGACAAGCTATTAAAAAAAAAAAAAAAAAACATTTTAAAATTCTCTATTAATTTAACTGCACATTTATAAGCCCATTACTTAAATCTAAATTAAATAAACAGTTATGTATATGATGTTGAATTATTACTTCACTTTGTGTCCTACTTTCAAGTTAAACAATTAAGTCGCAAAATAGTTATGAAAATAACAATAAATTGTGGAACCTTGTTCAATGTTGTGTTAGTTTCCTTACTAGTTAATATTTTTATTACAAAATAGAAAATTATAAAATTTATAGTTTTTCTGGGGAGGAGGGATGGTACTTGTCATTTGTCACCAACTTTTAGGCGTCCCCCCCCCCCCCACTTCTACGATGGTTCTTTCAATATTATATTACAAAACCAACCACAACCCCTGTTGCCATTCCTAATAAAAAAAAAACTATGCGCCTACACAAACAATTTTGTGCGCCAATGTTCTCGATTTTATTTTCTTATTTTGATACATGCTTGATTATACAGTGACTTCTGTCAATACAGATCTAGTAAATCAACGCTATTAGAACACAGAAAAAGAGAACCAAATTGTTCAATCGTAACTCAATATAGTACAGTAATACCATCACTGTCCAATAGAATATTTTAAGTAAAAACCATTACAGCCACCCATAACCAATATTCTCTTATTACTAACAGAGTTTTCAGTGAAGGAACGGTTGGGTGTTTTATCATAACAGTTATTATCTTATACAAAGCAAATTTGTAGACTTATCAGCAATGGGAATTTTAAACAATGAGTCTCTATGGAACGTTCACAAGAATTTGAGCTTTTGAACTCGGGTAAAATTTTATGTATCCCGGATTACATAAATCTGAATCATTAAAAGCATGTTACAGTGGCTTCATTTCATGGAGATAATGGATCAGTGAAGATAATAGACATGGAGATAATGGATGAATGGAGATAATAGACATGGAGATAATGGATCAATGGAGTTAATAGACATGGAGATAATGGACAATTCTCTACTCAAATAACTTCATGTTTATTCATTCTTCTGTTAAACTTAATTCATTATTGATCTTTAAACGCATTCAAGTCAATCTAGAAAAGTGCTTTACATTTCTATAAAATCCGCAACATGGGAAATTTTTCTCATTGCGACAAATCTTGTGTTAATCATCAAAGCACGAAAAGTGCAATCTTTAACACTCATCAATAAAATGTTTTTTAGATTTTCTTTATTCACTTTTCTTTATTTTCATTATTAGTAGGTAGAAAATTTTCAGAACTAAAGTTTGATCCTGGCTGAGAGGCAGTTAAAATGGCACCAATATTCAATATTTTCCACACACTTAAAAGCTATTGAAAATTATCTAAATGTTTCTTAAAATCACTGCACCAATTAAGGGAAAATATAATTTTATTCTTTTGTAATAGATCCATTTTAGTTGAAAAAGTAGTCACCTTACAAAAAAGTAATCATGAAAAGTAAAAATTTGCCCCGAAAAACTTTGTTTCTGGCAAAATTGAAAATCAAATTAAAAAAATCATGTATCGATATATCGATATTTTATGGATATTTTTTTCTATGCAACGATATAGTATCGATATTTATTTTGGTCGATATTTTCGACCTTTATTCTGGATAGTACATGCTTGGTTATTTGAACTTGAAGCAGTAAATAGCTTAACAATCACCAGAGAGATCTCTGCTAGCAACTTCCCCCGAAACTTGTTAGAATGTGTTTGTAACCATGAGCAATCTATTGCATAGCATATGCGAGGGAAATATGCAATAGGATTTATGTGCTTGTAGTGCAAAAACCGCTTATAAGCTGTTCAAAATTTGTAGGTAGAGATCAAGAGTCGCAGTTGCGAAACTTTAAAAGAGTGATAAAACTCAATCTTACTCCATTGGACATATAACGTCCTGTAATTCCGCGAAATACTTCACGATTCTTTTTGACTGAGAGTTACGACGTTATGGTTCGATAGAAAACGAAATTTATACTCATTGTCTTCTATAAAAGAAAAATCGCCAAATTCGGACTTGGGGCTCTGAGGTGCAAATTTATCTTCGGACACTTCGTCTGATTGGGATGGCGTAACTTGTTTCATTACGTAGAAAATATTTTTTTATATATATAAAAATTGCCAATGTTTAATTCGAAGTCAATACCAGAAGATCTTCAAGAACTTACCACTTATGTCTCTTCGTAGGAAAGTAGGTAGAATTGCAGATTTCATTGGATGAAGGTAGCACCAGAACCAGCACGCTACAATGAAAAGAAATATGATCAGCAATAGAATAAAGGTAGGCATTTCGCACAGAGAGATTTACTTTTTCTCAGCAGAAAATATGAGCAGTGAAAAAAGTACAAGAAATGTTCAAAATTGTCAAAAATGAGTTTTGGAAACGTTTGGAAAATTATTTTTCTTAATGCCGCAGAACACCAATTATGTATTACTTTACACGTTTGTTTGCCCCTCGGAGGCTCACTTGTTGTCAGTAAGGTCTTGGCAAACCCGAGGTACCCTAGCTGGGCCTTGTATTTTTTCTTTTCTTTCCTTCTTATGCAATGGCCCTATTATTTGTTCTGCTTTTGTTTATTGCATTCAGTTAGTAACTATCTTTTAGATCCTGGGTTAGGCATGGATGTATGTTGTAGTTTGGGACCCACGTTAAGCCGTAGGTCCCGGCTTGATAAGTAGTCATTGTGCATTAAATAGATCGTTGAGCGTACAAATCAATTAAGGTATACATATACATTAGGAATCTCGAAATTTGACTCAAGTCTGCGTTTTTGTTTTTTGTTTTTAAAATATTCCCGAATTCATTACCATTAAAATGATACCATTTTCTTACTGAGACTCAAATTACTTTTTAAATTACAGTAGGTTTTGTGAACCTGTTTTGTATCACGTTCATTAGTGTAGTAAACTTTAAACGCGTTTTCTGAAGAATGACATTTTGGTGTTATATGACTTTACGCCAACGGTCATAACTTCATAATAAATGGTCCGATTTACAAGATTCTAATTTTATTTTGTTGACAATAGTTGTGAATGTGTTTTCTATGGAGCATCTAATATATATTGCTATGGACACATTTTTTATGCATATTTTAATCTTAATTTTTTGTTAAAAACTACGTATTTTTATAAACTTTTTATTTAAAAACTTATAATTAAATAAATATTGAAGCCAAAATCAAAATTCTCCATAGGAACATGAGTCAATATAATATATTTTATTTTCAATAAAAATAGTATCTCTAAGTTAATTACAAGTTTATTTATGTATGTTCTAATAATGTCCTAATTAGTCACTTTAATTGAAATTAGCTGCTTAAAAAATTGACAAAAAAAGAAAGTTTATACATAAAAATGAATTATTTTTAATTCTGATATACTTCCATGAAGTTTGAAATTATAACCTTAAAATTAAAGGAAATCATCTCAATTGTATATGTATACCTTAACCAAATCGAAGAAGAAGAGAGTTCGAATAGAGCAAAATAAATTACAATAAAAAAAAATAAAAAAAACACGTAACACACACTTCACAAATTTAAGAGAAGATACGAAAATTGATGTATTCAGGAACGAAAGTGGATACAACGAAAACTGTTTTTTCTCTTTGACCATCTACACTTATCAAAGCCTTTAAATGAACTTCTATTTTGTGTTCTTGTTTATGGCGAGCAAATTTCCAGAGAGCTAATCAACCTACTTGCTTTAATTAAATCCAACTGAAACTTTTGCAGATAGAATGCATAAGACCGACTAGAAAGTCACACCGACAAAAAGTACCCAACAGTAATCAAATACCTACATTCACATTAAAAAGCAAGTGAAATGGAAAAAAATAAAAGGGCGAGATGAACAAAACGGAAACACCTAGAAACCTTTTGTTCAGATTGTTGACTCAAAGCTAACCTTCAAAGCTAAATCAATCAATGTCTATCGTCTCCAAACGGAAGCTGACAAACTCGAGAGAGAAAATAAAAAATACCAGACACACATTTGTTCATTTGATTAAGTCCTCCCTGAAGGCACATCTTTTAAATGTGTGTCTTTCATAGGGAGAGGGATGGAGAAGGATTCTACGAACGTTTCTATGTATTGATTTTCGTTCCCTTTCAGCGTGCCATAATCCCCCGCCTCTCTCCGCTTTGTTCACTTGTTATAAAGTTAAGCCGGTAATTCGATTGGGTGCCAGTAACACTAAATTGCTTCACTGTAAATACAGATGGAAAAGCTTCACAATATCTTTTTTTTTCCCCTTCTTGCTCCCGTGTTTTTTCTGTTAAAAAAAACAACAAAAAACGGTCCCCCCCCCTCAGATTAAATCCTCCACTATAGAAATACGTGAATTCGTTGATGGAGTTTTATTACCTGATTACTCCCATGGATTAAATTTGGACTAGACTGAAATTTAGCCTACTGTAGTATTACATCTGTAAATTATGGCGTTGCTATTATACTCCTCGTCTAGCCTTAACATAAGCATTGGATGAAACTTGCTATACTAAACTCCAACTTAACTTGATATCACTAGACGATAGATCTTCACCGTGCTCATAGGCAGTTAATCCATTTTAGCGGAGTGAAAACATAATTCTCGCCAAACCTTATGACCTTTTGTTCTCTACAGGGTTGTGGTTTGGCGAAGATTATGCTTTCACGCCGCCAAAATGGATTAAATACCTATGAGCACTGCGACGATCTACCGTCTAGTGATGTCAAGTTAAGTTGAAGTTTAGTATAGAAGCCTTAATTCAAAAAAATTATTCCTGGTGGCTTCAATATAGAAAGGAAGGCTAATCCTTGGTTAGGTTGGTTGGTTTATATGCTCAATGACCTATTTTTATGCACAATGACGGCTAATCAGTCCTAGAGCTTGACGTAGATTCCGAACCGCAACGAACATCCATGCCTAATTCGGGATTCAAACCCGGCACCTTTGGCATGCGTAGGCAGAGCTCTAATCACACAGCCATCAGATGGGCCCTTGGTTAGGAGCTCGACCTTTTGTCTCGTGGATAGTCACGTGGGGGACAAACGTCCTCCAAATTCAAATTTTCGGTCATACCATTAAAATCGTGACCGAATACCAAAGTAATTGAATATTTTAATTAAAAACAATGTTATTCAACAGAATAAAGCAAAAATTAAAATATATATATATTTTAAATATAACTTGGAAGAAAAAAAAAATGTAAGAATGTTTTGATCATGGGCTGCCATCTAGTGAGACATTGATTGTAGGAGACATTTGTCAACCACGCGACTAACCAAGGGTTAACTAGTAGTTTTTGTTTTGATTTTTACGGCGCAAGAGGTTTAGTGCACAGAAATATCGTTAAAGTTAGATAAAATAATAGGATAAAGACTATCTGATCAGAAGCATTGGAACTTGTAAAGAAGAATATTCAAGACATTCGAAAGAGTATCCTTGGAGGTTCAAACGCAAGAAAAAAGGTGTTCTGTATAAACATCCTAAACATCCATTTATATAATTATCATTAATAATATATAAAATTATCATTAATAAAAATAAAATACATAAAATTAATAATTCATAAATTATCATTAATAATATACAAAATTTTCATTAATAACAAACAAAATTATCATTAATAACAAACAAAATTATCTTTAATAATAAATAAAATTATCTTTAATAATAAATAAAATTATCTTTAATAATAAATAAAATTATCTTTAATTATAAATAAAATTATTTTTAATTATAAATAAAATTATTTTTAATTATAAATAAAATTATTTTTACTAATAAATAAAATTATTTTTAATAATAAATAAAATTATTTTTAATTATTTGGTGAAGGTGGTGTTATCCGTTTCAGAATAAATAAAATATATTTGGTTGTAAGTGCAGCGATTCGCATTATTTTTTTAAATACCAAATATAAAAAAAAGGGGTAGGGGGGGGGGGGGTCGAAAAAAAAGTTGGAAAATAGATACAAATTCAACAATAAAAATTCTGATGTTATTTTTTACCAAACTCAGTGTAATCTGTAGATTATGTATTACAATTTCATATAAAAATAATTGGCGTATCTCTACTAGTTAGTTAGAAAATCTCACGTTTAGAGAAAATCAAAGTTAAAGGTAAAAGGCTTATATAGTTAACATTGATAATTTGCTTTCTTATAGCAAAATATAACATACTTCTAATTTGAGCAGAAACAAAAGTAATACATCAATGGAAAGGGAAAAATACGTAGAGTAACATTAAATAAAAATCTCAAAATTATTTTTTTTATTTTACGACTTCTATGTTAATATGGCAATAAATAGTTAAATGAAAAGAAAGCGGAAGTTTAAGCTAAAAATAGAATTTCAAATTTCTTAACTAAGACGCCTCGAAAACGCAAATTAAGCTCTTTTGATCTCAACCGCTTCGTACATAAGTGTTCACAACAAATCAGCTACTGATCAAGACATGATTTTCAAGATATACTTACACAAATAAAACGCGTTTTTAGAGCTGTTTTTTATTTAAAAAAACAAAGAAACAAAACGAAGGAGAACCCAATAGTTATTTAAAACCTCAAGCGTCACTGGGATCAGTGCATAGCCGTGAGAAAGAAAGAACCTGTTTCGGCATCAGGTTTTTTTTTCTTTTCTGATCCCAATGTCTCTCCAACCCCCCCTTCTCGAATCTTTTCACTTATTTATGAAAAAAATTCGTGTTTTTTTTTTTCCTGATTTGAAAGGGTTAATGTGTGCCCCCCTTTTTTTGCTGGTGGTTTGAAAGATGCTCTTGGTCGTGAGCTGAATAACATTCTCCGATAAAAGGTCGTTAGAGAATGCAGTTGTAAGAGATGAGAAAGAAAATCTTCAATTTATAGCAACATCAACTAACTGTCTGAGAGAAAAAGAAAAAAAATGACCAATGAAAAGTAAGATATTACATTACACTTACATTCCTTCTAGGATTTTTTTTTTTATCAACACTTTATTAAAATTATTGTTTTACTACTGTAAAATAATATTTTATGATTATTATTGTGATGATAACTATTATTATGATAATGTTTAGTGATTATTTGTTATATTCCTTAAGATTATCGTTATCATTGATAAAATTATCATTAATCATTATTATAATACATATAATTACCATAAAAATTTATATAATTATCATTAATAATATATAAAATTATCATTAATAATATATAAAATTATCATTAATAACAAACAAAATTATCTTTAATAATAAATAAAATTATCTTTAATTATAAATAAAATTATCTTTAATTATAAATAAAATTATCTTTAATTATAAATAAAATTATCTTTAATTATAAATAAAATTATCTTTAATTATAAATAAATTATCTTTAATTATAAATAAAATTATTTTTAATAATTAATAAAATTATTTTTAATAATAAATAAAATTATTTTTAATATAATAATTAATAAAATTATTTTTAATAATTAATAAAATTATTTTTAATAATTAATAAAATTCTTTTTAATAATAAATAAAATTATTTTTAATAATAAATAAAATTATTTTTAATTATAAATAAAATTATCTTTAATAATAAATAAAATTTCTTTAATAAATAAAATTTCTTTGATAATAATTAAAATTATCTTTAATAATGAATATAATTCTCATTGATAATTTAAAAGTAAATATAATTATCATTCAATTTAACATTCACATCATTAAATCAACATTCACTTTCCGAGTACTTAATTCAGATTACGAAAATATTTAATAATTTTTTTAAATTGTTTGATTATAAAAATATTTTTTTTTTTATCTGCAGGTATTAAATCCTCTTATTCAATATCACTTTTCAGAATTATATACGGTAGAATTCCTAGATGCCAAGCAGTCAAGGTTACGGATCACTAAATTGTTTTCTTCTAGAATTCCATGCAACACTGGAATGGAATTTCATGAAAAATACTTGGAAATAATAATGGACGATTTTCGATAATAGAAGTATTTTTTTTTCTTTTGTGATAGATCACATCTATCTTGATATTTAAAATTTATCGCACTGATTATTCTTCATTTTATTCTCTATTTTTTAAAGTCCATTTAAGATTTTTATTTATTTAAAGATATTTCTGTCAGTTACTAAAGTAAAATATTTGTGTATGGTTTTTTTAGTATTTTGTTTTTGTAATAAATTATTAAGTTTTAGATATTTGTTTATTTTAACTGCAAATGTCATTTTCAAGCCTTCAACATTTTTCCATATGTTTGATAAAAAGTGTAATCCCAATTCTAAAATGTATTAGGGATTCTCTAACTAGTACTCATAAAAACTAGAAAATCGTGTTCAAGATTCTTTCTAGGCCTAATTTTTTTTTTTTTAAGGACTTCAATTAGTGCTCCATTGAGAAAACGTTGAAACGATACTCAATTAACTTCACTGTAAAAAGCATTGAATTCCATTATTAGACATTCTTAAATAGTGCTAAATATTTCAACTGATCAATTATAAAATGATGCGATCCCTTCGAAGATTCACATTCTCTTTTTAGAAACTTTTAAACTGTGCTGCGGATGTCCACCAAGAAAGTTTTAAACAGTGCTAGCGATTTCCATTTTAAACAGTACTGCATATTTCCATAAAGAAAGTTTTAAACAGTGCTACAGATTTCTATCAACCAGACATTTTTTAAATAATACTATAGGGTTTAATCAACCAGAAAACTTTTATATAGTACTACATATTTCCACCAAAAAAGTTTTCAACAATGCTAAAGATTTTCATTAAAAAACTTTTAAATAGTGCTGCAGATGTTCATCAAGAAAGTTTTAAATTGGGCTACGGATTTCTACAAACCAGAATTTTTTTAAATAATACTAAAGGTTTTAACCAACCAGAAAAAATCAGTGGTACATATTTTTAACAAGAAAGTTTTAAACAGTGCTACAGATTTCTATCAAGGCATTTTAAACAATGCTGCATATTTCATATCAAGAAAGTTTTAAACATTGCTACGGATTTCTATTAACCAGAATTTCTTTTAATACTACTGTAGGATTTTAACCAACTAGAAAACTTTTAAACAGAGCTACCCATCTCGATCAAGAAAGCTTTAAGCAGAGCTACAGATTTCAATAAAGAAACTTTTAAACAGTGTTGCATATTTCCATCAAGAAACTTTTACACATTGCTGCATGTTTCCATCAATAAAGTTTTAAACAGTGCTACTATGGATTTCCACCAATCAGAAAACTTTTAAATAGTACGATAAGTTTTAACCAATCAAAAAACTTTTAAACAGTGGAACATATTTGCAACAAGAAAGTATTAAACTGTGCTGTAGATTTCCATAAAGATATGTTTAAATAGTGCTACAGATTTCCACCACGAAATTTACAACAGTATAAAAATTTCCATTAAAAAACTTTTAAACAGTGCTGCAGATTTTCATCAATAACTTTTAAACAGTCCCACGGATTTTTATCAAGCAATTTTTAAACAGTGTTACAGATTTATTACAAGGAAAATTTTAAACACTGCTACAGATTTTCAACAACCACAAAACTTTTAAATAGTACTACAGGTTTTCACCAACCAGAAAACTTTCAAATGTGTAAACATCGCGCTAATGTCCCAAATCATAAATTCTTAAATAGGTAGTATTAAAGATTATCCCTTGAAGCAAATCTTGAACAGCATGAATAGAAATCAATTCTATCGTAAAGCTAACTTGGGTCATAGCAAGCATAAATTCGATCTAGCCATTTTCCTGGTTGTCAAGTAACAACTTTCAGCGAAATGAAGCACCTGCATACTGCGCTTACACGCCGTACCAATGCACCCTGGAGGAGGGGAAAAAAAAGTTTGAGTAAATCAGGAAATGGCACGGCTTTCCTAGAACTTGGGTCTGAGAAGAACCAGACAATCTTGATAAAGCTCAGAGAAATCTCTGCCGAGGATAAAACAGTCAACAAAGTTTGGTGGAGGATCGGCGTCTTTTGTATAAGTAATTGGATAACGCGGGATATACATTAGTGTCAGCTGATAAGCAAAAACATAAGACGGAAAGAAAGTGATTTGGGGAAGGAGGAGGAAATGCTTTTACTAATATGTTTGGTGAATGTGACAGGTATCCGAATAATTTCTATCAATCATTGTGGATTTTCTGGAGGATATGACAATAAAATTGAAATGTTGAGGACTATTTGAACTCTTTTCAGAGGCGTCAGACTATTTGAAAGCACTTGTTTGAGATGAAACTCCAACAAATTATTTTATGAGTTAATCAGTGTATTTAATTAAGGTGTACGTATACCCTACAATTCACGAAAATTGATCAGAATATTCATTTTTTTGTTGTTGTTGTTATTTTATCATAATATTCTTTGATACTTTAGCTTTCAAACAATACTAAACTTTTAAAAATATCCTTAATTCTTTTTAAGTTACAATCAATTATAGGTAGGTACTACGCTTCTAAAACTTTAAACCTGTTTTCTGCATCGATATAGATAAACAACTGTATAGACTGCTCCATTGTCAATGCAAAGAGAAAAACGCGCCGGGGATTGTGAAGCTGGTGGGAAGATTAACCAATCACAGTTCACTTTTATAGTTGGATGGAAATGCGAAAAACCTTTTAAAATGCTAGAGTATATATTTTTTGGCACATACTAATTAAGGTCTACTATTGACATTTCTGCTGTGTAGAACCCAAAATTTTATTTTCAATCCTAGGCAATCCGTATGTTTTATCCCACCAACGGCATCTGGCAACGGCTTCATTTTCCCAGCGTTAAGCAGTCTCTCCAGTTGTTTATTTATATCGATGGTTTTCTGACGAACTGTATTTGGATTATGTCACGTTTTATTCAAACAAAGATAATTCAACAACAAAATGTGCAATTATAATTTTTTTATATCATAGAAATCTACATAATATGCTAAATGTTTTGAAACTCAATTATATAAAAATGATTGAGACATTTATTTTTTGGTTATTTTTAAAACTTAGAATTCATTGAAAATATTGATTTTTTTCATGCTTTCACACAAAATAAATGGTTAAAAAAATTATTCTATGTAAGGAACTTAATTGAGTTTGAAATATTAAGAATAATATTTCGAATGATTTCCAAGTGGAATTGCATTTCTAAGTAAATTAGAATTTGATGTATCAAAGTTTGAAAAAGGTATTAATTATCTAATTAAAGCTTAATTGACAAATTAACCATCGCCGAAATTTGATTTTTTTTATGAAATGATGTTAATCATATACTATCTAACTAATGTAAAAAAATTGGATTTTTAAACTCAGAATTAAAAAAATATATATATTCTAGGCCAGTACACCTTAATTAAACAGACTATTTTTAGACCTGCTATATATATAAGATCATGACATGCAAGAGCTGTCAGTATAGAAAGAATCGCCTATGTACCAAATGAGGTCACAAAACTCGTAATTTTTTTGTATTATTATTAAATAAATGTCATAAATGTCGCCAAATGAGTTTTATGATTATATTTGTCACTGAGGCAATATCAAAACTTACGATCTCGGTGTATTGCATGCAACCCTTTGTTTTCCAAAATTAAAAATTTTTAGAAATAACTTATTTTTTTTTAAGATCATAATTTAAAACTAACGTTATTATTGTGTGAATCAAAAACACGGGAAGTAATGCGAGGCTTTCGAAAGATATATGGTGGTCATTTCAAAACCCCGAAACTTCTTTTCGACACAGGCGATCGATTTTTTCTAACAGTTTTAATTTGGTCGTAGCACAGACCACACAATGAACTTGACCACAGTTTTTGACTCGAATGGCAACTGTGGCTGTTAGGTACGTTTCACTGGAAGTATTGTTTGTGTTAGATTTTAAACTTCATTTGCGGTGTGAATTATACTTCTTTTCATATCTCTCCCACTCCTTCACAATTATGGCATTTCAAAGTTAGGCAAGTCCTTTCTGAAAGACAATATTTCAACAACACAAAATCGTCTGCATCCTGGAACGATAAATTCTTAGCTCCCCCTTCCCCTATGACCTCTACTCATTGATATAGATAAACAACTGGTTAGACTGCTTAACGCTGAGAAAATGAAGCCGTTGCCAGATCGTTGGGTGGCCAAAAAAATACTGTCACGAATTTCTGTATATTTGTAAATATTTCGTAGTGTTAATTATGTAAAAAGAAAAATTTATGTACATTTCGCATAAGGGGAGTGTATGAGTGTCTTTACTTCGCTTCCCTGCAATGCGTCTCTTAATGCTTGAAAACGAGTTTTACAGAGATAATGAATGGAAAACGAGTTTTACAAGGAGGTTGGTTGTTTTCAGATTATCTGGCGCCGTCAGCAACAAGAGGGCTATAATGCGCCGAAGTATTCGTCATTAGACAAGCCAACATACATTTATAAACACCCATGCCTAATACGGGACTCGGAACCCGCAACCTCGCGGTCTAGAAGATAGCACGCTAACCACTATACCGTTTGGTAGGCAGTTTTACAAGGAGAATACCATTTAACATTATGGTTAATGGCAATCTCGCTAAGTTGGCGACAGTTTTGGCGACTAATTTTGAAATATCGCCAATTTGGCGATATTTTCGGTCCCCATGTACCTGTATAGAGCTTTACGACTACGATCTGGAAAATTCTCCTAATTTTTATCTCTAGAAGATTCGCGAAGGAAGCTTCCTATATAAGGCCAATAGTTAGTTGAGTTACTGAGTTAGTTGTCTCTCAACGAGCATTCAGAGAGCTGTATTGCGAAAGTGAACTGCATTGCATTGTCTTTTGTGTCGATCTTAGCAGTTGTGTATCTAGTTTTTAACTGCCGTTTGAGCTGAATTGTTGTGTAAAGAGCTGTATTGAGTCTATTAGAACGGGAAGTTCTGGAGTTGTAAAAGATTCTACGAAGAGTTATATCAGAATAAATTTCTTCAAGTTTTAATCTGCTTTAGCTTCAAGTCTTTCAAACCCATCCACGCAACAGTACGAATAGCTAAGGATTGAAAATAAAATCTTGGGTTGTACACAGCACTGTCAATAGGTCAATAGTAGATCTTAATTAGTAATAATGTGCAAAAAAATATCTACTCTAGGACTTATCAAGGTTTCCAGCATTCCCACACAACTATTAAAGTGAACTGCGATTGGTTAATCGTCCACCCATAATCATCAACCACCGGCGAGTTTTCCCCCTTGCATTGTCATCGGATTTAGAGGTCGGAAACATCTTTCAAAATAAATATCGATGCTATATCGTTGCATAGAAAAAAATATCGATATATCGATACATGATTTTTTTTTTAATTTGATTTTCAAATTTGCAAGAAACAAAGTTTTTCGGGGATTTCTACTTTTCATGATTGCTTTTTTGTAAGGTGACTACTTTTTCGACTGAAATGGATCTATTACAAAAAAAAAAGTTATATTTTCGCTTAATTGGTGCAGTGACTTTAAGAAAAATTTAGAAAATTTTCAATAGCTTTTAAGTGTATTGCAAGATATTGAATATTGGTGACATTTTAACCGTTTCTCAGCCAAGTTCAAACTTTAGTTTTGAAGTTTTTGAAAAGGGAATAAAGAAAATCGAAAAAACACATGAAACTACAAAACGATCATCAAAAAACTAAAAAAATGTTTGAAAATATCGATATATCGGTGACCTTTTGTCGATATTTTTAAAATCGATATTTTTTTTAGAAATATCGATAAAAATATCGTCGTATCGATATATCGCCGACCTCTAATCGGATCAGTCTATCCAGTTGTTTATCTATATCGATGGCTCTACTCAATTTTTAACTCGATCGGTAACTGACCACTCGGTGCTCATAAAATCTTCAGCAGCCACGCCAGTTTCGATCTGAGGTATATCTCACACAAAAAAACTCCTCCAGACTCCACACAAATATCATTTTTCAAGGAATTCTTTGGCGAGTGTATTCCCCCGCCCCCTCAAAAGTAAAAGAAGGAGAAGGGAGAAGGGGGGGGGGGCAAAGAAGGTATATAAAAGATCCCACCTGGCTCTCGCACAACCCTTTTTGAACCCCCCCCCCTTTTTTTTTTCACAAAAGGAATCTCTTTTCACTAGCGCTTTTTTTTTTTCCTTCTCTCTTCGTTTTGTGGTGCACTTGCAGTAACCCTTTCGTTATGAATACAAGATGCCGCTTCGGAAAAAGAAGACCTCTCTTAACCTTCACAGAGAGAGAGAGAAAGATTAATGTGTCTGCATCGTGCGGTAGGAAAAATGCTTCAAAAGAACTGGAGCCTCTGATTTTGTTCTTCAGGTGCAGACTACCTACCAACATCTTGCCGGTCGGAAGAAAAACTCTCGCCAAGCATGGAAGATGCAAGAGGTTTTGAGGCTGAAGCCTCACTTATCGAAAAGAGTACAGACACGTCGGCCAATCTACAATTATCCTTTACTATATAACCTACCCTATCATCTTGCGAAGTCCAGTTCTTGCATATAGTAGATAGAAACTAGTTCCACACAAATCAAGCTTTAAGTTTGTGATAGTAATCTTTTAACTCTGTGTGCCGACCAAACGGTGTAGTGGTTAGCGTGTTAGCTTCTAGACCACGAGGTTGCGGGTTCCGAGTCCCGTGTTAGGCATGGGTGTTTGTAAATGTATGTTGGCTTGTCTAATGACGAATGTTTCGGCGCATTATAGCCCTCGTGTTGCTGACGGCGCCAGATAATCTGAAAACAACCAACCAACTTTTAACTCTGTATCTTCAGAAAAATGAACTTAGTTAAAGAAATATTTTAAATATCATAAAGAACATAGTTTCATATTTAAGTTACCCATACCAAGTTTGAGATTTTAAATACTAATAATAATAATAATAATAAAAAATATTTTAAAAAAAACTTTTTTATTTTTGCCCAATTTCGTAATTTTTTTTATGTATACCGGTATCTTAATACCACTTTTTACAACAAAATGAAAAGTCAAATTACGAAATCCAATACATGCAGTATTTCAATAATTTTTTTTATTGGGTCATCAAATTTCGCGTTCGTATTTTTAGCACGATATTGTTAGAAATTTCGATTGACAATAAGTTAAGTAACGATAATTTAAAAATTCCTTTTTAAATGAAACCGTTATTGTGGCGGTGTTGTCGATGGTTGACATGTGTTACAGCTGCGTTTCCTGCAAGAAGATTGTGGTTGTAGTGAAAGCAGTTTTACAGAAAAGTGAGGAACTTTTCCAGTGGGTAAAAAAAAAAATCGAGAGCCAATGTAAATTTAAAGAGGTAATGTAAATTTAATATATTATCTCTTTTGAGTATTTCCTTTCGTATTTTATTAAATACGAATTGTTTGTCACACTATAAACAATTTATATTTTTAATAAACCGAATTAAAAAAAAAAAAAAAAAAATTACCAAAAATTTAATTTTGTATTTCTGTGTGAAAATGGAATTGATAACATTTTCGATTACATTTTGAAAAAAATTGCGGTAAAAGATCGTTTCAAATTTCGTAGATTAATGAACAGTAAGCTTTATTTCATCATTTTTAATCAGATATAGTCGCGAAAGTAGCACTTTATCGCAAGGAGTGCTGGAAAATAACTTTCTCGCTCTAGTGTGAAAAAGTACTTTCCCGCACTAGTGTAAAAAAGTACTTTCCTGCACTAGTGTGAAAAGTACTTTCCTGCACTAGTGTGAAAAAGTACTTTCCCGCACTAGTGTAAAAAAGTACTTTCCTGTACTAGTGTGAAAATTACTTTCCTGCACTAGTGTGTAAAGTACTTTCCTGCACTAGTGTGAAAAAGTACTTTCCCGCACTAGTGTGAAAAAGTACTTTCCCTGCACCCCTCGTGCTGAAATATTATATAGTCTTGGTACTGAAATGACATACTTTCAGAAGAAATTCATTGACCGAAGTTGCAAACTTTAATGTATAAAATATTTTTTACTCGTGATTATAAAAATATTGTATACGTGGGAAAATACTTTTTCAAACTTGGCAAATTATTTCACTCGTGCAAACGCACTCGTCAAATAAGCATTTTACATCGTTTGAAAACGTATTACTTTCCCAATTAGTTGCACAAATAACTATTTTTTTAGTATTTATTTCCATTCGCATTTTATTAAATACGAATTGTAAACAATTTAAATTTTTTAATCAACCGGACTAAAAAAAAAAAATTAAAAAAAAAATTACGAAAAATTTACGTATTAAATGGACTATCACATTTTCTATACCATTTTGAAACATATTCCGGTTAAAGGTCGTTTCACATTTAGGTATTTAGTAGATCAATAAACAAGTTAATATAATGACAAATGACTGCGAAAGCTTTTTAAATTTGAAATAGTAAGCGTCTTCTGATAGAATAAGTGGTGCATATATTTTCCCTTTTTTTTAGTTACAAATTGTTGTTAGGTAATGTATAAGTTACAGCTAAAGCTAGAAAGCCGTTAATGTACACATTACTTAGTTAATTTCCAGATTGACTGCTTTGCTCCATTAACTTAAGGAATCAAGAGTTTTCCGTATTTACATAGGTAATTATACATTAACGGCATCCGCATCCTTAAAGTTCAAAGTTTTAATTGGCCGACCAAACAGTATAGTGGTTAGCCTGCTAGCTTCTAGACCACGAGGTTGCGGGTTCGAGTCCCGTGTAAGGCATGGCTGTTAGTAAATGTATGTTGGCCTGTCTAATGACGAATGTTTCGGCGCATTACAGCCCTCGTGTTGCTGACGGCACCAGATAACCTGAAAACAACCAACCAAAGTTTTAATTGATTGATGATTGATTCTAACAACGAATTTGTTGGTTGTTTGATTGTATTATCTTGATGCTTTAGGTATCGAAAAATAAATAAATAACATTACGTGTTAATTTATGCGTACAGAAACGTTGCTGTTGATCCAACAAAGATCTTATTTTCACTTTAACGTGTGCCTAGCAGGAAATATGCAGATTATCTATGTTATTTGTAGATTAATTTGGTAATTTATGAAACTAAACAATTTTCGGTACATAACGGATCAATATAATTAATCTGTTCATTACCCAGATAATCATTAAATTAACTTATTTCTGCATTTTATCGGTAACATACAGTGCGTTGGAGAAATCATGGTGCACTTTTGACTGGTCACAGGAAATCAACGAATCAAGATAAAAATATGAAATCCAAATGTTACGTACCTATTCAGTGCAGTTCGCTGTGGCTTCCATTTGCTTTTCTGCACATATCTAAACGATATTCAAGACGTTGATATCCTGTGACCCGTCAAAAGTGCATCATGACTTTACGGACACATCGTATGTAAATTCGAACGTCATGCTTTGCTTCAGTAATATGGTAATTACCCACCAAAATTTGGTTTGGTTAGCATCTAAAAACCACAACAGCTGCCCCGTTATAATTACAATTCAGAAAAATAAAATACACAACGTCCAAAAAAAAAACAAAGCCATTGTTTCATTCACAATGTTCCAAAAATCATCGAGCAGCCGTTGCCAAACCGCAATCGGAAATACCTGCTGAGCGCTAACAACCAAGAACCGAAGCTACTTCCCGGATAGGACCAGATATTTCCAGACAGAAAAATTTAGTCTGGCTTCGTGGAAACGGTCCAATCCCCCCCCCCCCCTCGTCGTAAAAGGGGGTCGGAACCCAAACATCAGAAAAAAAGGGGGGGAAGAGGTAAAAGTATTATCATATCTGTACTCGGAACTGCCGCTGCTATCGTTGTTTATACAGGTTGGATTTCCGGTCGTACTTTCCCTGTTAACCGCGACTGAAAAGGGGGGGGGGGGGGGGGGTGACCCCTGGTGGTGAAGTCAATGGATCGGAATTTCATTTTTGATAGTGATTCGAACTTGGGCCAATTGCTTTTTGTCACTCCGTTGAACGGTGTTGGTGACTTTCTTATTCTTCTTAGGCACTAGAGCAGCGTTCTCCACTAACTTTTAGAGGCGGGCCTTATGACTTATGTTGGAGTTTTTCGCGGGCCGGATACACCAATATGAGTATCATTAATTATTATCGATTGAACAATTTATAACATTTCTAAAAACTGAGAAAAATATTGATTTTTTTTTTTATCCTAGTTAAATTACAATTGATATTTTTTTCATTTTTTTTTCTTCAAATGATTAAAAAAAAATAAAAAATTGTTATTAGTAAATTAAAGTCTAAAAAAGAAGTGAATCTTTCGTTCCGACTTGACAATGGGACTTGGCCTAGCTTTTTAATAAAAGAATTTACATTGAACTTCCAGATTACTCTGTTTTAATCGATTTCAATATTGTGCGACAATGGCGGTCGAAATCGTTCAGTTTATGTCAAAGTCGATGTCTGGCGCAGTAATTTGTTACAGCCAATCTTAATAAATTGTCCATACAATATTCAGTTTAGTTATTCCTGTATTTATTCTTGATGAAAATCATGCGGAAAGCTTCTTCATATAGTTTCTTTGAGCACGAAGTGGAGAACTCCGTTCTACATAGTAAACACGTACTATTCTGAACAAACTACAATTATATAAAAAAAAAAAGTCCTTACCGTGAAATTTGATTTTTTTTTTTTTTAATTTTCAGTACTGCAGGCTGGTCGCAGAAAAATCTCTTGCGGGTCGAATCCAGCCCGCGGGCCGCGTAGTGGCTGCACTAGAGCCTTGGGCAGGCCAAGACTGCCCCTAAAAGTTTCTGCCATCTTGGTCTGTTGGATGCAATAGTTCTTCAGTTTGTGATTCCAACTGTCTTTACTGTCCCTCTAGCTGACTTCGCTGAGCAAAAATAAGTTAATCTCTTGCATTGGTATCGTACTAATAAGTATTTTTTCAGAAGAGGATCTACACATTTATTTAGAGTTGTGTATGTTATCGACTAAATTCTGTATATTTAACTATCGATAATTCAGAATATATAGAGAGAAGAGCATCCTTGGATGTGTTTTATAGAAACCTATAATTTTCTTACGATCATTAGGAAATTTCGCACACTTAATATTCAAGACAAAGGAAAGGTCATTGACTATAAGAAATTTAAAACAACAGTCTCTTTTCTTTTGAACTCGATCATGACAAAATTTTGCTCGCAAATATTAAAAACAACAGCAAGATCACTGGTTACATAAGATGGTGGAAAACCGTTCCCATCTCACTTTCTAACCCCTAAAGAGATAAGATCATAACTTGAGATCTACAAAACCAAAATGAACTGGACTTTTTTTTACAAGTTTCTTAACTATTTCAGATTATGGGGAACATAATGCCATTCCGTTATTTTGAAACTATGGTGATAAAATAGAAGATATGATAAAAGGGAGTGTGATATTAATTTGAGATCTACTGAATCAATTTTTACTGGGTTTTTCTAGAGGTTTCTTGACTGATCTATATTATGGGGAATACAATTTCATTATAATGTTTTGAGATGCTCATAAATTGAAATCGATACAACTATCAAGTATCTGCAAAATTGAACAAAAATTGTATGAAGAAATTTGGAGTATTCCAATCCCGCGGAAGAAAGTGAGAAGTATAACACAATCAGTCGGAAATATTTCTACGCGATTATTTTATTTCCACCACAAAGAGAAAGCCATAGCAACGATCCTTCCCTATACTCGCTATGTTACAATCTTCTATCCCAGTGCATTTAGAAACTACTTTGTATAAAACCTTGAAATTGGGTTGGTTGGTTGGTTGGTTGGTTGGTTGGTTGGTTGGTTGGTTGGTTGGTTGTATTCAGATTATCTGGCGCCGTCAGCAACACGAGGGCTATAATGCGCCGAAACATTTCGTCATTTGACAAACCAACATACATTTACAAACACCCATGCCTAACACGGGACTCGGAACCCGCAACCTCGCGGTCTAGAAGCCAGCACGCTACCGTTTGGTCGGCCCTTGAAATTGGGTGAGTAGGTAAAGAAATGATCACTTAATGATACCACATAAATTAAAAACCCGAAAATAGCGTCTAATACATTTATTTTACATTTGAAATCCTTCGCCAATGCATATGCAGTGGCTCCACCTGGTGTTGTCATTTGTTATTTTAATTTTCGTTTATAATAGATAGACATTAAATGAAAGCAATTTATGTCATTTCATTAAGTGATCATTTTCGTACCTACTCACCAAAAGTCAAGGTTTTACATAAAGTAGTTTCTAAATGCACTGGGCTAGAAGATTGTAGCATAGCTAGTATAGAAAATGATCCTTACTAGGTTGGTTGGTTGTTTTCAGATTATCTGGTGCCGTCAGCAACACGAGCCGAAACATTTGTCATTTGACAAGCCAACATACATTTATAAACACCCATGCCTAACACGGGACTCGAATCCGCAACCTCGTGGTCTAGATGCTAGCACGCTAACCACTATACCGTTTGATCTGCTGACTAGAGGTCAGCGATATATCGATACGACGATATTTTTATCAATATTTATAAAAAAATATCGATATTGAAAATATCGATAAAAGTTACCGATATATCGATATTTTCAAACATTTTTAGTTTTTTTATGATTGTTTTGTAGTTCCATGTGTTTTACCGATTTTATTTATTCCCATGTCAAAAATTTCAAAACTAATGTTTGAACTTGGCTGAAAGACATTAAAACGGCCCCAATATTCAATATTTTCCATGCACTTAAAAGCTATTGAAAATTATCTAAATTTTTCTTAAAATCACTACACCAATTAAGCGAAAATATAACTTTTTTTTTTGTAATAGATCCATTTCAGTTGAAAAAGTACTCACCTTGCAAAAAAGCAATCTTACAGTCATCTTTAGTCAGCTTACAGAAAAGTAGAAATTTGTCCCGAAAAACTTTGTTTCGGGAAAAATTTAAAATAAAATTTAAAAAAAATCATGTATCGATTAATCGATATTTTTTTTCTATGCAACGATATATTATCGATATTTATTTTGATCGATATTTAAGACCTCTACTGCTGATCCTTACTAGGACTTCCGTTTAAAGGTATATTAATCACACATCAATAAATTACACATTAAAAAGCATTCCAAAACGTCACTTGTAATTACAGTTGTCTTTTAAGCAGACTTCCACGGTATTCAGATTATTTCGAGTCTGAGGTCAAGGCCCCGAAATTCCGCAAAACGATTCCGAATAATCGAGACACTTTATTTTTTTTTTTTTTTTTTTAAGTCTTTCAGGAAGATATTTAGGATAAAAGGTTTCCTCGCGTGCGGTAGCTGCTAAATATAAATATTACCATGATATTGCGTGACGTGATCTAGAACTGAAAAGAGCCCGAAAAATACGGGGAAGAACATTCTTGGTTCTTTTCGTGATTCCATTGACCCTGAAGGAAGAATTCGCTCAATTTCAGCAAACCATATCGTCTGAAAGTTTTCAGCTGTATATTGCTCCAGAGCAAGTTTGCGCTCGTATGAATAGTGTTAAAATGATCGTAAGTAGCGTTTATCCAAATGAAATTGTTTGTTTAGAAGTTCATGTAGAAATATCTAATAATTGGTGTTATTTTGGCGTCGTAAATATCTCTAAAATAAGAGTTTGGCAGCAGCTTTGGCTATAATATTAGTTTCCAAAATAATAGCTATGTATTAAAATTTCTGATGAACTACTATGCCCACAAAATTACTTTTGTAACGTTTTTCCCATTTAAATTTTAAACCATTAAGAGCAAATTTGGTTTGCTTACTAATTTCATTTCGACCTTCAATTTGATATAGTATTTGTCTATAAGATTTGTTGCTTTGTCCAAACAGTTGATCTTGGACAGTGGTATGCAGAAAAAATATCTTCTGTACAATATAGAAGCTAAATGATATCAGTACTATTAAAAGACAGATTTTTTTCTTTTATTTGAAACTGAACGGCGATTTATAATATTAATTTTTATTATTATTATTATTAGTATTATTATTATTATTTTTTTTTTTTTTTAAGTTGAGTCGGCGTGAACTGATTACTCGTTCAACGTAGGCCTTTAATATCCACCGAACTATCTTCACCAGCGACAATACTATTGCAATAAATGAGTTCAGATAGTCTTTAAATCTACTTCTCGACAAAAAAAGAAGACATTTACTGGCCTTAATCACGTGATCTCTTACGTAACAGCCCCTTTTACCATACATAAGAGCAGATAAAACACTCAACGAGAAGTATAGAGGCTCGAAATATCCGACGGATGTAGGTCAAACGGATACTTTCAAAAAAAGGCCACAAGAAAAGGCAGCAAGGTCTGACACGACAGCTGAAAAATGTCGACCACAACATCAACTAGGTATTTAGAGTTGTCTTGATGGGAGGGGTGTATCTTATTGAGGGGAGAGGGAGGGATTGGTTCTCCTAAGAGGGAGTTTTTGTAGAGTAGCTGATGAAGTGTCAGCTGTCGTTCCGGCGAAGTCTTGTCCTGGCTGGATATTTGTGGTAGGGGTGGACAGGAGTTATTGGATGGGAACTTGGATGCAGCTGTGAGTAAAGGAAATCTCAAAATCTTCGGGGATGATTTGAGATGAGTCATATATTTTATCAGAAAACGCTGCGAAATTATCTCCGGTTCAAAAGGGTTGGTTGGTTGTTTTCAGATTATCTGGCATTTCGTTTCTGGCAAAATTAAAAATCAAATTTAAAAAAAAAAAATAAAAAAAAAAAAAAATAAAAAAAAAAATCATGTATCGATATATCGATATTTTATCGATATTTTTTCTATGCAACGATATAGTATCGATATTTTTTTCTATGCAACGATATAGTATCGATATTTATTTTGATCGATATTTCCGATCTCTAATCCATATCTAGTATCGGTACTCTTCCTTGTAGACGGGTAGAGTTACCAGTTGTCGCAATTGTCGCCAAGCTTAAATATTTATAGGTTTTAAATGACGCGTAAAAAATATCATGAAACCTAAATATTTATAATTTGATATAGTGTTGCTATAGCCACCCTATAATGGTTTGTCACAGGAATTAAAAAAAGGATTTGAAGAGTGTAAGTTTCGATGAGTTATCGCAGCAATTTGGCGGTTTTTATCTGATACCCGTCTAACAGAAGAGTACCCTAGCCCTTAGCTCCTTGGGTGGGTGGGTTGGTTGGTTGTTTTCAGATTATCTGGCGCCGTCAGCAACACGAGGGGGATAATGCGCCGAAACATTCGTCATTAGACAAGCCAACATACATTTACAAATACCCATGCCTAACACGGGACTCGAACCCGCAACCTCGTGGCCTAGAAGCTAGCATGCTAACCACTATACAGTTTGGTCGGCCCTGTTCAAAAGGGTTGGTTGGTTGTTTTCAGATTATCTGGCGCCGTCAGCAACACGAGGGCTATAATGCGCCGAAACATTCGTCATTACACAAGCCAACATACATTTACAAACACCCATGCCAACACGGGATTCGAACCCGCAACCTCGTGGTCTAGAAGCTAGCATGCTAACCACTATACCGTGCTGTTCAAAAGGGAAATCAATGAATATTTATGAAACGTGATAAAAAAAAGGGCTAATATCGATGGAGAGAGAAAAGAACATTCAAATAGCATGCAAGAAGTTTCGAATTCGAGCTTTACCAGTGTATCTTTTGGAAATTAGTAAATACGTTGGTAATCGTAACATATAGTCTGGTATAGGTAATTTGATTGCCACGAAGGATTTTTTTTAAGTTTCCTCTCATTCGAGACACAATGCAGGTTCATATGCCCTTGAAAGACCTCCCAGAAGGTAATCTGCCTACCTCACATACATTTATTTATCAATGCTATGGCCCAGTTTATCCTTCGAGTATCTTTTGCACGAGCAAATCTAGATTATAATCAACCAACCAAAATGATTAATTTACGAAGATTTTCTTTTGCCTAGCCAGTGCCTCAAGAGAGTTAAAAGAGAAGGCAGTTTTAATGCGACTGCCCTGTCAATTAATAATTTTTTTTTTACAAACACTGAAATCGGGAAACTTGCAGTAACTTTTTCGTAAACCCTGGAAGAATCTTGTGGAAATAGTTTGGTTTGTCCGTTCAACGACCTATTTTTATGCACAATAACGGGTAATCAGGCCGGTACCTACTATACAGCTTAACGTTGATTCCGAACCACAACGAACATCCCGGAATTCGAACATGGCACCGTTGGCATGAGCGACCAGAGCGCTAACCAAACAGCCATCAGGTGTGCCTTGTGGAAATGGTGATTAGTACTATGAATAACTTCAACTGATTTTTACTTACTTTTCTGGGTCTGAAGCTTTTATTCAGAAACATAGTTACTGACTCCACCCCTTTCGAGACAGGGAAGATTATTAAACGAACGATCTTGTCTCGGTAAATACTCCAGAGAAGTTCTCTTACGATTTCCCGTCACGCTATGCTGTGTGCCGAGTGGTTCAATTATCTTTTGACCGGGACGACAGGGAAGGATTATTCGGAAGAGAAAATTGATATTCGTGCGCTTTTTTTCATTAGACTCGTTGTTTTCTTGCCTTTTCGAACAGAAGGAGTTTGGAGAAACGCAAACAAATGGCGCATCCTTTTTGAGGATCTGGAGGTCTTTTGGTTGTATTGATTTGCGTCTCGTATAGGAGAAAATCCGGAAAATTCTGGCAGACATCCCTACATTCGTCATGATACCGTTTGTTCCATGTCTTACTCGCTTTGTGAGAAGAATTTGTTGAAAACTTGATTTATTAAAATTGATAAATGATTTTTCTGAAATATCGATTAAAGATTGAACAATAATTTTCTGTTCAAATGAATAATTTAACCTTTAACTGCTGTATGCGGTCTGACAGACCGCGAGTTATTTTTTGTGGAATGCTTCCACCCCCATAAATATTTAATCTTTGACTTTTATATTAATTTTTCTGATACTATGTTTCTTAAATTTTAAACTGATGTTCACCAATTTGTTTGGAGCAATATAGACCACCTGTTGCCCTTGCGCCAAAAACGTCAAACGACCCAACCACAGCAGTTGAAGGTTAAAAACCATATTGTACTCTATTTTTCTCGTGAATCTTACCCTTTTTTAAACTCTTTACATTAACTTTGCTTGGTTGTTTTCAGATTATCTGGTGCCGTCAGCAACACGAGGGCTATAATGCTATAATTTTAGAATTCTGTTTGACATGTATACAATTAGAAGGCCAAACTACTTATGCTGAAAATTTCAGAGCTCTTCTCCAATTTTAAGTAGGTATATTTAGATCCACAGACAGACACACAGCTTGTTTTATTATTATAGACAATCATTTTTATGTAATGAAGTTGATGAGCTTGAAGCCAAACTTTTTTTTAAAAAAATGGCTCCTCGAAGGGAAACCAGTATTCACGTAAACAAATTCGTATTAAGATTACTTAAAAAAAAAAAAAAATCTTATCATGAAATAGGTAAATTTTTTTTGTAGAAACCCTACGTGTCTCCAGAAATCATTAGAATATTTAAAAGTGATGGGTTGTTTGAAAATAAAATTGAAATAGGAAGGAAAGGTATTCCTAGTGATGTCGCAAGAAGGAAAACTTTGCATGAAATCAAGATTGATTCTAAAGTAAATGCAGCAAAACCTTACTGTAGGAACTTCACAAATCATTGACAGAAGTTAAAGGTGCTGAAACTGTGCGAAATGTTATTAGACAAGCTAGAAATAAAATTCATGTAGCTAGAAAGAAGCCGTTCATAAGCTTGCAAATTCAGAAAAAGCGTTTTGAGTTTGCAAAAACTCATCAATCGAAGACCAATGACTTTTGAAAAAAAGTAATGTTTAGTGAGGAAAGTAAATTCAACATTTTTGGCAGTGACGGCTTTCGCATCGTGTGGAAAAAGCCCAATGCCGCTTTGGATAAAAAGAATATGTACGTTTCTAGTTAAACATGGTGGTGACTCCTTCATGGTTGGGATTGTAAGGCTTCAATCAGGGTGGGAAATTTAGTTGTTATAGATGACATTATGAACCATATGGTTTACTTGGATATACTTCAGAATAATATTAAAAAAAATATGTATTAAAATTGTGGGATTAGATGGAAATTTCATTTTCCAGCACGACAACAGCTTCAACCACACGGCACGTAGCGTCAAAATGTGGTGTCTTTTTCAAAATAAACAGCAGTTACACACGCCACTACAGTCCCTCGACATCAATTTCATAGAAAATCTATGGGCCACACTCAAAACAGCTGTCCCTAAACACAAAATTAGAAACAAAGCCTATTTAAAACCAGTGTTGCAAGAAGAATGGGGTAAAATATCTTCAAGATACCTCCGAAAAGTTGGTCGAAAAGGTACCACGATGTTTGGAGGACATCATAAAAATCAAAGGACAAGCAACTAAATATTTATTTACACTTTCTTTGCACGTGAGATATTACAAAAATTTCATTGGTGTAGTCTCAATTTTTTTTTTTTTTGATAAAAATCTGTGTATGTGTTTCTTTAAAATGCATTTGAAACTTCTTGTTTTAGAAATTTTTCTTTGGTTGTTCTTCATTTTTACTTTAAAATTAAACAATTTGTTATGTATAAAAAATAAAAATATGTTTGCACTTCTTGGTAATGTGTAATTTATATTGAGAGCTGGATTTATCAAGAAAAATTAAAGGGATATAGTATCCAAAAAGTTATTTTCAGAAATTGCACCACTAAAATTTAAACTATAGTAATTTTACATTGTGTTGATGGTAAGTAAACATAATTTAACCTACAAAAATATTTTGAATTAATAATTTTTGATTAATTCATTTAATTAAAAAAAATTTCAAACTTTTTTCGAAATGCTACTCATTCCACAATTTTAAGTATTTTTCCCGTGAAATTTTTTACAATATATTCGTATTATAATTGTTAACAATAGTTAGTATGGATTTGAAGATGCAAGCTATGGAAAAGTTTTTATAGGTTTTTACACTAAAAACAGCAGAAAAACAAAGTTTCTTAAATTTCAAATTTTTCATTTAAAAAAAAACTAAACATAGCACACCTTATTCTATACTAACTTTTGTTTATCAAATGCATATAAATACGCTCTAAAAATTTCCTAATCCTAACTAAATTTAGAAAAAAGCCTTAGGGATTTAAAAAACACTCAAACTGAAAAATAACGTACTAAGAAAGACAGTGTTAAAGATTTCTTTTTCAGCTTTGATAGTGTGAGAGGGTTTAGAAAATACAATATAACTTTTTATCTATCAAAGGTACAAGTATAAATTTTTGCACAGCTATTCAGAAAGATATTCTCCACATTATGGGATAAAAATTGAAAAATTGACATTTTCTTCATTTTTTGGGTACCATGTCCCCTTAAGGTGTATTCTTAATTGTTTAAGCCACTGTATTACAGGTAGGAAATATCGATCAAAATAAATATCGATACTATATCTTTGCATAGAATAAAATATCCATAAAATATCGATATATCGATACATTATTTTTATTAAATTTGATTTTCAATTTTTCTAGAAACAAAGTTTTCGCGGCAAATTTCTACTTTTCATGATTGCTTTTTTGTAAGGTGAGTACTTTTTCAACTGAAATGGATCTATTACAAAAAAAAATAAAAAAAATTAGATTTTCACTTAATTGGTGCAGTGATTTTAAGAAGAATTTATATAATTTTCAATAGCTTTTAAGTGTAGGGCAAAATATTGAATATTGGTGACATTTTAACTGTCTCTCAGCTAAGTTCAAACTTTAGTTTTGAAGTTTTTGAAAAGGGAATAAAGAAAACCGAAAAAAAAAAAAAAAAAAAAAAAAAAAAAAACGAATGGAACCACAAAACGATCATCAAAAAACTAAAAATGTTTGAAAATATCGATATATCGGTGACTTTTATCGATATTTTTAATATCGATATTTTTAATATCGATATTTTTTTAGAAATATCGATAAAAATATCATCGTATCGATATATCGCCGACCTCTACACTGTATCTAAGTTTAATACAAAACTACGTACGCAGGTCATCAATATCACTATATAAATTATAATTTACTCGGAACTATATCTTTTACGCGGATGGATACATCCTACAGCGTAATCAACGAGGTCATTATAGGTTGTCGTTGACTAAAGGACTTCCTCGTAACTATAAATGTAAATCTTTTTGCGGCTTTATCTCCGGCATTCTTTGTGACACACGAGCACCTGAACGATAAATACAAACACGGGACATTGTTTTCTTTTACTCACGTGAATTGACAAGAGATCGGAGGGGGGGGGGGGGACTCGCTTCGGAATCAGTAGTTGCCCTTTGAAACTTCACGGGACTCCTTTTGTTTTGTTCACTCATCACGCTCTGAGTGGTTGGTAGGGCATATTCCCCCTTATCTAAGAGTCACACTGCGAGATTTGATTGTCGAATTCTTGACGGATCATCCGAAATGGGAGTTCACATTAGAGGTCGGCGATATATCAAACCCGACGATATTTTTATCGATATTTCTAAAAAAAAATTATCGATATTAAAAATATCGATTAAAGTCACCGATATATCGATATTTTCAAACTTTTTTAGTTTTTTGATGATCGTTTTGTAGTTCCATGTGTTTTTTCGATTTTCATTATTCCCTTTTTCAAAAACTTCATAACTAAAGTTTGAACTTGGCTGAGAGACAGTTAAAATGGCACCAATCTTCAATATTTTTCCATACATTTAAAAGCTATTGAAAATTATATAAATTCTTCTTAAAATCACTGCACCAATTAAGCGAAAATATATATATATATATATATATATATATATATATATTTTTTTTTTTTTTTTTTTTTTTTTTTGTAACAGATCTATTTTAGTTGAAAAAGTAGTCACCTTACAAAAAAGCAATCATGAAAAATAGAAATTTGCCCTAAAAAACTTTGTTTCTGGTAAAATTAAAAATCAAATAAATAAATAAAAAAAACATGTATCGATGTATCGATATTTTTTGCTATGCAACGATATAGTATCGATATTTATTTTAATCGATATTTCCGACCTCTAGTTCACATTAATAGGACATTCGGGAGTGGAGGATGATAAAAAAAATTGTAAAGAAGAAATTTTTTACTTTCAGTTATCCATATGTTTACATCGAGTTACAAAAGTAATGATTTGGTACGTTTTTGTTTTTTTTCCCCTTAACGGTTACGATCGAGTCTTATTGAGTACTGGTTTTTATACACTTTTGAATACTACATATTCTAGCACCTTATACTTTAAAAACGTTTTGCGGATTTTTGCGGATGCGGATATTACACGTGTTGACGTAGATGACGACATTTTCACGTACTTGCAGAAACTTCACTTTTGTTTCCTATTTATCATTATTTATGATAATTTATAATGAAAATTACGTATGGTATTTGAATAACACCATATTAAACCGTAAAATAAATGATTTGAAGAAAAAGTTAAAATATAATGAATATTTTTTTTAGAAAGTTTTGTGGTTTGCCACTGAAAAGCCTGTAAGGAAAGTTAAGATAGCAATGAAATTAAGCTTATAATAAGAATCAAAGGGTACATATAAAGTAAGTTCACTTTTAAAGAGTGTGAATTCTTAAAAAGATAACTTAATCTGACTTCAAAAAAATGGTAAAGAAATTTGTTTGTTTGTGGGCAGTATAACATTCAAACGAATTGGCCTACGATGTTCAAATTTGATGAATGACTCAGTGATAGACAAAAGACCTACCATTACCGTTTTCGTAAAAATTGCGCATTCGATAGCTGCCTTTGAAGAAAAATCGTTTTTCAGTAATTGCTGTAAAAGACTAACGATTTCGGTCAACCAAACGGTATAGTGGTTAGAGTGCTAGCTTCTAGACAACGAGGTTGAGGGTTTTAGTCCCGTGTAAGGCATGGGTATTTGTAAATGTATATTGGCTTGTCAAAATGACGAATGTTTCGGCGTATTATAGCCCTCGTGTTTCTGACGGCGCCAGATAACCTGAAAACAACCAATCAACTAACGATTTCGATCAAAATTGCTGTGGCAATACCTCTTAATATGTTCTAAACATCCCCACCTCCGAAACCATCTTAAAAATGCTATAAAAGCGTAAAAAATAAAATAAAAAAACCCTAATGTACTTAACATAGAGTTCTCTTTCCTTAAGCATCGCCCATCAGCGACTGTTTCTTCTAAGTCTCACTTTCAAGAAATAATATTGTCAGAATTGTCGAAACGTATATCGCCAACATCGCCCTTTTGGCATTTTTTAAAAAGCCCAAATAAAAAAAATATATATATCGCTAAACTGACCATTTTTCTGAATGAATGAACACTGTTAAAAAAATTTGTCCACCATGCACCAAAATTTGGTTCCCATTTAGCTGCCACCAACATTTGGTGCTTAGTTTCGCGATTTAATGGTGCTTATGGTCCGAGGTTGCACCATTAAATCGTGAAACTGAGCACCACATGTTGGTGGCAGCTAAATGGGAACCAATTTTTGGTGCAAGGTGGATCAAAATTTTTAACAGTGAATGATGAAAGTATAAAAACGGCAAACAACACCAATACAGGTAAATATAACACCGTAATTGAAAGTGTGGTGCTATGGTCCACATCCCTACTTTAATTTCAATTAACCGTTTAGGATAATGATAGCTCTGCATATGGGCAAAAGTTCCCATGTTAAAAAAATTCGATATTCATCCGTGGTGTATGCATATAATTATGTATGTGAACAGACAGACACGTATGTCTTAAGAACAGAAAGTGCAGTGTTATTTAAATTTGATATGCAAGTTCAATAGTGGCCATTAAGCGTGATAATCAAAATTTAATTAATAAAACATAACAAGGACATAATTTCACTTCGTTATTTATGGTCTTTGATATGGACAGGCCTTAAAGTTCGTCACATTTAAAAAAAGATCTTCAACCAGAGCTATAGATCCAGTTCTTCCTTTTATTGGCAACAATAGCTTTCAAAGTATTGTTTTAAAGCATATTTATGTTTATTCCAGACTATGCAGCAATAATTATGCAAAATATGGACAGTAGATTAACAAGATATAACAGTAATACAAGATTATTAATAAAACTTTAAGGAAAAATAAGTGGATGTTTCGGTATTGCACTTTAAAGAGGTTTTATAAACTAGCATATATAAAAACTTAAAAATTTAATAAGAAAACACACTTGTTGTTGTTATTATTATTATTATTTTGAAATTTTGATTTTATTGTTATACCTAACGTAAGCAATCGTATGATTTGAAGTAATTCTTCGACAGTTATTGTGGTCAAGGGAATGAGGCATTAGGCTCATGGGACTTGCCTGAAGATCCTTCTTTTAAGAAGAAACATACATAAACGTGGGTTCTTAAGAGAACCCAAGTATACCCACGGACGAAAGGCTGAGTCAACCTTTCCCAGTCCGGAGATAGAAACGTGGACCTGTGGCGTGGCAGTGCAATGAGCTGCCACTGCGCCACTGGGCTTCAGGTTTAACAACAATAATAAAACATCATCAACAAAACTTTAAAGAAAAATAAGTAGATGTTTCTGCATTGCACTTTAAAAGGGTTTTATAAACTAACCCTCAAAAAAAAACTTAAAAAAAACAACAACACACAAGTGTTTTTCTTTTAATTTTGATTTTTATTACACTTAGTATAAAGACTTATACGTTTGTAAGAAATACTACGGTAGTTATTGTGGACATGAGAATCAAGAGGTGAGTACAACTTGCCTGATGTTCCTTCTTAAGTTGGTTGGTTGGTTGTTTTCAGATTATCTGGCGCCGTCAGCAACACGAGGGCCATAATGCGCCGAAACATTCGTCATTAGACAAGCCAACATACATTTACAAACACCCATGCCTAACACGGGACTCGGAACCCGCAACCTCGCGGTGTAGAAGCTAGCACGCTAACCACTATACCGTTTAGTCGGCATTCCTTCTTAAGAACCCACATATACGTATATTCCAACTATTCAGAAATAATCATGCACACTATGCATCAATGTACAATACATTAACCATCAATGGGTGTATTATTAACCATCCACCATCTTTCGAAGTTTAGACAGATAAGGAAACCGACTAAAAACAAAAAAAAAAAAAAACTATTTACGCAAAGCCAAGCCAAAAGTTACCTTAGTATTGCAGCTGCGTCCTTTACACGTTTGTATATCCGCCAACAAGAAATTAATTCCGAGTATACAGTTGGGCCAACGAACCTCGCTTTCGTGACAGCTCCAAGTTGATATTTTAATCTTCCCCAAGGAGTATTTAATTCACTTCTTCCAGATACCTTCTCGCAAGTCAATTACGTCACTGCAAAAAAAATATAAAAATAATAAGCACTAAATATAAGCGCTCTGTTAAAAGTGCCCTGTGCATCTCGATTAGCATATATTAACACTTACAATGGCTGGTTTTTCATGCTATCTTGCTCGAAACGAGGGCTAAATGAAATAGTCACGCGAATGCTTTAGTGGGGTAGTAGTCAGGAGCAACTAACAGAAGGAACGTGTCCGTAAGTGCTTCGACCCCGTTTTAGTGGATTTTTAAGCTGTAAAGATCATTCCCTATACTCGCTATGTTACTATCTCCTAGCCCAGTGCATTTAGAAACTACTTTTTATAAAACCTTCACATTTGGGGAATAAAGTACGGAAATTATCACTTTGTGAAATGATATAAATTGTTTTCAATTATTGTCTATTTTTTTTATAAATGAAAGTTAAAAGATTGGTTGGTTGTTTTCAGATTATCTGGCACCGTCAGCAACACGAGGGCTATAATGCGCCGAAACATTCGTCATTAGACAAGCCAACATACATTTACAAACATCCACGTCTTACACGGGACTCGAACCTGCAACCTCGTGGTCTAGAAGCTAGTAGTATAAAGGAGAGGATTTGAAAGCTAGTCTTATGTAACAGTAAAAAAAAAAAAAAAATTGAATATCAATACGCTCGTTTTGTTTCTGTGAAACAAAGTATAAATATGTTGATGAAATTAAAGTTTTTGTGGATGTAGGTAAAATTAAAAAGCAAGACTTCAAGTAATTAAAAATATGTATATTCCTTGATGGCTAAGCTACTTTCGTGAACCTTAAGATGGAAATTTAGAGAATTACATGATATATTTATAACGTGGATAATTTACAAAATGAGCGCCTACGTAACTCACTCCTTACAAATGGCGGAAATCCAGCCCAATCAAAGCCATCTCAAAATGGCGTCGTTTGTTGAATATCACCTCTATAATACTCTCGAATTCGGTTGTCTTTCTCTATCTTCAATAGCGTTGCCATCTTTTCACATCACGAGACTCAACAACGTTAAACCATTTATTTTGAAACTTGCAAAACGGTTTTTGAATAATTATGCTTGGTTAGTAGAGAGCAGGTTCACAAACTTATAGAACTTGTAAGAGCACACATATATAAAATATTTTACGCACATTCATAAAAAAAGTATCAAAGCTGAATCCACTGACTTTATGCGTGGAGAAATTTTCCCTATAAACACTCTTCTTAAACAGGATTTAGCACCCTTCGAAAATAATTATCAAAAATAAAGAATTGTCAAAGTATCTTACTTACAAACATGCACTAAAACTTCAAATCCGCAAACACTTTGAACATACAACTTTTACAAGGGCAGCTCTTTAAAACTGAACACAACACTGCCTTTCGCGACTCGTCATCAGTCAAGAAATTCAAAGCCCATAAAAGTTTTGCCCATAAAACTGCCCCAGTCTGATAAATCGAAAGGAACTTTTCGTCGCTAAGGAAGGGAAGAGTAAAAAGATGGCTTATAAGCCTCAGGGTGCTGTAAACTTCCCGACTGCTTAGAAATCGTAATGGATACGGATTGGTTGCTATGGTGTGATCAGAGAGGGAAAGTTTTTGAAATATTTGATAAGATGCAAAACGTTATATTTAGAGAAATAATCCAGCATTGAAAATAAAAACATATCGCATCCCTGCTGCAAAACTGACACAACTCAAAAATTTTCGTGTTGCAGTAAAAATGTGCACAGAATCACGGACTGCGTGTACATAAAAAGCTGGAAGAATGGCGTGAGTCAGTTTCATCTCGAATTCAACTTGTAGACAGATTTATGTCAAGATTTAAGTCACGGAAGAATGCAGTCTGTATCAACTGTACATACTTTACCTCAATTTTTTTTATTTTTTTTTTAAAGTTATGTCACTAAACTGCAAGCATAAAAGTGGGACTGTATTCAGACACCAGCCGATCAAACGGTATAGTGGTTAGCGTGCTAGCCTCTAGACCTCGAGGTTGCGGGTTCGAGTCCCGTGTTAGGCATGGGTGTTTGTAAATGTATGTTGGCTTGTCAAATGACGAATGTTTCGGCGCATTACAGCCCTCGTGTTGCTGACGGCACCAGATAATCTGGAAACAACCAACGTATTCAGACACCAAATGGAGTCTTAAATTTCTGATAGACTGAGAGGAACATCAATCTGAATTTATTATAGAATGTGGGGAAAAGTTAATAGACTACGAATCCACTGGTCTGCCGCGGCAAAAATGGCTGAAACTGTGCAAAAATCCATTTTGAATTAGTTGAACTAAATCCGATTGCCATATGCGTCATAATTTGCCAAAAAAGTGAGCACGCTTTTCTTCTGGTAACCCACTACACTTTGATTTTGAATGAGGAAGGGCACATACGATTCTCTTGGCTTGGAAAAACTTGCATAGTTTAAAAGTAAGCCAAATTGGCGACATCAGTTACGTCCTCAGTAGAGTAATATTTGTTGCTAATTTAGCTCACTTTCAAAAGATGCAAGTACAGCAATCGGATTTAGTTCAACTCGTTCAAAGTCGATTTTTGACCAGTTTCGGCCATTTTTGCCACGGCAGACCAGTGGAATAGTAGTCAACTAACTTTTCTCCACATTCTATAAGAAATTCCGTATGATGTTCGATTGGTGGTACTTAAGATAGTAGTCGCCTTTAGGACTATAATTTCTAAGACATCGTAAAGATTTATCTAAGCGAGTGGCAACAGCCGAAGTGTTACCCTGACAACGGTCACCCAGAGAAGAACAAGATTGTAGTTGGCATGAAACAATATATGATAGTCTCAATAATATTCAATTTAAACAACTTCTTTTTAAAAAATTAATAAAAGCGCTACCTTTGTATTTCATCGTCGTTATTTCGAGAAATCGTCACAACATTTGTGGTGTTTGATATTGATGTCATTTTCAGACAGTTGAAATGTCCGAGTGGGTTGGGTAGAATGGCGGATCTAGCGAAGGGTCAAGGTTAAATAGGGAAAAAAATGGAAGCGACGAAAAATATTTTATGTGCTGTTTGTCATTACTAGATAAACAAAAGTCTAACACTGGAGTCCAAAACTAATACAGATGGTTAATTATTAAATTTATATATTATAATAAGCTTAAGAACATCTGAAAATTTGAATTAAAAATAAAAGTAATGTACTATATTATTTTTACTGCTCGCGATTTAACGCGCGCTGCTCTCAGGCTTTGGACGAAGTCAATCAAGATTTGGCGAAATCCCTACTGAGCATCTTTAATCAAAATGTTCTCATCTAAAAAGAAATGGAGATGAAAAAGCCGAGAACGAAGCAAGACAACAAAGCAAATTATAGTTTTGGTTGTTATCCTCACTATCATATTTAACAATAATATATCCTAAACCATATACACTAATGTCCTTAAATTAAGGATTATTCAATTTTCCCCTAATAACTTCTAAGTGGAACAGGTTGGTTGCTTGTTTTCAGATTATCTGGCGCCGTCAGCAACACGATGGGCTATAATGCGCCGAAACATTCGTCATTAGACAAGCCAACATACATTTACAAACACCCATGCCTTACACGGGACTCGAACCCGCAACCTCGCGGTCCAGAAGCTAGCACGCTAACCACTATACCGTTTGGTCGGCCAGAGTGGAACAGGATAGCCACATGAAATTCTCATCAAAGAGACATCTTTATGTAACATATCTATAAATAAAACAACTCAGTCGCAAATTAAATGCTAAGCGTACGGTGGGGGCATATACAAGATAATGGAATACTATTAGTGTTCAGTTCTACTGATGCATTTACTTTAAAAATCACGCACCTTATATAGTTGACTTTTAGTGTGAGATATGATCTCCCCTGTCATTAGTGTTGACTTGCTATTATATTCTCATACAAAACATGAGTGCCTTAATGAATTCTAGTGGGTAAATTGCTCGTCCCATCTTTTAAACTGTTTGCAAGTGATGGAAAGTTCTCAATACATTAATCTTTTACACAATGCATATCGTAGAAGCGTCCCACACATTTTAAATGAAATGTGGATTAGAGGAGTGATCTGGCTTACTTATAAGGATATTCATATTTTTAATCGTTTATACAAAGTAAAAGTGAGATGAAATTTGCCATAGGTATCAATAAACACGATTTAGAAACTGATATTTCACAATTTAAGACTTGTCGATCAAGTTAACATAATTACAGTGAAAAAGTGGAATTTAATTATCTTTTGAGCTCTTGGGGAGCTTATTAAGCAAATTCAACACATTGAACCTAAAGACCAAATCTCTTTTCCCACCAAATCTCTCTTGAATTGGCATTTACCATGAAATATTATGTTCCCACCTTTCTGCGGATCCTCTGATGTCCAATATTACTCACGAGACCGAAAAAATTATTTTCAGTAAACAGCATCTGATGCTAACAAGATTTGGTCTTAGGGTGCAATGTGTTGAATTGGTAAACTAAGCTTCCCAAGAGTGCAGAAGATAATTAAATTCGACTTTTCCCCTGTAATTATGTTAACTTGATTTAGACAAGCCTTTAATTGTGAAATATGGTTTCTAAATCGAGTTAATTGATACTTATGGCAAATTTTATTCCTCTTTTGCCTTGGATAAGCGATAAAAAAATATGAATATCGCCCCTATTAGTAAGTCAGAAAACTCCTCTAATCCAAATTTCATAAAACATGTGTGGGACGCTTCTACGATATGCATTGTGTAAAAATTTAATGTATTGGGAACGTTCCATCACTTGCAAACAAACAGTTCAAAAGGTGGGACGAGCTTTTAGCCACTAGAATTCATCAGGAAAACTCATGTTAAGTATGAGAATACAGTGCCAAGTAAACACTGATCACAGGGGAGATCACATCTCACACTAAAAGTCAACTCCATGAATTGCGTGATTTTTTAATGTAAATGCATCTGTACAACTGCGCACTAATAGTACTCCATTCTTTTGCATACGCCCCCACTGTACACTTTGCATGGGGGGGGGGGGTAATACTAACTCGTCTGTGTGTCTTGTAAAACTCCCGCATTTCTACAAAAGTAACGGTCGGTGCTGCACTGTTACTGTTTTTGAAACAATAAACTTATTCCGCTATATTTAGATTTTACAACAATTTGTCACAACTGTTCAGTATTAAAACTAATTTTACAAACCAGTGTATTAAAAATTCTATACCTGTCTAACCAACATGCCCCTTGTCTCTTCTTTATGTCTCTCATTGTTTCATAGTCATGTCATTTCAAAGTTAGTTAGTCTCTGGGCAAATCAAGTAGATTAGCTATTTACAAAATGGTTAAAAGTAGGATATTTAGCTAATATACCTACAAAAGTTTTATTTTATTCCAATTCTATATACGCTTGAGATAATATAGTATGCGATTCATGTTAAATTCAAATGTGCGCTGAGAGTTATGTATCGAAATCTATTTCTGTAATTCATCGATAAAGACATTGGGTGCAGCGACAATATATATGTCCGGGAAATAAAATAAATTATTCAAGGAAAGCAGTGAATATTTATTAAGATCTAGCAAATGAATATGTAGAACTATTCTTGGCCAGTAATAAATATATTTACAAGTCGTACATAAAGGTCACTAGAGTAGTTTTTGCTAGTATATTTGAAATGATACGCAAAATGCCCAAAGATCATACTAATCTAAGAAGGACAAATGTGTGTTTTTTTCTTCTGATTTCTTTTTAACAAAAACTAAGTTGTTACGAATTATTTTTTATTCCATAAACTAATAATTATATACGTTAAATGTTTAGACTTTCATAAAAGGAAAATATAAACATTACTTTTAATTTATTAACTAAATAAATTACTATTAATTAACTAAATAAACGAAACGTATAGTTGTTATGGAACTGTTTAGATAATTGGCCTGCGATTACGTGTGATAGTTATTTAGTTGAAATATATTACGTGCATATTTCCATAATTGCTATTGGAGAAGCCGATCTTTTTTCCCTAATCATTTATTGGGTAATTCTCCTAAAAATGTGTTTGGTATAGTTTTAATTATATATATAAATTCATTATAGGAATTTCATACATAATAATTTAACCATGTTAAATATTTCGCCTAATTAACTAAACAAATAAAAGGTATAGTTGTTATGTTATTGAACTGTCTAGAAAATTGATACAGAGCACTTGAGTCTCTTAATCCTTTGATTTCCATGAGGAACCACTTAGCTTCACTTACTTAAGGGGAGTTAATACTCTCTATACCGGTAATGTTAATTTGGCGTATTCCATGTACCTTTTTCTCAGAAAGTGATTGATATAGAAGCCTAATTTTTTTTCAGTGAATTTAGGAGACACTTGTTACTCTACTGAAGTTAACTTTTAACTTTAAATCATTTACTTAAAAAAAAAAAAAATGTTTGTGAAAGTCACTGAAATTTGTTAAAAATTACAAGGTTTTTTTTTTGTCGAAATAAGTCAAAACAAAAATTATTTTTAAAATAACAAAAAATATCTCACTTCAGCATATAGAGAGAGATAGAAGAAATACATGGTAAAAATTTGAGGAAGATGGCTTGCGCAGTTTCTGAGAAAAGATGCATGGCTAATGAAAATTGTAGTTTTGAGAAAAACGCATTTTAAGAAAACTTTACTTACACTGATAGTTAGCAAGTTTATCTTCTCAAAAAAATTATTCAAAATACTTCTAGTTGATGTATTACTACAAATGAAATATCCATTTAAAGCGAAATATTTAAATTTTTATAAACTATAATAAACGCATTATGGATTATTTGTAAATATTAGGGCACCAACTCTCTTTAAACTTCTATTTCTATACGCAGACTGGTTTTGCAGCGAAACCATAATTATAACATATTGTTACGAATTTTTGTATATTTGTAAATATTTCGTAGTGTTAATTTTGTAAATAGGAAAATTTACGTACATTTTGCATAAGGCAGTGCAATAGTTCGTCTTAAGTTGGCTTCCCTGCAATATGGGTCTTAATGCTTGATAACGAGTTTTACAGAGATAACGCTGAGAAGAGAGTTTTACAAGGAGCAGGGCATTTAACATTATGGTAATGGCTATCTCGCCAAATTGGCGAGATAGAGACAAGTTGGCGACTAATTTTTGTCGCCAAATTTGGCGACATTTTCGGTCTCCATGTACATATATAGGACTTTTCGACTACGATCTGAAAAGTTCTTCAAATATCTACCTCTAGAAATTTCAAGAATGTTCGCCTCCCCTATATAAGGCCGGTCGTGAGTTGAGTCTGGGATTTTAAGTCACTGAATTAGTTGACTGGTGAGTTGACTGGAATTATTTAGTTGAGATACTGAGTCTCAGTGAGCATTCAGAGTTGTTCTAAAGCGAACTGTATTGCAATGTATTTTGCAGCGATTTGAGCAGTTGTGTTGTTAAGTTTTTAACTGCTGTTTTGTGCTCTATTGTTGTGAAAAGAGCTGTATTGTGTCTACTAGAACGAGAAGTTCTGGAGTTGTAAGATAATCTGTGAAGAGTTATATTGGAATAAATTTCCGCAAGTTTTGATCTGCTTTGGCTTCAAATCTTTCGAACCCGTCCACGCAACAATGGTTTTCGAGAAAAATGATAATTACTGTACCTATAGGTAAAAAATGGGTATTTTTCAACATTTAAGTTTGTAAAAAAAAAGTTTTTATTTTATTCACAAATCTATTCCTACTTTTATCAAATAGGTATTAAGAAGGACACAAAAAAAATTTCATGTCATTTCATTCATTTTGCTGTTTTACATTTTGAGTAAGGGGAGAATTTCAAAAATCACGAACTGAGAAAAATTCGTTCAAAACATCAAAGTAGCTATTGCAGCAATACCAAATTCTCCCTAAGAATATAGTTTTTCTGCAATTGATGTTATCGGATCAGGTCAAAAACTTACCAGAATAAGGAAAAGGTTTCAAAGATTATAAAAACGCAAAAAATAAAATATTTTTATTATTTTATCTGATAATAATAATAATAATTATACCTTTAAATAGGGAATAAAATCAAAATTTCTTCTTCAAAAGGTTAAGATAGCCATTTTTCATTTTGAATATAATACGGACGTATTATCATACGTGCCATTGTAGGAGCTATCTTTTTATTCCTACTCATAAACAGGCTCCTTATCGTAATTTTTCAGATTATTATTTTTAATTATTCTGATGTATTCATAATAGACATTTCATCCATGACAATTTAATCTTGTTAAATATTCATAATTTCGAAAAAGGACGAGATAAACACGACATTTAATTAACTAAATAAATAAATAGGTGTTACGTCATTTTGAGAATTAGTACAAAACAATTGACGTATAATTATGTACTTATTTCTTATAATGGCTATTATTTATTTTAAATATATTTTGGGTATATTTACATAATCGTCATTGTATAAACTGTATTTTTTCCCCTATTCATAATATCGGATAATTTTCCTAAAAAAAGTGTTAATTCATAAGTTTTAAAAATAAATATAGTAAATTAATAAATTAATTTAAATTATTAAAGATAATTAATAAAGTATAGATATTCAAATTAATCATTCACGATAAATTTATAATAGAAATGCTCTTCGTAGTAAGTATTAAAACGTTTTTTTTTTTTTTTTTAAAGAAAAATAACTATTTTAACTATCACGGTAAAAATATTTCGATCAACAGAAATATAAAAATTTCGCAAAAAATCAAAAATAAAATGCGCATTACAATTCTCGTTGCTTTAAAATTTATCTTAATTCATTTCACAGGATTGAATGCAACTGCTGATTTTTATTAGAAGAAATAGTAATCAAAGCCAATGTATAAATATTTATGAGAATTAAAAGTATTTTTTTAAAAACATTAAAAAAGGACATCTTATTCAAATTGGCGAGTTTTTTTGTTTTTTTTTACACAACTTTGTGAGTTTAAATATTTTACTAGACGATTCAGGACGATTTTTTCAGCTCAAATTACCAAGTTTCATTTTGCAAGACTGGTTAATCGATTTTTACAGACTTGTTCTACAAAAAAATAAAGATTATTTAAACAAACCGTGATACGTTTATGTTTTTTTTTTTTTTTTTTTTTTTTTTTTACTGTAATAAAACAGAATAATTTTCTGTTTAACGATAATAATCTTTTCTGTTTTTGCGTTTTCTAAAACTAATTTTTATTTTTCTCAGCTTTATGATCTTTAAGATTTAAAGGAAAAATTGTGTTTGCCTTTATTTTATGTTTACTTTTTTGGCATATCAAAAGATAATCATTTTGTATTTTTGTAGTTTTTCTGCATCAATCATTAAACTATGCCCAGTTTTTATAATCTCAGCATAAAAAATTTCTTCGCACTGTTTTTATGCTTGGTTTTTAAAATCTCTTTATTTAGTCATTGCTTATAATCTTCTAACTTTTATTTAAAAGTTCATGCCAACTGCGATATAACTAACTAAATTATAAGAACACAATTTATAATTCAATATATTAATTCGACATTTTTTCAGCATTTAAATTTTATGATCATTTTCGTTATTTCGTATTTACTCACCGTATTTCAAGCCGATCAAACGGTGTAGTGGTTAGCGTGCTAGCTTCTAGACAGCGAGGTTGGGGATTCGAGTCCCGTGTTAGGCATGGGTGTTTGTAAATGTATGTTGGCTTATCTAATGACGAATGTGTTGCTGACGGCGCCAGATAATCTGAAAACAACCAACCAATCACCGTATTTTAAAATTTTACTCAAAGTAGTTACTAAAAAAACTAGGCTTAAAGATTGTAACATAGCGAGTATAGGGTTGTTGTTGTTTTCAGATTATCTGACGCCGTCAGGAACACGAAGGCTATAATGCGCCGAAACATTCGTCATTAGACAAACCAACATACATTTACAAACACCCATGCCTAACACGGGACTCGAACCCGCAACCTCGCGGTCTAGAAGCTAGCACGCTAACCACTATACCGTTTGGTTGATCCTTCCTAGAACTTCCTTTTTAAATGAGACATAAGCCTAAAAATTATCATCAACACTGAATAAACTCACGCTTGCAGATCCTGGTTCACAAGTAATTACCCCAAATTCACTAATATTTATCCCGAATAAATCCAATGTACAGGTTTGGTCAAAAGTTAGCAAAAAAGCAGCTGTCACACCCGTTATGTCGTAACAATCTAGCTCACCACACAACCATCTGCCAAAGCGGATTTCACCGTACGATTATCCCCACACCATCTGTAATAAGAAGACTGAGAAATTTCATAACATCTAAGCACCGCCCCAAGTACAAATATCGTTTTCATTCCATGCCCATCATAAATCAGTCTGGAAGCACCGTCCCGCCATTTATCTCAATCATGCAGTTAGTCCCTCTTGATATCGTTTGCAAAAAGGGGGGGGGGGGGGTTCCAATTGATTGTTATAAGACCTTTTTCTGAACCCTCCCCCCCCACCCGCTTTTTCTTGCCTTAATTGATATAGTGGGATCATTAAGAAGACTTGATTCCTACCCGGCTCATTACCTTTTGACTCTGGAAGAGAGCTAATGCTCTAAAGAGGTTTTGCGTCTGCTGGAGGACCACTGTTGGTGACGTCATCATAGTGAGTCACAAGAGAGAGAGAGTTCTATGGACTATGAAAAATGGATTCGGGGAGAGATGGGATAACGATTTTGTAAAGGATTTTAAAATTTATAATATAATTTTATATTTTTCCATTCGGGCAAAATTAATGACAAATATATATTGTTGGCGTGGATGGGTTCGAAAGATTTGAAGCCAAAGCAGATAAAAACTTGCAGACATTTATTCCAATATAACTCTTCACAGATTCCTTTACAACTCCAGAACTTCTCGTTCTAGTAGACTCAATGCAGCTCTTTTCACAACAATAGAGCACAAAACAGCAGTTAAAAACTTGACAACACAACTGCTCAAATCGCTGCAAAAGACAATGCAATACAGTTCGCTTTCGGAACTATCTGAACGCTCACTGAGACTCAGTATCACAACTCAGTAATTCCAGTCAACTAATGGACTCAGCTAACAACTAACTCTCCCGCTCTCTTGGCCGACTTACATAGGAGAGGCGAACATTCTTGAGACTTCTAGAGGTAGATATTTGGAGAACTTTCCAGATCGTAGTCGAAAAGTCCTATACATTTACATGGGGAACGAAAATGTCGCCAAATGGTCGCCAAATTTGGCAACATTTGGCAATTTCTCGCCAAATTTGGCGACAAAAATTAGTCGCCAAAACCGTCGCCCACTTGGCTCTATCTCGCCAATTTGGCGAGATTTCCATTACCATAATGTTAATTGCCCTGCTCCTTGTAAAACTCGCTTCCCAGCGTTATCTCTGTAAAACTCGTTATCAAGCGTTAAGACCCATATTGCCGGGAAGCAAACTAACAACGAACTATTGCACTGCCTTATGCAAAATGTACATAAATTTTACTATTTACAAAATTAACACTACGAAATATTTACAAAAATTCGTAACATTATATAGATATATTTTTTTTTGACGATCCCTTTTCTCTCATTATACAAACTAAAAAAGGAATACAATTTAAAGACCAAGACTTCAGCTACTGGAGAACAGTTTTTTGTATATTGTGTTATTTTTTTGAAAAACGAAGTAAATAATATAATCCATAAAACAAAAATTTTAAATATAAATCCATTATATGCATTGCCAATTTTTATGCTTGGTGTTTGCTTCTAATTTTATATATTAAAAACATCTCTGTCGGCAAATTATGCGGTAAACTACTTTTCAAAATTTATTCATTAAAAATGAATGTAAATTTTTCAACTCACATCCAAAAATCTTTTATTTATTCCGATTAAAACAGTTTTATTATTTATTTATTAAAACAATTTTACCAACAGGAAAGAGTTTCTTCACTGATCGGTTAAATGCTATTTCAGTGCAATCGGATAACGGCAAGGATGTTAATTAGTATTCCAAAAAAGACAGTGACAGTCACCAAAATTTGATATAATGCATTGCCATCTATATCGAATCCATCAGCCAAGTTTCAACCCGATTTGATGACGGCAAGCGGATTAAGAAGGCCTCCTCAGATTTGCCCGCCATCGACTTACCCAGTCAACTACCCCCCCCCCCCAACCAAAATCGAAGTTAATATAAAGTATTTAAAAAGCCATAAATAGTATACAAATTTTGGAAGCTGCGATAGTATACAGTAGATGACGGCTCTATTGAAAAGAAAAAATTAAAATGTAAGCACCTTGTAGGAATCTAAAGGAGTATTGTACTTTTTACAACTAACTCTGATTAATTTCTAAAAACATATTTTCTCTAAACAGTTTTCAATGGCTGCACACGCTACCACTTAAATTCATTATAATTTAAAATATGTATTTGGAGTTTATGTTGTATAAATGTAAGACTAAGAAATGTTCCACTGCTTGTATAGAAAATTTCGAAAAATTAATTTATATTAAAATTGGATATTTTCTTACAAAAGCATAATGACAATGCCTTAAAATATTAAAGTAGTTTAAAAATGCCAAATTCTTTCTATACGGTTAAAAAAAATTCCACATTGCTTTGATTAGTTGTGGTATATCTAATTATTTTGTTAAATTGAAACTTCGCTATGATAAATTTATTTCTTTTTCATTAAAAATATAAGTCAAAATTACCACGAATAAACTGTGAAGTAGGTGAGATATTAGAAGAATCCGCCAAATTGGCGAGTGATAAATCGATTTTACCTATCTTGTAAAAATGGTTCAAGTACTGTTCAAACATGGTCATATAGATGCTTTGCCACAATTTAAGGTAGAAAACATAATTTTTTTTAAAAAACCAAGGAGCATAGATGGAAGCAAATTAGAAATCTCGAATTCATGAAAAATTTTCAAAAAGACTGAACTTCGACAACCAATTTCTTATTTTTTTTTATGACCAAGTGTTTGTTCGTTGCAATTACACCAAAACACCAGGCTAAATAGTTTCCGGTTACTTAAAGCCTCACCACAAAGTTCTCCCAGAAAACTCTCCAAATTAATAAACCGCAAATTATGAAAACAACCTCAAAAAAATAAAAAAAAAACATTTCAACCCACTGAACGACGTCTAAAAACCTTCCATACCATACATCCCATAAACCAAGAGGATAATTTACAACACATGATATTCACCCCCCCCCCCCCTCCCTTCGTTCCTTTTTCAAAATTAAAACCTAAAGGCCTCCCCGCACATAATAAAAATAAAAAAAAAAACAGAAATTGCCCGGGCTAGAAAGTATGCCGGGCATTTCCGGTGCATATTTATATACCCGATAGAGATGAGCACTTAATGTTTTAATAAAGAGCAAATTAATATATTAATAAAAAAAAAGTTAATAAAAATAAAAGTTATAAAACTACACTCAAGAGCTCTTCACCCAACCCCAAAAACTTATTTTTAACACCTTACAAAGTATGCGCTTTATTAAATACATTCCGAAACCAGGAGGTGGGTGGGTGATGGGGGGGGGGGGCGTTATGTTCGGGAACCATATACTTTACATTTTTCCGACCCACCTATTTATGGTTTTATTTTTATGACTCGGGGTGGTTTGGGGTTTTTACGTGCTCTCCCAACTTATTTTTAAACTCGCGGTAAGGAAGGGGAAAAGTTCGATTTCGAATCTAAGTATTTTTGGGCTTTTTCCATAAAAAAAAAAATAAAAAAAAAAAAAATGGGGAAAAAGGGTCGGTCGACCATTACGTTTCGGTTTTATAGCCTTCGCATTTCTGGAACTTTTTTGATCATACGTTGGAGGGGGTAAAGATGGATGAATTTTCGAATAGTTTTATGTGTGTGCGCGCAGACGACATTTCGGGGATTTCGTAAAAAGGGGGGGGGGGGAGAGAAAAACCGGAGGCCGGAATTTCCTCCCTCCCCCCCTCTTCCGTATGTTTGGGAAATTTCGGGATAAAATTAAAGGTTTCTCCGGAGTTTCGGGGGGGGGGGGGATTTGATCTTAGTCAGATAGCAGAGAAATGTTTCGTTTTTCGTTGTCGTTTGACATGTAAACATGTGTGTCATGACATTTAAACATATGTGAGTGTGTCAGGAGAAAGGGAAGAGGGGGGGGGGAGGGATTTAAGACAATATTACCGATTGCCAGGGGTCAATTCCTTCAATTTTTGTTATGGCTGCGATTTGGAAGGGATTTTGGTTATTCGTAAGTACAATTTGATCCCCTTACATTTTTCAATGATACAAAATATGAAAACTAGAAATTCTCTTTACTGTCATTAGAATGACTTAATAAAAGTTTAGTCATATAAATATTTGTAATATTTACTTGCATAGTCAACGGTATAAAAATAAGTTCCAGAATGTGAATCCTATACCTTTGTTCTGCGATTTAGGGCTATGTCGTGATCCCTGGCAGCGTAGTCACGTGATTGACGGATACCTTTTCTGTTTCTCACCAAGGAGCCACTCTGGTTTTGTCTTTTAGTATTCTAAATTTCATTTATAATGGATAGACATTAAATTAAGCCAATTTATGTCATTTCATTAAGTGATCTTTTTCGTACCTTCTCACCAAATTTCAAGATTTTATACAAAGTCGTTTCCAAATGAACTGAGAACGGTATAGTGGTTAGCGTGCTAGCTTCTAAACCATGATGTTGCGGGTTCCGAGTCCCGTGTTAGGCTTGGGTGTTTGTAAATGTATGTTGGCTTATCTAATGACGAATGTTTCGGCGCAATATAGCCTTCGTGTTTCTGACGGCGCCAGATAATCTGAATACAACCAACCAACCAACCAACCAACCAACCAACCAACCAACCAACCAACCAAACGAACTGAGCTAGAAGATTGTAACATAGCTAGTATGGGGAATGATCCTTACTTGGACTTCCTACTAATTTGTAAAGATTTAGGCTTAGCACCAACTGGTACCCGACTAACGGAAGAGTACATAATACTCAACAAAGAATGTTTTCGCAAGTGGCCGGTTGGTTGTTTTCAGATTATCTGGCGCCGTCAGCAACACGAGGGATATAATGCGCCGAAACATTCGTCATCAGACAAACCAACATGCATTTTTACAAACACCCATGCCTAACACGGGACTCGGAACCCTCAACCTTGCGGTTTAGAAGCTAGCACGCTAACCACTATACCGTTTGGTCGGCCGTAAGTAGTTGGAGTTGAGTTGTTGTGTTCAGTTATTGAGTTGAGTGGTAGAGTTGTAAAGTTTAGTTGAGTTGTATAGTTGAGTTGAATCGTTGAGTTGTTAGATTTATATACCCTTCGCTAATTTTATTTTACATTTCGTTAAAAACTAGCATTTTCACAGATATCCAGAAAACAGTCGAGTTGAGTAGTGGAGTTGTTGAATTGATTTTTTGAGTTCAGTTATTGAGTTGAGTGGCTGAGTTGAGTTGTTAATTATTCTGTTTATTCTGTTGTAGAAGCAAGGAAGTCCTAGAAAGTAGCAATCCTATATTCGCTATGTTACAATCTTGTAGCCCAGTGCATTTAGAAACTACTTTGTATAAAATCTTGAAATTTGACGAGTAGGTACCAAAATGATCCCTTGATGAAATGAAATAAATTAAAAACTAGGAAATAGTATCTAATATAGTTTAGTTTATTTTTGAAGTCCTTACGTCGATGCATATGCAGTGGCTCCTCCTGGTTTTGTCTTTTAGTATTTTAATTTTCATTTATAACAGATGGACATTAAATGAAAAAAAATTTATGTCATTTCATTAAGTGATCATTTTCGTACCTACTCACCAAATTTCAAGGTTTTGTAGAAAGTAGTTTCTAAATGCACTGGGCTACAAGATTGGAACATAGCGAGTATAGGGAATGATCTTTACCATACTAAACTACTCCAACTTAACTCGACATCACTAGACGATCGATCTTCACCGTGCTCATAGGCAATTAATCCATTTTAGCCGAGTGAAGACATAGTTTTGGCCAAACCACAACCCTGTAGAGAACGAAAGGCCATAAGGTTTGGCGAGAATTATGTCTTCCACTCCGCTAAAATGGATTAACTGCCTATGAGCAGGGTGAAGATCTATCGTCTAGTGATGTCGAGTTAAGTTGGAGTTTAGTATAGGACATCCTCTTAAAAGTGTACAGATTTAGGCTTGGTGCCAACTGGTACCCGTCTAACGGAAAAGTACCGAATACTCGTCTAAGAATATGTTCGTAAGTAGTTAAACAAAGTGTGATTTGAAGAAGTATGAACAAAAAACCTGAATGAACAGTGTGTAAAAAGAGCTTCCCTGTGAAGTTCTGCTATCGGATCTTGCCTGCGGTGTTACAGTCGTTACATCTCTCCCCCCCCCCCCTCCCCGGACCCAAACAAATGCGCTGATTTTATCTTCTGGAGCCAATAAACTCTTCACACGGCTATTTAGAGCCATTGTCACTCGCTTTTATTTTATTAATGCTGGACGAGAACCAGCACGGAGAAAGAAGAAGAAAAAAAAAAGTTGTGAAAGAATGGTTTTGTTGTTGTTGAAGCAAAAAAAGAAACTTAGCTTTAAAAAAAAAAAAAATCTCTGTAACTTTGTGTTGTAGTGCGACGCAGTAACAAATAATTTTTTTATGTTTTTTTTTTCTTTCTTTTTTCTGGTTGTGTTGAAATGTACCTTTTGAGAGGAGCTAGTGACGACTGCTAATTATTAAGAAAAACACGGGGGTACTTAAAGCTTCCAAAATAGTGATACAACTTGGTATCTCAGCGTTGAGTTCGTCATTTGAAAACCTATCAAAGGAAAACAAAACATATCTACACTGTCCTCATAACTTAAAGGACTCTGGATTTAAGTTTCTATTGATGTATTTTTACAAGAGCATACGAAAATAATACAGGGTGACAATTACTGAGCTGTATGGGAGAAAAAAAATTTACTTTTCCGTCAGACGGTACCAGTTGGCGCAGTTACCACCAAGCCTAAATGTTTACACGTTTAAATGACGCGTTAATGTGCAGGGTTACTACAAAAGAATCATTCATTTTCATCATGAACATTGACGCGATCATGCTACAAAATGTGTGGAATGAATTGAACTACCACCTGGACGTATGTCGTGTGAACAGGGGGGCACACATAGAACATTTGTAGAGTTAGCATAAAACTTGAATAGTTTGTGGTTATTTTCATGTATCATTCATATTTGTATGTATAACATTTTTGAATAAATCGGGTTTTGAAAATGAATGATTAATTTGCAGCAACCCTGTATATCCAAGTCTAAAAGTGTACGGTTTGTTATAAGGGTACTATAGAGACGCTTTTAATGGTTTGTTATTAGACTGAGAGGCGACTGCAATTTTTGGACCCCATCGAACATCATTCTGAATTTTTTATAGAAATTAGAGAAAAGTGAGTAGATTACGAATCCACTGGTCTGCCGTGGCAAAAATGGCCGAAACTGGTCAAAATCGACTTTTAATAAGTTTAACTAAATCCGATTGCCAAGTGCGCCATAACTTGCCAAATAATGAGCACTTTTTTTTTTATTTGGTAACCCTCACTCTTAAATTTTCAATTAAGAAGGTAGCGGTCGATTCAGATATCTGGCGACGGTCTACTTGCATCTATTAAAAGGGAGCCAAGTTGGCAATAAACATTACGTCACTGATGACGTACCTGATGTCGCCAATTTGGCTTACTTTTAAAAGATACACGTTTTCCGAGCCAGAGATCAGAAATCGTTTGCGCTTTTTCTCATTGAAAATCAAAATGCAGTGGGTTACCAGACGAAAAAGTTTGTTATCTTTTTGGCAAGTTATGACATATTTGGCAATCGGATTTTAGTTCGACTCATTCCAAGTCGATTTTTGATCAGTTTCGGCCATTTTTTCCACGGCAGACCAGTGAATTCCTAATCTACACACTTTTCTCTAATTTCTATAAAAAATTCAGAATGATGTTCGATGGGGTCCAAAAATTGCAGTAGCCTCTCGGACTATAAAGGAATTATAAATAATTTGAATGTTGTTAGTTCGGATGAGTTATTGCTCAAAGTTGGCGGTTTTTATCTGGTACCCGTCTAACAGAAGAGTACAAGGGGGGGGGGGGGGAATTAATAACTTTTGACAGTTAGCGAGATTCAGTTAAACTTGGTGGTTGAATGCAGGGCATGTCAGGATTTTTTTTTTAAGCATTCACACTGCAATTGTTGTTCATTTTCCCTTAAAAATGTCGAAATACTGCGATTCCAAACCTATATCGATCGTCAATACCTACTTACTATTCGTGCAATAACAGCCTGATTGAGGCTTAAAAAGAAATATGCGACCAAGTACAAGTAAGCAACAACCGTTCCAAGTTTCATACCAAAAACTTGATTTAAAATGTCGAGTTGGTTGTATTCAGATTATCTGGCGCCGTCAGCAACACGAGGTCTATAATGCGCCGAAACATTCGTCATTAGACAAGCCCACATACATTTACAAACACCCATGCCTAAACACGGGACTCGGAACCCGCAACCTCGAGGTCTAGAAGCTAGCACGCTAACCACTATACCGTTTGGTCGGCTTAAAATTTCGAGAGAACTGGTTGCGTTTGTGACGACAGTACTGGTGTTTTTGTCTACGCCACATCATACCCATTGATGGCAAACATATAATGCGATGTTCTACACCCCTAGTTAAAATCGTTTAAATCCGTTTAAGGGACCAAACGGTATAGTGGTTAGCGTGCTAGCTTCTAGACCTCGAGGTTGCGGGTTCCGAGTCCCGTGTTTAGGCATGGGTGTTTGTAAATGTATGTTGGCTTGTCTAATGACGAATGTTTCGGCGCATTATAGCCCTCGTGTTGCTGACGGCGCCAGATAATCTGAATACAACCAACCAACCAACCAACCAACCAACCAACCAACCAACCAAATCCGTTTAAATCACAGTACCTTTTTATTTTCATTGGAATGTGCATGTTTACAAAATAAAATATAATTGTTCCGCGAATGTTTACAAAGTGGGAAATAAAATAAAAAAATAAAAAATGCCGGTAAAAATTGAAGAGCGCATAATAATAATAATAATGAAAAAAGTACTTGATCGAAAATACTCTCCATTTTTCGATCAGCCACCGAAACATAACACCTAGCATACAAGCTTTCTAAGAATCGCCAGCAGACGGTTTTGATAAGTTTTCTCGAAAATAATTCCAATAATAATAATAATAATAACCAGATTCTTTTACTGTCTGGAATCACTGGCATTTTATTATTTCGCAGGTGAATACTCACCAAGTCTTTGACCTTTCCAGACTTGGCAGAAGCCCACACAGAACGCGCTCGAAATGGTTCTACTAAGTTAAGTGAAGTTCCGCTGTATTGATATCGGAGTTTTATATTTTAAGCAGGATAATTTAAAAATTCCTTCTTTTTTTGTTTTGTTACTCTCAGTTACCCTTATGTTTACGTAGGGTAATAAAAGTATTGTTTTCGGTAAAAAAAAAAAAAAAAAAAAAAAAAAAAACACTTTGATTTTTTTTCATTTTTTTTTTCATAAGGTTGAAATTATGAAAAATCATGCTTTTCAGCAATTGTTAAAAAAAACGACTCAAACTATTTTGATTAAAATCTCTGCGCTAATGCCTCTTAAGGTGTTAGAATCGTCCCCACCTCCGAAATTTCCGGAGAAATGTGATAAAAGCGTAAAAAGTTGAAAAACGAATGCCTTTAAAACAGAGCTCTCTGCCCTTGAGCATCGCTCATCAATGATAGATTATTTTCTGTTTCACGCACAAAAAATAACAGTGTAATGTCTATTAAATGACATCACCAATTTTGCTATTTTGGCGGTGTTTTTTTTTTTCCCATGTAAAAATTATTACCAAAAATATCACCAAACTCGCCATTTTTATTTAAATGAGTGAAAATAAGAAAACGGTAAATAACATCATATCAAGTTTTAATGCAATGACCAATATTATAGTGTAATCGAAACTTGAGCTATTTTCCTAACCCCAAGTTGTTTTTTTAAGGGTATAGTCATCGACCTAAAAGAAAAAGTAGACTGAAAAGGGAAAAGTATTTTTCTAGTTGATATTTTATATAAAATAACTTTATACTAACTAAAGCTAATAATTATTTTATAGTAAAATGTTTACTACCCCCACTTAAACACTACGGCACTATTAAACAAATTGGCCATGGCGACATGCTATTGTTACAGGTACATAAAAACAAAGTTTTTAATTTAAATCCATTATATGCATTGACATATTTTGTGGGCAATGGGCAATTCCCTCATTTTTTAAAACCAATGAAATTAGTACATACTTATGAAGAATTTCTTTCTGATTCCAAATATTTAAACAAAAGTTTTTTTAAAAAATTAGTTATTTAAATATTAAGAAAAGACAATGCCCCAAAACCGAGCCAAAACCAGTCCGATCAAAACAGTCAACAAAATTCGTGACGTAAAGAGTCCCTATCGTTTCTATGGTTATCGTGAGGTTTCTGCCAAATAGTTAGCGTTAAAAAAGTTGGCTTTTGTAGACCATTGCCACATTCCGTACAGGTTGGCGTGATTTGCGAGAAACTTGCGAATCTGTTTTCCGCTGCTGCATTTCAAGCCAAGATGTTTGCTAAGTCGTGACGTCACATTCAATGCCAATGAAATGAGTCGTTTTCTCGCTAACCTCTAACAAGGTAATTTTGATCGCAAATTAAAAAAAAGAAAAAACGCATTGAGCAGAAATTTTTATGTTTATGGCCTTTTCGAAACATTTAGAATTGAATAAAAAAAAAATTTAAAAATGCGGGAATCGTCCATTGCAACTTAATGAATTTTCAGAGTTTGACCTCTACGAATACAATGACTAGTCTGACACCACGCTTTTTTCCCCCAAAAGTTGATAGAATTCTTTATCAACTACAACGAGTCTATCCACCAAGTTTCAGTTCAATTATATGTTAGCAAATATGTTAATTAGCTCTCCGATTCTGTAATAGAAACTTTTGTAAGGGCTGTCTTTAAATATACGGGTCCCAAATGCTTAATAGAAAGCATTTCCATATCGCCAGCGAGTCTATCTGTCAAGTTTCAGTCTATTAGAGGAAAACAAGTGGGTTAATTGGCCATCCGCAGATTTAAAAACAACCAAAATTGAAGTTAATATAGATTATTATTATTTTTTTTTTTTTTTTTTTTTTTTTTTTTTTTTATCTTCTTGGCTGTTATAGTTGTAGAAGAGATTATCTTGTGAAGATGTCATTAAGCACAGACGTAGAAAAAGTAAGCTCTACCGATTTTGATAAATCAATTTTCATGTGTCGAAATAGCATGCGTAAATCGTAGTCGCATTTATCACTAAATTTGTCACTTTTCATACATTTACCAAAATTTGGTATATATGTCGTGAAGGACAATCGTAGAAAATGTAGGTTCTACCGATTTTGATAACTAAATTTTCATGTGTCAATATTGTTGCACAAATTGTCTGTATATAGTGTAAATAGTGACGTATTATTTTAAAATTCTATTATAATTTATTTGATCTTATTTTATTTATTAACAGCGATAATACAGGTTAGAAAAAGGTGGCAACACCTAAAGCAATCGAGAATTTTCGAGATTTTTTTCCACGAATTGGCTAGATATTTCGAAAATGTTCCCACGCGCCTGGTATAAATAAGCCCGGAGAACGGGAAAGTTTTCAGATTGACTTCGGACTTCAATGAAAGCTGTTCGCTTTGTTAAACCTACTAGAGTAAACTTGTATAATCGCTGTATTCGAAGTTATTCTTACGGAAGCTTGGTGTTGAAGCTTGAGAGTGATTACACTGTTGCCTTTGACTAAATTTTGTGAGTTTTTGAAGTGAATAAATAATAGTTTTTATTTAATAAAAACCGTGCCATCAATGCCTCGGGGGAAAATTCAATATCTGCACACAACGTTCTAAATGTGTGATTTTGTGCATGAACGTATTTCGATTGTTTAAATGTACATAGCAAAAATTCACAGGTACTTAACCACTCAAATATAAAATTGTCTTACTCCGCTTCAAAAAAGATTGGTTGGTTGTTTTCAGATTATCTGGCGCAGTCAGCAACACGAGGGCTATAATGCGCCGAAACATTCGTCATTAGACAAGCCAACATACATTTACAAACACCCATGCCTAAACACGGGACTCGAACCCGCAACCTCGCGGTCTAGAAGCTAGCACGCTAACCACTATACCGTTTGGTCGGCCTTCGAAAAAGAAATTACATGACTGGGAAAATGTCGTGCCAAAAACGTCCTGTCCATTTCTGTGGAATGACTCTTAAAACGGCGACATCTTTGTTCGCAGTTATGCCACTGAGCATGATATTCATTTATTTAAATAGAATTAGGGATTAGAATTGGAGATTCAGCACGATTGCGCAATTCACGAGCCACTGAGTTTTGACTTTTGTCCTGGTCCCGTTGAGAGCTAATTTATGTTCGGGCGTTGCCGGATCTCCAGGTGCAAATTTCGCGTCTTCCCAGTTGTAGTTTAGGTAATATTTTATTCCTAAAGGCATTCATATCCTGACAGCCATTCCACACAGCCATAGAGATGCAACGTCTTAACTTTCTTAGGCGATCAGAAGCTTTCACAAAACTAGGGGATGACCTCCCCCCCCCCCTCTCCCTCTGATCGCTAACCCTTCAAGGATATATACCCCACCCTAAATGGTTTTCTAAAAGAATAGACACTTTCAGAACAGGTCCTGGAATATTTTTTTTTGTCATAATCAGTTGAAAAACACACAAGTTTAATTTCATATTATTCCTTCTAGACTGAGAGGCGGCTGCAATTTTTGGACCCCATCGAACATCATTCTGAATTTTTTTATAGAATTTAGAGAAAAGTGAGTAGATTAAGAATCCACTGGTCTGCCGTGGCAAAAATGGCCGAAACTGGTCAAAAATCGACTTTTAATAAGTTGAACTAAATCCAATTGCCAAATGCGCCATAACTTGCCAAATAATGAGAATTTTTTTTTATTTGGTAACTTAATTTTCAATTAAGAAGGTTGCAGACGATTCAGATATCTGGCGACAGTCTACTTGCATCCATTAAAAGGGAGCCAAGTTGGCAAAAAAATATTACGTCACTGATGACGTAACTGATGTCGCCAATTTGGCTTACTTTTAAAAGATATAAGTTTTAAAAGATCAGAAATCGTTTGCGCTTTTTCTCATTGAAAATCAAAATGAAGTGGGTTACCAGACGAATAATTTTGTTCTATTTTTGGCAAGTTATGACATATTTGGCGATCGTATTTTAGTTCAACTCATTCCAAGTCAATTATTGATAAGTTTCGGCCATTTTTGCCACGGCAGACCATTGGATTCTTAATCTACTCACTTTTCTCCAATTTCTATAAAAAATTCCGAATGATGTTCGATGGGGTCCAAAAATTGCAGTCGCCTCTCGGACTATTCGCATCTATATATATAAAAGTAAGTTGTCTTTACTTCTGAACCTTATACAAATCCGCAGTTTTGTACCTAGAGGTACGAAATTTGGTACTTAGAAACTTTGGCGCGATTTATTTGGTGCTTCACAGATAAATGCGGTTTCTATGCAACATTTTTTTTTCTTTTTCAGTTTTTATTATTATTCATACTTTAACTTTAGTTAATACTAATCCGTTAGCCGGGTACCATATAAAAATCGCCAAATTGAAGACCTAAGTAATCCAAACTAGCAACTTTGAAATAATTTATAATTTCTATATTTAGAATTGGTCATACATTTACGCACCATAAAGTCAACATTTTAACTTATCACCAACTGGTAACCGCCTAACGCAAGATAGTAATATTAAGAGGTCTCTTAATAAATAGTAAGAGAACCCTTAATATTTGCATTTTAACTTAATTTTATTATTATTTACGTTTTAATTTTCTTTTAGTGACCGTGTTTTTGATTTTTGTGATTTTTCTGATCTTTAAATGAAAAAAATCGCCAAATGCCCTGTACTACATCTGTTCCACTTTTTCTTAAATGTAAACTTATATGTCTTTCAACGTGTCCATTCCCAGCAGCGCGGGGACACACTGCTAGTATTTCATAAATTTCAAAGAAGTGGCAGAAGTCTACTGAAAAACCACACTTCCTGCACAGGTCTTCATTGTGTTTTTCAACAACAATACTCCCAATGCAAGCTAAGTTGCTTTTACGATTTTTCAACACTTGGTCTTTCAAAATTTCATCTACGTTCTCATTTGCTTGTCAATAACGCTGTCTTTAATGGATTTTTTTTTTTAAATACTGCGATAGCACGACAAATATTAATATCCATTCCATCATTCAACAACATTGATATAGATAAACAACTGGATAGACTGCTCAGATGGCAAAGCAAGGGAGGAAAAACGCGCAGGTGGTTGATGATGATGATGGGTGGACGATTATCCAATCACAGTTCCCTTTTATAGTTAGGTGGAAATGTGAGAAACCTTGTAAAGTGCTAGAATAGATATTTGTTTGCACATTATTACTAATTAATGTATACTATTGACAGTGGCTATCTATAACACAAGATTTTATTTTCAATCCTCGGCAATCCGTATTTTTTTTTTTTGTCCACCCAACAATCTGGCAACAGCTTCATTTTCTCAGCATTAAGCACTCTATTCAGTTGTTTATCAATATCGATGTTCAACAACGGTTGATTCCGATACCTACAGAAACTGCTGGCGATGCCATTCCGCATTTACAAATACGGACCATAGTTTTGGCACGCGTACGATAATTTTACAGATGGATGTCTGACCAGCAGTCAACAGCATTTTTTTTTTTTCAGTTAAGTACGAAAGTTCTAAATTGCAGGGGAAAAAAATTTATATCGTAGGCAGCAACCAGAAAAAAAAATATATAACTTAACAGAAGTGAGATTTAAAATTTCTAATTCGAAAAGTAATTTTATTTTATTTTAAAGTATTCTCATTCGTTAGTTGTGGGGTTAAAGTGTTTAAAAGAGAAAGGAATTCAAACTGAATACTGTGCTTCTTTTTTTTTCCCTTTTTTTCCCTTTTTTTTTTTTTGGCGTGGAAGGGGGGGGGGGGGAGAGATGAGGAAAGGGGGCTTTTGTGTCAGGAACTTCTGAAGGTTTCGAAATTTTTTCCTGTCACCGAAGTAGAAACAAAACATATTGTTGACCAACCTAATCTACAATTGTTGTTGGGGAAAATGTTGTAAAAACTTATGTGTATTAATATTTCTATAAGTAAGTGATTATTAACCCTCTAATAATTCATGTTTGTAAATCATGAAATGGATAAATGGGTTTTTATGCGGAAAAAATTCAGTTTTAAAAAGTTTATTAATATAGGGTTAAATTTAATCTCTGCAATCTGGTCATCCAACTAGGGTGTTGCAATATTTATAAATACAATATTTTTCATAAAAATATAAGTATATTTAAGAGGGTCACGGGCGTATATATCCGTCATTTGATCCCCAGTTTTTCCAGCAATACACAACCTTTTTAAATTTATAAATAAAATGTAAAATAAAATAATTTTTAAATCTTTTTATTAGGATGATAGTTTAAAACCTACTTAAAACAAAATAAATAAAAAATAATTTTTAAAAAATTATATATTTGTATCAGAAATATAATTTAAAAATTATTGCAGGGAAAACAACTGTATAATTTCGCCCATTCCCTTGACGCTCAGAGGGTTAAAAGTACATACCTTTTAGTAATTTCCTAAGGACGATTCACCTAAAAAAAAAGAATACACAGTTAAACAAATAAACGTTACTTGTCCTTCATTAGATATTTAATTCATAAATGCAATTGAAGTACTTATTATAATCACAATTAAAAACAGAATTTTCACCAATTATTTGTAGCATATTCTACATAGTTATTTAGGAAACTATACTAAACTTCAACTTAACTAGACATCACTTAGACGGTAGATCGTGACAGTGCTCATAGGTATTCAATCCATTTTGGCGGCGTGAAAGCATAATGTTCGCCAAACCACAACCCTGTAGAGCAGGGGTTCCCAACCTTTTTGCATCTGCGTACCACTTGACTTTTTAAGAAATTTTGGCGTACCACCAGACCTAAATATTTAAATAAACGTATAATATTTACTCTTCTAAAAATGTTCAAAGGCTTTTTGAATTAAATTCCTGAGAAAACTTCATATTTAATGGTTAGATATTTGTTTATTTATAACATGCTTATAATAAAGGAGAAATAAAAAGATTAAAATGGTATTAATTTACAGTTTTATTTATTACCCATAGGTCTAAAAACATACAAATAAAAAATTAGTACAAACTCAGCAAAAAATTAATCATCATACAAAATATACTTTTATAGTCTTTAGTGCGAAACTTGTTGTTGTATGTATGCCTGTGATTAAAATAACAACATTAGGAGTAATGGAGCTTATCTTCAATCTTAAGTCCTCTTCAACACTTATTTTGCTTCTATGTTTATTTTTTATGTATAAGAGTTCGGAAAATCCACTCTCACACAAGTAACTCGTAACAAATGGCTTAAAAAATAGCAGAGCTTGCCAGAAGATCAAAGGGTACTCGGTTTTACATCCGAAACAGAAGTTAATTAAAGATTTCTCATTAAAATAATATTTCATGGAACTATCTTCTGTAAGATCGATAAAACTTTCTTTTAGTTCACCTGAAACCACCGTACCACCTGAAACGTTCCCGCTTACCACCAGTGGTACGCGTACCACCGGTTGGGAACCCCTGCTGTAGAGAACAAAAAGCTATAAGGTTTGGCGAGAATTATGTCTTCACTCCGCCAAAATGGATTAAATACCTATGAGCACTGTGACGATCTACCGTCTAAGTGATGTCTAGTTAAGTTGAAGTTTAGTATAGTTGGGAAAGTAAGCAATTTGGCCACGTTTGAAAAAGTATTAATTGACGAATGCGACAGCACGTGTCAAATAATTTTCCGAGTTTGAAAACGCGATTTACCACGTGTTCCAGACAATATTTTTTATAACCACATGCAAAAGAAATATTTTTAATACATGTATAAACTAAAGTTGGGCAACTCCAGTCAAGGTTTGGTTGTTTTCAGATTATCTGACGCAGCCAGCAACACGAGGGCTATAATGCGCCGAAACATTCGTCATTAGACAAGCCAACATACATTTACAAACACCCATGCCTAACACGGGTTGGTTGGTTGGTTGGTTGGTTGGTTGGTTGGTTGAAATCAGATTATATGGCGCCGTCAGCAACACAAGGGCTATAATCCGCCGAAATATTCGTCATTTGACAAGCCAACATACATTTACAAACACCTATGCCAACACGGGACTCGAACCCGTAACCTCGCGGTCTAGAAGCTAATACCGTTTGGTCGGCCTCCATTCAAGGAATCTCATCTAAAAATATCATTTTTATACCAATACTATAATAAAACATGAACACGGGGCGTGCGGGAAAAGTTCCTTTTCACACTAGAGCGGGAAAGTGCTAGTTTCGCCACGATTTCTGATTTAAAATGATTAAATAAAGTTTAATTTGTTGCAAGTTGTTATAACAATATATTTTAAGTGAAAGAATTTTAACCAATTATGTTGAAACTCTTTCCCGTTACCAAAATTGTTTAAATCAGAATAAATAAAAGATATTTGGACGCGAGAATGCATAAATTTAAAAATTATTGTGATCAATAAATTTTTAACCGTATTTTGCAGGATATTTTGCTGCTATGGATGTTTTTAATATTTAAAATTATTTCCAAAAACCAAGCACACGCTACCAACAGAATAAACTCTACGTTAATGAATATAAAAGATAGCAATACATACATAAGGAATTTACATTAAAAACCTTGATTTTATGTGTCATATTATCAACTTCGATTTTTAAACAAAATAACACAACGTGCACAACTTTTTGCCGCTAATTTAAGGTCTTGGCTTTTAGATTGGCACATTATTTATCAATTTGGATTTTCGTTATAAAAGGATCAAAAGTGATAAAATCCCCTGCCACTTTGGGGAAGAAAAAAAAATCCAAGAAATAATATATAAAAAATTTCTAGAGCATACCATTGAACCCAATTCTACACGTCAAGATCACCAGACCCCTTCCGTCAATAAAGAAGGCACGCCCCAGTTTTATGTCTGTACATCAAAATAAAATAATATAAAACCAGACAATCCCATCTCTTGGCGGAAATGCGACAGACTTTACGAAAAAAAATAAAAAAAATTCCCGCATTCTCTTGCAAATAACGCTTTTGACGCGAGTTTAAAAGTCGAACTCGTTCAAGCGTGCGTGAATCCCTCAAAAAAATTTTTTTTAATACTTTTCACGCTTTGCAGATATTCGACGATAATTTGTGTTGGATAAATCCAAGTGAAGAGGAGACGCTTTCATTGTGAAGCTATGAAGATGGTTTTGTTCGCTGAAGAAAGTAGGTGATGGGTATAAGACTTGCGTTCTTGACTAGAGTTGGTGAACATCGCACAACTTGGTTATAACATTGCGTGAATTCTTGACGTATGCCCACTTGGCGAATTTGGCGATAATTTTGGCTATAATTATTACTTTGAGGAAAAAAAACTTTTTGTGGCTATTTAACTTAGTAAGAGAAACGAAGGAAGAACAGTTGCTCATGGACGATGCTCCCCCAAGCTATGAAACTATGTTATATATATTTTTTTAAAAAACATTTTTATCCTTTTTCGAATTTTTTACGTGAATTTCGAGATGTGATGATGTTTAGAGCACCTTAAAAGGCATCATCATAGTAATTTTGAAAAAAATCGTTTGAATCGTCTTTTGTCAATTGCTGAAAAACAAAGTTTTCAATTGAAGCTACTTTATGCGCATACTCTATTTTGACGAAAACCTTAATGACAGGTTCTATGGACTCCACTGGTATGTATACGAAAGTTTAACATCGTTCGGAGTTTTGACAGAATGTAATACTTTCATCAACCTATGTTAAGATATGGGTAATTGAAAGTAAAAAAAAAAAGTACACCTGAGGATATGTACCTACTTGCTTAAATTTAAGCAGATACTTTTCAAAAACTGTCAACAAGCAACTATATTTAATCGTTATAATTAAAAATAAATAAAAAAATCAGATATTCAGATAATATTGATTTGAATAAAAATAGTGTAATCAAATTAATTAATTTGATTAACAGAATGGATTATTTTGAAACAACCGTTCTTTTTAAATTTTTTTCGGATATATAAGTAAGAAAGTCTTCTAGAAAAGGAATTGAGCTTTTAGTAATCAAATTGCTCTATTAGTTTAGCGGGAATTTTCGTTTACCGCGAATTCACTGGAAAATTATAACTTTTTACTTACTTTTGAGTATTTTGTCTCACCTTAAAAACCGGCTCATAAATATTTATTATTGATGATTCGAAAGAGATCAGAATGACTTCCAAACTTATTTGTAATTTTCCAATTAATTAAAATAAACGAACAATAAAGTTATTTGACGCACCAAAAAGAATCAATTATTGTAATTTTATAAACGAAACAAACCCAAATTCATTATTAAGGTCGTAATTACAGAATCATTTTTAAAAAGAGAAACTATTTTTCGTGGGGGAAACTTAGTACTAGTATATTCCAAAATACCATTGCTAACCCCCCCCCCCCCCTTTTTTTTTTTTAATGATTTTGTTTTCCAGGTAACACGCATATCTTTTCTTCTAGCGAATTCTAGAAGAGGTTTTATTTTCTCAAAAAGGAAGGAATAAAAAAAAAAAAAAAAAAACTTGTTTCTTTGTTGCGTAATTTCTCTGCACCAATTCGTAGTTATTTTTAACTCGAAATTCCCATTTGGGGCTTTGGATTTCAAGCCGCGGCAATTGAATTTCTAACGTAACTCAATCGTTTTTTTGTTTTCTGTTTTACCCCCAATCTTTGTTGCTAATTGAAAGACAAACTCTTTTATAAATCTAGATGAAGCTTTCTAAAAACAAAACAAAACGAACAAAAAAATGTGCCCCATTTATTTTGCTTTTGTACTAATCCGCGTGTATTAGTTTTTTTTAGATAGTTCGGATGCGGAAAATATATTGGCAAGAGAGGATAGAAAAAGTGTGATGAAGCAAAATGCTGTTATTCGAACAAGAGTAAATTTCTAAATAACGTGTGGCAACACCCGAGTTATTAACCGAAACTAATTATTTCAATTTTCCAAGTAAAGAAAACAGAAAAACGTAATTTCTGTTTATTTCCCTCAAATAACACTTTTATTTAATTTCAAAAATAAGGAAATACTAGTTTTTTTTGTTTCGGCCAAACGAAGTGTAAAAATGTAGATAGAATAAAAGTGTTTGCTGAAAAGCAAAATTAAAATGCAGACTTCTAATAATTAAAAAACATTCCTTGATGGCTAAGCTACTTCAATTAATCTTAAGATGAAATTTACTTGATATATTTACAGGTACAATTTACAAAAGGGACGCCTACGTAACCGACTCCTTACATTACAAACACCAGTCCAAAACTAAGCCATATCAAAAGGGGGTCGTTTTCCGAACATCATCTAATAATCTAGTGCTCAGTAGCCTTTCTGGATCTTCAACAGCGTTGCCATCTTTTCTTATCGCGAGGCTTTCTTTTCTCGTCATAAGACTTAACAACTAGTGTCCCCTGTAAGCGGCCTGCATATTTAAGATTACTTATAAGAAATTACTTTTTTGAAAGTTCATTATAGATAAATAGTGTATTCTATTGCTGAAATAAAAATTCCTTGGTTTTTTTTTAATAAGCTGAAATTGTGGTTTTCTTTATTCTCAAGTGCTGCCATCTACTGCGTATAATCGTAACTTCACAAAATGAGTGGGCTTTTTCTAATATTTTTAATTTCGATATATTTTTACTTTCTTATCCATATGTTTAAGTAGGGTAATGATAGAATACGATTCAGTCAAAATTAAATTTCAATTTTTTTGCGTTTCTCCACGTTTTGGAACATCCTGATTTCAAACAAGTGGTCTAGAAAAAATGTCTGTCAGTGTGTATGTCTGTGGTCATCATAACTCCCGAACAAATTTACCTACTTTGTTCAAATTTTGTGAGCTGGTTTAGTGTTGGCCCTGGGACCTACCATTAAGGTTTTTGTCAAAATCACGCATGCGCATAAGGTTGAAATCATGAAAAAATCATGTTTTCCAGCACATGCTACAAAAACTGCTCTAACAATTTTGATTGAAATCTCTGTGGTGATGCCTTTTAAGGAGTTCTAATCGTCTCCACCTCCGAAATTCTCGTAGAAAAGCGAGAAAAACGTAAAAATTTGAAAAACGAATGCCTTTAACACAGAGCTCTCTGCTCTTGAGCATTGCCAATCAATGATGTTTTTTTTATAACCCATGTAAAAATTACTGCCAAAAAATATCGCCACACTGGTAATTTTTTTTTTATAAATAAGTGAAAATATGAAAACGGTAAATAACACCATAAATTTTAATGCAATGACCAGTATTATAGTGTAATTAAAAGTTGTGCGATGTTCCACGCCCCTAGTTTCTTAACCACAATGTGCAATTGTAAATAAGCTGTTCCTCAGAAGCGGAGATCTTAGACTCGAAGTTATTATATCATTCGCCAATTTTGGTTTTTATAAAGGGTGAAAACACCATTCTGAAATATATTTAATATTAAAACATTCCGTTTCATAGCTATTGACATTGTTTCGCACAGAAGATAATAACATATAGTAAAAGATTACCCCGTGAGAAACTATGTGTGGCTAACATTTCAATTTCACAAAGAAAGTGCCCTAAAGTTGTTTTTTCCCTCGAAAACCTTTAAAAAACGAAGTTAAAATTTCAAACAAAACTAAAATTAGGTGTTTGAAAAGAATTTTTTTTTTCAAAACTAAGTACATATTGTTGCGTGGATGAGTTCGAAAGATTTGAAGCCAAAGCAGATCAAAACTTGCAGAAAATTATTCCAATATAACTCTTCATAGATTCCTTTACAACTCCAGAACTTCTCGTTCTAATAGACTCAATACAGCTCTATACACAACAATAGAGCACAAACAGCAGTTAAACTTGACACACAACTGCTAAATCGTGGCAAAAGACAATGCAATACAGTTCGCTTTCTGAACTCTCTGTATGCTCGCTGACAGACAACCAAGTCAGTAACTCTACTCAGTCAGTATCTCAACTAACTCAGTAATTTCAGTCATCTAACTGACTCAACTCACGGCCTGCCTTATATATCAGGAGTAAAACCTTCTTGAAACTTCTAGAAGTAGATATTTGGAGAACTTTCCAGATCGTAGTCGAAAAGTCCTATACATGTACATGAGGACCGAAAATGTCTCCAAATGGTCACCAAGTTTGGAGACATTTTGGCGATTTCTCGCTAAATTTGGCGACAAAAATTAGTCGCCAAAACCGTCGCCTACTTGGCTCTATCTCGCCAATTTGGCGAGATTGCCATTACCATAATGTTAAATGCCCTGCTCCTTGTAAAACTCGCTTCCCAACGTTATCTCTGTAAAACTCGTTATCAAGCATTAAGAGACACAATGCAGGAAAGCAAACCCTTGCACTGCCTTATGCGAAATGTACAAAAATTTATCTTTTTACATAATTAATTTTTACGAAATATTTCAAATATACAGAAATTCGTAACAATATTAAATTATTACTATTGGGATGCTTTTAACTTAATTTTTACTTTTAATTAATTAAATGTTAAAGTAGTGTAATGGGGTAATGAAAGTATAGTTTTCGATTAAAAAAATAAAAAATTAAAAAAAAAATCATTTTTTTGTATTTTTTCTTACGTTTTGAAACAACCTGATTTCAAAAAAGAGTTCTAGAAAAAAATTTATGTGTGCAGGGTGGTCAGCATGACTCTCGAAGGATTAAACTACGATGTTTAAATTTGGAGTGCAGGTTAAATGGTAGCCATGGGACCTACCATTAAGGTTTTCGTCAAAATTGTGTATACGAATAAGATTACTGCTATTGAAAAATCAAATCATGTTTTTTAATATTTGCTACAAAACGGCTCTTACGATTTTAATTAAAATCGCTGTGGTAATGCCTCATACGCTGTTTTAAACATCCCCACCTACGAAATTCCCGTAAAAATTTCTGTGAAAAAGTGCAAAACGAATGCCTTATACATAGAGATCTCTTCCATTGAGTATCGCTCATCAACGACCGTTTTTCTCCTTTCTTTTGTTTCATTTATAAGAAAGGATGATGTACGAATTATCGAAAAGTATATCGCCAAAATTGTCATTTTTTTTAAAAGCCCTAATAACAATTATCGCCAAAAATATATCGCCAAACTGGGCATTTTTTCTAAATGAAGGATAAAGATATAAAAACGTTAAATAACGCCAACCCACGTCAGTTTGATAGTGTATTTGAAATTTGTGATATGTTTCCACAACCCTAGTTTTTCTCGTACAGCTTTCTTATTTCGAATTACTATAGCGTATCTTTGAGGAGTTAAGTTACACAAACATTTTTTTTTTTTTTTTGCATTTCCTTTATTGCGTCACTCAGGTGCAATATATATATAAAACGCTAATGAAGAGCGTTATCCTGTTCCATAAATTACTTGTCAATCAAATCGAATGACGAAACACAACTTTCAAAACCCGCCCCAAATGAAAAAACAAAACAAAAACGTCGGTCCATTTACCATTCTATCAAAGGGAAAAAGAGACACCCGAAAGGGAGAAAAAAAAATGTATAATATTGATAAAGATCTTTTTCTCTCTGCGTTAAATAATATAAATGGATCAAATAAAAATTGAGATGAAAAGAAAAGATAGAATCAATATCAAAAAGAAAAAGAATCTTCCAAATATGATTTTCGATGGAAATGAAAAGGGTTTTTTTTTTCGCTTTGGAGACTTTAAAAAAAAAAAAAAAAAAAAAATCGTCTGTTTTCTGCAAATGTTCCACTTGACATTTGAATAAAATGTTCGCTTATGTTCTCTTTTCAGTGGAACTGACGGGAGATTTTTTTTTTCTTCTTTCATAGTGATTTTGAAGACAAGTTGATCTTTCAATAGGTTTCAGGTTGTGTTATCATCTATCAATGGCAAATGTGCTTTTCGAATTATTTCACTCCAATGCTTCCGGGTTCGAGGTGTTATTCCTTGAAACGAAGTATGCAATTAAAACATTTGTCGGTGTTTATGAAGAGTTAGGAAGCCTGACCTAAACCAGAAACGTCATTGGGAAGTTCTCACAGGTATCGCATTTGAGTTGTTAAGTTAATTGATGTGACATTTTTTAGTGGAAGTCCTAGTTAGGATCATTCCCTATACTCGCTATGTTACAATCTTCTAGCCCAGTGCATTTAGAAACTACTTTCTATAAATCTTATTTTAGTTTTCATTCATAATAGATAGACATTAAGTGAAAACAATTTATGTCAGTTTATTTAATAGTCCGAGAGGCGACTGCGATTTTTGGACCTCATCGAACATCATTCTGAATTTTTTATGGAAATTGGAGAAAAGTGAGTAGATTACAAGTCCACTGGTCTGCCGTGGTAAAAATGGCCGAAACTGGTCCAAAATCGACTTGGAATGAGTTGAACTAAAATCCGATTGCCAAATATGTCATAACTTGCCAAAAAGAGAACAACCTTTTTTGTCTGGCAACCCACTGTATTTTGATTTTCAATGAAAAAAAGCGCAAACGATTTCTGATCTCTGGCACGGTAAAACTTGTATCTTTTAAAAGTAAGCCAAATTGGGACATCAGTGACGTAATGTTTATTGCCAACTTGGCTCCCTTTTAATAGATGCAAGTAGACCGTCGCCAGATATCTGAATCGTCTGCAACCTTCTTAATTGAAAATTAAAAAGTGAGGGTTACCAAATAAAAAAAAAAAATTCTTATTATTGAGCAAGTTATGGCGCATTTGGCAAATGGATTTAGTTCAACTTATTACAAGTCGATTTTTGACCAGTTTCGGCCATTTTTGCCACGGCAGACCAGTGGATTCGTAATCTACTCACTTTTCTCCAATTTCTATAAAAAATTCAGAATGATGTTCGATGGGGTCCAAAAATTGCAGTCGCCTCTCTGTCTATGAGTGATATTTTTCGTACCTACTCACAAAATTTCATTGTTTTATAGAAAGTAGTTTCTAAATGCACTGGGCTAGAAGATTGTAACATAGCAAGTATAGGGAATGAGTATATCCTTCCATTTTTGATGATCAAGTAATGGGAATTCTTTTTACACCAAATAACTTTTAAATCTGTTTCAATAAAAACGAAGTTTTACTGTAAATCATTTATATAAAAAACCAATTTGTATGTACAATTGCAACTTATTAGCTCGGATAGTGTTTTCTACGAAGAAAACTATAGATTACTCCTGACCTTAACCCCCAACCCCCTTCTCCCTTCCTGGTTATGCGCCTGCACTGGTACGTGATACAAATATGTGGAACTGTATTAAACCCTGACATGGAGAATCGAACCGAAGTCCTTTTACCCATGCTCATATCCTATTTCATACCCGACAAATAAAAGTAGTCGATGTTGGAATTAAAATAACTAAAAGAATTTTTTGTTCGTTTTCGAACAGTCCCCAAATGACAATTTCTCCGGTGGAAGTTCTCCCCATTACTGAACTATTTCAGCAAATATCAAGATGACAGCAAATCATTCCACGCAGTGCCCCCCTTCGAACTGATAATCGCCCTCCCTTGTCGTAATTACCCCCCTCCCCAACTCCCTTCTATTTATTAGAAGAGAAAATGCGATCATTTAAAAGGACCATTCTATTCTTCGTAAGTGCTGCAACGCTGTTAGAGCAAGAATCGCTGCCATCCGAATGATTTCTTTGGCGCATGCGCTCTTGAGAAGGTGGCACGCGACCTCTCCCCCTTCGAGGGGCCCCTTTATTATTTCCTCTCACACCTGCTTGAGCACAGCCAGGTGTTGGGTCCTTTTTTTTTTTTCTTCTTACGAAGCAACATCCTGCAGTTTGTTCGGAAGAACCCGAAGAACGTTTTATGGGTTTTGGAATCAATCTATGGATTATTTGGAAGAAGGGATATTCTACAAATAACGAATTCGAACGAATGGATTCAAACTAATTAATTTGTATTAAGGAGTTTTTATACATTAATTCCCATCAATGAATTCTGAAAAATATTCAAAATGGTGAATTTTGATAAAAAAAAAAATAATTCATGGTAACGAATTGTGACAAAATAATTCCAATTATGTATCAAATACTGGCAAAATAATTATCTATTATCCTGTTTTTACAAAAAAAATTAAATTATCAAATTTTGAAAAAATAATTCAAAATATCAAGTTTTTACAAAATAATTCAAAGGAACAAGTTCTTACAAAATAGTCCAGAATACCAAGTTTTTATAAAATAGTTTAATGTACCGAGGTTTTACAAAATAGTTCAATATACCAATTTTGAGAAAATAATTCATGTTAACAATATTCGACAAAATAATTCGTGTTGACTATTTTTGACAAAATAATTCGTGCAGACGATTTTTGACAAAATAATTCGTGTAGACGATTTTTGACAAAATAATTCGAATTATGCATCAAATTTTGACAAAATAATTATATGTTATCGTGTTTTTACAAAATAATTGAAATTATTGAATTTTCCTATTAACTTAAAATATTGTGGTTTTTTTTTTTTTTTTTAAATAACAAGTTTTGAACAAAATACAAACTAAGGAATTTTGATAAAATAATACCAATCACAAACCGAAATCTGACATAGTTTAATTTGGATAATCATTAACTTTGTCTGGCCTCAAAAAGGAGTAAGATGCAATTATGAAATTAAAAAAAATACTAAGAATTATGAAATAAATAAATTAATAATAATTATTTATACGTATTTAATTTGATATTTAATAAATATTGATAATTATTATTAATTAAGAAATTAAATAAATATAACATATATTATTAATTATGAAATTAAATAAATATCAACAATTATCTCATTAAATAAAAGAAATATTAATAATTGTTATTAATTACCGTATCAATAATTATTAAAAAGCTTACTATTAAAAGTAAGACTAATTTTCAGTGTCGTTAATAATGACATATTTTAATGACTTTGTACATGAACTGTTCTTGAACTTGAAAAAACGATTTGAGTGTAGTTCAGCTGATGTCGCTTTGCAATTGAACCAACAATATTGCTACAAATTTTGTCAGAATAAAAGATGGCGCAGTTTTTACCAACATAAAACTATAATTTATTCTTCGTTTCGAAGACTCACAAAACTTCTCAGAACAAGAATAAATCGCTAACAAGCTTCAATGAAAGTTTCCATGTATACAGCTTCGGAGGCGGTCATAATTTAGGCACAACAAAAGTAAACAAGCGCTCGGTTCCTTTCAAAGCAACGTCCGAAATTCAACTGAACTCCGATTCCATGCATTGGCACTTTTATATCCTCGCGTTCGAAATCCCAGTTGATGTCGCTTTGCAGTTGAACCAACAATATTTTGCATTCAAACTGGTGGCGAAAGAAAATCCCTTTTGAAAAGAGATTCAGAGTATTTTCATGTCTGTTTACTTTTTAGATTATTCCTTTTTAGAAAAGGGCAACGTCCTTTGTGTTAACTTGACTTTTTTGCTTTTTCAAATCTAATAATTTCTACTCGTAAACGAATTAGAATTCTAAAATTATAATGAATCGAATACTTATGGTTTTTTTATACCATACTAGCTGGGTACAAAACTATAATGAAAAATAATTATTTTAACTAGGTCAAATATACATTTATACGTCACCGTGTCCAGTGCGTTGGTGGCTCAAAATAATTATTTTTTCAAAATAATCTTGCAACCAACTAATCTCTATATATAAGACAAAGCCCTCACTGACTGACTCACTCACTCATTACTAATTCTCCCACTTCCCACGTGGTCACAGCACTGAAAATTGGTACAAATACCGACAATGGTAAACATAGAAAAAGTAAGCTATTCCAATTTTGATTAAATCACTTTAAGTGGTGGAAAATTGTTTAAACGATCCAAATGAGGGATATTCGAGTGTTGCACTTCCCACGTGGTCACAACTCTGAAATTTGGTACACAGAAAAATTAAGCTATTCCGATCTCGATTAACCCACTTTAAGGGGTGGAAAAGGGATTAAACCTTCCAAACGAAGGATATTCGAATGTCCCTCTTCCCATATGGTCACAAGTTAGAAAATTAGTACAAATGTTAACAATGGTAAACATAAAAAAAGTAAACTATTCCGATCTCGATTAATCCACATAAAGGAGTGGAAAAGGGGTTAAACGTTCCAAATTAAGGATATTAGAGTGTCGCACTTCCCATATGGTCACAACTCTGAAAATTGGTACAAATGTCAACAAAAACAAACATAGAAAAATTAAGCTATTGCAATCTCGATTAACCAACTTTAAAGGGTGGAAAAGGGGTTAAGCGTTCCAAACGAGGTATATCCGAATAACCCACTTCCAATGTTGCCACAATACTGATTTTTGATGCAAATGTTATGAAGGGCAAATATAGAACAAATTAGCTATTCCAATATCGATCATTGAATTTTTAAGGGATGAAAAGTCGATCTAACATTGAAACTATAAGAGGAATATCTTAATATCTCACTTCCAATACAGTCACAACTTTGAAATTTTGAGCTAAGAGCAAACATAAACACAATAAACTATTGTAATCTCGATCTACTAATTAAAAAGGGTCTAAAGTGGGTTAAACGTTCTAAACGAGGGATTTTCAAAAGTCTCATTTCAATTATAAATTTTTGAAAAAATGTCAACAAAGGAAAGTTTCTATTTTGATCAATCAATTTGTCGGGATCGAAATGGGAGCAAACGTCTGAAGTGTAGAATACATGAATAGCTTTTGAGTGCTGAAATGTACATGGTGAAATTTCGTAGCGCAGCACGGGTATTCAGCTTTACTAAACTCCAACTTAACTTGACATCACTTAGACGATAGATCTTCACCGTGCTCATAGGCATTTAATCCATTTTAGCGGAGTGAAGACATAATGCTCGCCAAACCTTATAGCCTTTTGTTCTCTATAGGGTTGTGGTTTGGCGAGCATTATGCTTTCACGAAGCCAAAATGGATTAAATGCCTATGAGCACGGTTAAGATCTATCGTCTAAGTGATATCAAGTTAAGTTGGAGTTTAGTATAGTATTGTATAAAACGACAACATAACTACTAAATTTATCATAATTTAAGAATTCTAATTTTTTTTCGAGTAGAAAAAAAGAGCCAACATGTCCCGTGGGCAAGCCAGAGAATTGCCAATACGTTTAATATTCATTAATGACTACACAACCACCAAATATCACCTTCCCGTGTTTTTATGTCACTACAAACTCCAAAAGCATTACAGATACATTTCTTGCCGTCATATTTACATAAAAAAAAAGCCCACCTCTCGTTAAATAATTCACGATATTTTCCCAGATATTGTGAGGATGATGGACAAGAAATGTACTTTTTTTTTCGACACTAACAAGTCGTCTCCTATACATCAATTCCTAATTTAAAAAAACATCTGGGACGGGAGGGGGGAAACCCGGAAAATAACCATGCCAAACGATATATACTCGCCAATACCACAATTAAATGGCCATATCCAAAAGTTATATTCCAATCAATATCGAAACAGCTGTGTGAATCCTAAGTGTGTGTGTGAAAATTGTGGCTTCTGTCACCTCATTAAGGATCTGGCAACAGGAACATGTTTCAAGACGGTACGTAGTCATTCAGAAAGGAACCACAATTTTTTCAATTCCCCCAGTTATTTTCATATACACTGAGAAAGAAAAGTCACACTTCAAAATGAAAATGTTTACCTAATTAACTTTAAAAAAAAAATTCTTCAATAACGAGGAAAACTTTTATTAAACAAATACTTGTCTTACTTAAAAATTATATGTTTTTCGATACTGTAAATATCTATTAATTCCTAATTTAGGGTACGATTGATTTAGCGTCAATTTGATAAAAAAAAAAATAATTACTGACAATTTAATGGCAAAAATATGAATAAAAATTATTACTTATAAAATCAAATAAACATCAATAATAATTATTAATTAAGAGATTAAATTAATATTATTATTAATTTAGAAATTAAATTAATAATTATTATTAATTTAGAAATTAAATTAATAATTATTATTAATTTAGAAATTAAATTAATAATTATTATTAATTTAGAAATTAAATGAATAATTATTATTAATTAAGAAATTAAATGAATAATTATTATTAATTAAGAAATTAAATTAATAGTTATTATTAATTAAGAAATTAAAATAATAGTTATTAATTATGAAATTAAATTAATAGTTATTAATTAAGAAATTAAATTAATAATTATTATTAATTAAGAAATTAAATTAATAGTTATTATTAATTAAGAAATTAAATTAATAGTTATTATTAATTAATAAATTAAATGAATAATTATTATTAATTAAGAAATTAAATCAATAATTATTATTAATTTAGAAATTAAGGAGTGATATGTAATAACTTTCAGATTTTTACATTTTTTTAGGCAACCCTTATTGTTGACTTTGTTTAGCTTATTTACATATTTACACGTTATTTAACATTGCATGTTTTTTATGGCCTCTTAATTTGGACAAATTTGCGACAGACTCTAATACCCACAATGAAATCGAAGCCTATAACTTTAAAAAAAGTTAATTCTTTTATCTACCTGGTTTTCGTAATTAATTCTAACAACAGCATGGCATAGGAATTACGATAAAGAATTACTGCAACCAATTAAAGTAAAACCAAAAATACTGCCGTGTGTAAAAGTTTAATTAGATGAGTTCTCGCATATGCATCGGAGACTTGAACTGTGTCCCAAAAAGGAAGAAAAACTCTTGCTATATTTGGGAGAAAGGTTATCAGAAGCATATTTGGTGGAACTTTAATTGACAGTACCTGGAGAAGACGTACCAACACCGAGCTGTACCGTCTATTCAAAGAACCTGACGTGGTAAAAATTTATTAAGGTCCTGTAGTGACCTAGCCAAAGTTACTTGCCAAAGTTACATACTTTCAAGGAGCCAGATGGATTAAGTTCTCATAAGTTTAGATCAACCTAACCAATTTAAACCGAGTTTTTTTTTTTTTTCTTTCTGTAGCATCTTGACTAATCCAGATTATTGGGAATACAATGGCGCCTTTTAATAAATCTATTTGTATAGAATTTTTTACCTTATAACGATGGGCAGAAAGTATGAACTATTTTTATTTCTCAGAGCCAAAAAAAAAAAAAAATATTTAAAGTCGTAAACTTATATCTCCATCTAATATTCAATTGCAAGAGCGCATGCAACGCCGTGCCGTGCAGATAGCACTAACATACATAGCCGAATGAGGACCGTAAAAATACTATTCCCAGTGGTTCCCTTTGCTAATACGTCGCTCTCATCAGAAGGTCTTGGGATCGAATCCCCACGCTACCGTTAAATCTGACGTGAAAAACTAACGGCGGCTGCAACCGTCGCGTCTTCAATATTCTCTTGCTAGCGCGGCGTGGATGTGAAGAAAGGTGCTAGCTCAGGTGTAGGTCCCACGTCATCTGACCAAGTTTTAAATTAAGCGTAATGGTAGTTGTTGCAATGTTAGGAAGCAACGTGGCGCTTGTGCCAGAAAACAACTACAGAAACCCTTTAAACATAATTCGAGTTCTTCGTCATTTTTCACTTCAACTTCCAGCTGTGTTTTGGTTGTCATTTTTCATGTATGAAAAAAAAAAAAAGTGTTAACGAGGGTGTAAGAGCCCCCCCCCCCCCCTCCCCCCACACACAAAACTGTCAAGTATAAAAAAAGGGGAAGACCGGAAGTGGGGAGGGGGGAGTACATCATAAAGAGGAGATGTCAAGTAAGTCTTCCGCTTGTTTGAACAAACGGAATTCTTGATTAATTAACACAAACGTCTTGTGTGGGAAGTTTTTCCTCTGCTTCTGGATTATTTTCCCTGTACCAGTGTTTGCCGCAAGTACTGCTTCGCAACTTTTAAAAGAGAGCATTAGAATTACTAGCACAAACAATTAAAATTATGGGGTGTTATTTCCCATTCTCATATTTTTATTTATTTATAAATAAAAATGGACAGTTTGGCGATATTTTTTTTCATGGGCAATAAAAAAAAGAACATTACATTTTCCTTTCTTGTGCGTCTAAAAGAAAAAAAAAAAAAAAAAAAAAAACATTGATAGGCGATGCTCAAGGGAAAAGTGCTCTGCGTTAAGTTTATAGCAATTACTGAAAAATATGATTTTTTTTATGATTTTTCATGAATTCAACCTTATGCGCATGCACGATTTTGACGAAAACCTTAATGGTAGGTTCCATGGCCACCACCAACACGCACACCAAATTTGAACTTCGTATGCTGACTACGTACACACAAACATTTTTTCTAGACCACTTTTTTGAAATCAGGTTTTTCCAAAACAAAAATTAATGCAAAAAAAATATCGATTTATGATCACAAGAGAGATGCAACTGCAAAATCAGCATTTTATTATTATTATTATTATTTTTTTTTTTTTTTAACCCTTTATATTAAATTCGATTTTGTGTGTACGTTTGTCGATGGTGAGCAAATAATGCAAACAATGGCCTAATAACCCCCTTGCCGTCATCCAATCTTTCTGAAACTTGGCAGATAGATTCGAAGTCGATGACAATGCATTCAAATGTTGGGGATTGTCATTGTCACTGTAAGGTAGCTTTTTCGGAATACTAATAAACCAACTTGTTGTCATCCGATTGCGCTGCAATAGCTTTTAACCGATAATTGAAAAAGGCATTTCCTGTTGCCAAAATTGTTTTAGTGAATAAATAATGAATTTGTTTTAAATCAGAATAAATAAAAAATATTTGGATGTCAATGCGCAAATTCACATTCAGTTTTAATGAACAAAATTTGGAAAGTAGTTTGCCGTATATTTTGCTGATGGATATGTTTTTAATAGTTAAAATTTGATGCAAACACCAAACACACGCTGACAACAGAAACAATGCTATGTTTAATTAATATAAAAATTGGCAATGCATTGTAAAGGATTTATATTAAAAACTTCATTTTTATGTATTTTATTAACTCTTAAATGCCCAAAGTATCAAATTTAATGCCGAACTTTTAAATTGAATTGTACACTTGCAATTGGATTGTTTTTAATATTTAGCTGTATATGTGTTACCATTACATAATTTTACTGCAATAAATACATTTCTGCAATAAATATAGGCAACAAATAGAGGCTAATGCAATAAATACATTAATATTTTTTTTTTTTTTAATTTAATTTCGAAAATCAGGTTTCTAAGGATTAGTCAAAATTTAAATCTTTTATCTTTGAAATATTATTAAAGTGCACTTGCATTGTTCTTATATGCCCTCATAAGTTTGATTAAATATAGTTTAGGATTTTAGAGAATAAGTTTTCATGTGTAAACACTATCTGCATCATGGCACTATATTATTTCTACATACATTAAATAATTTACGCATAAAATATCTGGATAATGTTATTTCTTTTTGAGTAAAAGAACACAAAAAGTAAAGGTTGCAAAACACGTGGAAAAAAACTGTCAGCTAACAAGGTGTCTTTTGTCTTAAATTGAGCAAGACGAGTATCAATTGTTAGGAAATCCTTTTGAAATGAAATCCCCAAATCTTATTGAAGACCTTGTTGGACTCTTAAATTTTTCAAAAGTCTTACTTGGGAAACTTAAGTCTCTGAACTAAATTTTAAAAGGCTGATTTATTTTGTCGATGTTCTATGCAGCTTCTTGCAAAGAAATTATAATTTAAAAAAGTTAAAAATGAAGTCTTCCAAGTTAATACGTAATTTTTGGTACAAGATTTTTGAAGAATAGGAAAGCAAATGTCTGAAAGTGAACAACATGAAGTTGATTGTTTGCCATGATTTGATTTTACATATAGGATATTTAATGGATATCCTGTTAGAAAGTTATTGTAGGTTGATATTCTAGTCATTTTATATCGTGTTAGAACGTTACCTATGTATGTTCGTGTTTTGTTCATTGGATATCATTTTGGAACGTTAATATGTTTGTATTTTATTCAATGTATATCCTGTTAGAACGTTACTTAGTATGTATTTCATTTATTGGATATCATGTTAAAACGTTACTTTGTATTTCATTTATTGGATATTATGTTAGAACATCACCTATGTATGTTGGTGTTTTGTTCATTGGATATCCTGTTAGAAAGTTACTTAGTTTGTATTTCATTTATTGGATATCATGTTAGAACGTTACCTATGTATGTTAGTGTTTCGTTTATTAGATATCATATTGAAACGTTACTAAGTTTGTATTTTATTCATCGGATATTGTGTCAGAACGCTAAAAGGTTGGTATTTTATTCATTTAGAAAACGTTTTAGACCGTTATTATAGGTGGGTATTTCATTCATTGGATATTGGTATGGAACGTTATAAAGGTTGTTATTTAGTTATTGGAAGTATTTGCTTTTGAGATTTAATACAGTTTGGTGTGATTAAAAATCTTGAACTGATTTTTAATACTTGTTATTATATAAATTACAACAATATTATCAAAAAATAGAATTTTAAAATAAAAAAAAAATACACATTAAAAATAGATTTATGCGCTACACTGATCAACGCAATTCACATTGCTTACCATAGTTGTTATGAGATCATTAAGAGATTTATCTAAATGTCCTCTTTGAAATGCAACCCGATTTTGCTTTTTCTATTGGAAATGTAATTAATATCATCCTGGAATCTTTTGCTCTACTTTTCCCTTGGTCACGCTACAATAATCAGCGGTAAAAAAAACTAAAGATTTTTTTTTTTTATTAATATTTTATAATCGCAACAACCCAAATCAGAGTACATTAAACAGCTCTCCAATAGTCTGATTTCCAAGGATCACATTAAAACCATCAATAAAAAATAAAAAAATAAAGATTAATTCAAAACAAAATAGCCATTTAGCAATCTCACATTGCAACACAAGGTGAATCCTTCATTTCAAAAGCACATTCCAGACCACCATGTCCTGAAAGCAATTTAGATATGTGTTTCGCTTTCTTCTGCAGAACAATAACCGATTATTCCCAATTCCTTTTCTGAAACAAAGCTTAATAATCAATATCTAGAACTGTTCTTTCCTCACACAAATATTTGTCTCCATGGGTTATGTTCGGAAGAAGCTTCAAGGATTCACCTTTAACTTGATGGCATATTCTTTAGAAATCGATGATTGGTTTTGGAACTGCGTCCTTACCTATCAGGATGTTGATAGATTGAGAAATAATAACAGGGCCCCGAGATCATAACCTGTCTCGGATACGATGACGGAAAAGAATATGATGTCTTCACCAGCACACAATGGTGATGGGATATTAAGAGAAGTTTAGAATAGGGTTGGAGGTACGGAATGAGCAATTAGTATGCTAAAACAAATAGAACCCTGAGAGTTGTTAGGAAATTGGCCGTTTGGATTACAGTGTTGTGTTTAGTTGGCACCATTTCTAGTGATTGACAAAACTTTTATTTTGTTTGTTTGTAAGTTATTGTTCAAACTTTCCTCTTGCAAGCGGAAAGAGTTTTAAAACGTTTTTCCAAGTGAATTTTTGTTCAGAAAAGAAATTCCTTAGAGGAGATGTTTGGAAAGATGTCACAATACAGAATGAATAACAAAAGAGATAAGATAGTTATAAAACTCTCTTTTTTTACTTTCAATTACCCGTTTGTTAACATACAAAATAAATGCATTCGGTGTAAAAACAAACGATTTTGTTTTTCATTTCTACATGTTTGGAGGGTTCTACATGTTTGGATTGACCTTCAATGTTCAAATTATGCATACTGGTTAGTGATGGTCATAGGAGGTTTTCGTCAAAATTACAATTTAAAGTTGTATCACTAAAAAGTTTAGCAATTTTCCCTATTTTAATGGCGCCATCTGTTGGAGAATATCAAAAACCTGTCATTGTCATTTTATTTTTCAATAAATATTTTATTTTTATGAGAAAAAAAGTATTAAAATTACATACATCGTTGTTTCCATGTCTAATAAAAAACTAGGGGTGTGGAACATAGCAAAACTTTGAATTACACTGTATTACTGATGTGGATTTGTGTCATTTACAGCTTTTATATTTTCCTCATTTATTGAGAAAAAATGGCCAGTTTGAGACTGCGTGAAGAAACGATTATTGTCGACGAGCTATGCTCAAGGAAAGAGAACTCTGTGTTGAAGACATTCGTGTTTCAAGTTTTATCGCCATTAAGGGGGTCCGGTACCGAAAATAAAAAAAAACATTGTTTATGTACATTTTTATGTCAAAAATTTATTTTATGTATGAGATACTATTTATACATCTTTGAGAAAATTTTTTTTAAATATTGTGTTTAGTTATTTAAAAAAAATTTAAAAACCAAGAAAAATCCATAATAATTGATGTTTGCGTATTTTGATATAAGTCAAGAAATAATAATTTTTTTTTTCAAAGTGAAAGCTCTCTGTGATACATAATTATATAAAGAAAATTTTGTCTTCACAGAATTTTGATAGGTGAATTAAAAAAAATTAAAAAAATTCTCAAAGTTAAAATATTGAAATTTTTGCTTTTTTTTTATGTTATCTTTTACGTTAAATGTTATATTTTAAAACAGAATTAAAAAAATAAAATTCTGCGAAGACAAAATATTTAAAACTATACAAATTAAACGCTTCAAAAATTTGAATAGCCAATTATTAATGGTTCTGGAGATATATCGATTTGAATATGCAACATCTGTGAAAAACACTAGTGTTCGAAAAACGCACTTTAAGTAGACGCTTTAAGGTGTTATGTCCATTAGTGATGTTTAAATAATAGGTATTTTTGGGGCGTTCTAATCACCGGAGGAATAAGATAAAAACATCATTATCTTCAGGAATGTAGGAACTATTTTTTAAAATCAGAAAAAAAAATTTGGGATTTTTGAAAAAATTTCGGTACTGGACCCTCTTAAAGCATTTTTACGGGAATTTTGGAGGTGGGGATGTTTAGAACACCTTAAGAGACATTACCACAGCGATTTTGAACAAATCGTTAGAGCCGTTTTTTAGCAATCATTGAAAAACATGATTTTTTCAATGGCAGCTACCTAATGCGCGATTTTGACAAAAACCTTAATGGTAGGTCCTTGTGCCATAACCAACCCTCCCACCAAATTTGAACATCGTAGATCAATTTGTTCGGGAGTTATGCTAAGCACTTACACACATACAGACATTTTTTCTAGATAACTTTTTTGAGATCAGGATGTTCCAAAACTTGGAGAAATGAAAAAAATTGATTTTTTTTTTTTTTTGGACTGAATACTATACTTTCATTACCCTATAAAGTACAAAACTACTTTCTTTTCAATTAATTTTTAGTAAATCATTGTTGTCTCAAAAATAATGAGTTAGGTCAAGTTAGGTCTATTGAAATTATTCTCTTAATGTTTACAAATTTTACTTATTGTTTCTTCTTGATAAATATAAAACGCCGGGTATACAATTTTAAACACGAAATAAAAGCATGTTTTAAATTTATTACTAAAACTATTTACCCACTCATACTATTAATTATATAAACGCATAATAAATTACGCCACATTTGCAATTTTTACATTATGTTTACTGAAGCCATACCCCCATGAAAATGTTATTTAGTTTAATCATAAAATGTTTTAAATAGGAAATCTTAAGTACTTTTTCTAAGAAAACGCCTACATAATTAGTTTATTTTTGCCGCTTGCAAGATAACAAACTCAACAAAGTAACAGTTTTAATTTTAAGTTGTGTCCATTTAAGTTCTCTTGTTATTTGATTACAGTATCTCTTGTTATTAATGGTAAAGTTACAATCCCTTAACCTCACGAATGGAATTTAGCTTGGACTCTTGATGTTATTTAATTAAAATTATACTTATCACATTACTTTCATAAAATAATCTACATATTTTAGCTTAATATCTAAATAAATATTCCAAAATAAGCTAGTTTTTCTTGCATGAACATACCAGATTATACAAGGAAAATTTCCTTTTTATTGCTAAAACTTGAACATCGATATTTATTTCATGATGATTTAAAAAATAATATTTCAAAGTGTTTTGATTATTTGTTAGGTCGTTGTTCAACAATTATTTTTCCAAGACATTTTAAAGTAAAAAAAAAAAAAAAAATGGCGAAATCGGTAATATGTTATTCGATAAATATTAAATTATCCTTTCGTGTACGTGAAACAGAGGTTGATTGGTTGCAATCAGATTATCTGGCGCCGTCGGCAACACGAGGGCTATAATGCGCCGAAACATTCGTCATTAGACAAGCCAACATACATTTACAAACACCCCTGCCTAAAACGGGACTCGAACACGCAACCTCGCGGTCTAGAAGCACGTGAAACAGAGGAAAATCGAACTAAGATTGCCAATGCTCGAGGACAGAGAACTCTGTGTTAAAGGCATTCGTTTTTTTTCAATTTTTTACTCTTTTATCGCATTTTTACGGGAAATTCGGAGGTGGAGATGGAGGCATTAGCACAATGATTTCAATAAAAATCGTTAAAGTCGTTTTTGACCGAAAACAATACTTTTATTTTATTGCGCTATGTTAACGTATGGGTAATTGAAAGTAAAAAAGTTAAGTTAAAAAGCATTTAGAAATTTCATTTCCAAGAATCGATATTGTAATCCTTACTTTTCGATAATAATTATTACTTCCCGTTTTATCTATTTATGCATAGCCCAAGTATGCGAGCGATCTCTTTTTCAAGCCCTGCATTTTCTGAATTCAAAAACAAGTAGAAACGAAGACCATCGTGACAAATAGTCTCGTGGAATTCTCCTGATTCACTAATTCAATATTTATTTATGCGAGAATTGTTCTTTTAACCCTTACAGGACCATAAGATGTCCAAGACTAAATATGCCAATACAACACAATATTTTAGCTATTGTGTGTGTAAAGTAAGAGAATATCACCAGAAAAACATAGCAGGGTGTATAGGTTTCCTATAATTTCATGGGAAATATTTTTCCCTATGGACCATAAAATTAAATAAACTAAGAGTTAGGTTTATTATATCGGAATTTTATTTATTGCTAATAAACAAAAAAAAAAATTGTAATTCAAAAAACATAATAAAAATTATCAGAAAAATAAAATAGTTATGATATTCTACGAAACAGTTTCGTTTACTTGTGAAGCACAAGTGGACATTGCACATAACACATTTATTATGTGTCCTATTTTCTATACGTTTTTTTTTATTCGTTCAGAAACACATTTGCCGCCTTGGACATACGTTTTATTTTGACATTCAGTAAAAAAAATATCGATTCAATAATAATTGAACAATCGATAACGATTTTTGTAGAAGGGAAAAATATTTCCCTTGAGCGTGAAAGGGTTAAAAAGAGGCCGTTAAAGGAGGCCGTTGGCAATATATAAAATATGGGTAAAACTTCCAAGTACGGTACGGATTCTGCGCGAAGGTGATTTTTGCCAATAAATGGTAGCAGCCACCATTTTTTTTTTTATAATAAGTGAACTGCCTATGGTTGCCATAATTTGGCGCGGTTTTACGTAAACAATTCTAGGGCAGAATCCGTACCTTACTTGGAAGTACCAACGGCTCCCTTTGGGTGTTCAGGAAATGAGCGAAATTGAACAATTGTTTTCCAAACAATAATTTTTAAATTATATTTCTGATTCAAATAAATAATTTTGTTTTTATTTTTTAAATGGGTTTTAAAATATCCTCCTAATAAAAATATTTAAAAATATTTTATTTTGAATTTTATTTATAAATTTAAAAATGCCGTGTATTGCTGGATAAACTGGGGATCAAAGGACGTATATATACGCCAATGAACCTCAGAGGGTAAGAAAAAAATACCGAAAATTCTTAACCATGGCGATGTTTCGGCGCAGTATAGCAGTCGTGCCACCAAGAAAAAGGCCATCACAATCAAGCAGGCAATAGCAACAATTTGCAAGAAGCGTAGAAGGAAACATCTCCAACTGCTTGAGATACGATTTCCGATAATCTTGAAGAGCCTGCATCCGGGGAGGGGGGGATCACCTTATTTTGGTCTTTTCTTATCGCCAGGGGGAGTGCAAAGTCCGACATGTTTATGGAATGGGTGCGACAGTCAACAAAGAAGGCGGTTTCACGCTTTGGGGTTTGTGTGGGAACGATTATTGCGGATCGTTTGCGACAGAACACATTAGTTTTTTATTTTTTTATTTTTGCGGGGATCTGCTTCTGTGATATAAATCGGATGTTAACTTGGCAATTTTTATGTTACGCTTTTGTTGGCAAATTGTAGTAAATTGTAGAAATCGATTTGCAGTTTATTTTTGTTACTTTCAATTATCTTTATGTTAACAGTTTTATCTTTTTACTTTCGATTATCCATATACGTTTACAAAAAAGAAAGTTGAGAAAAAAATGCATCTCTCTCTGTGTGTTTGTGGTCAGCATAACTCCGAAACATATTGACCTACGATATTCACAATTAGTGTGCTGTTTAGTGGTGGCCATGGGACCTACCATTAAGGTTTTCGTCAAAATCGCGCTTGCACTTAATGTTGAAATCACGAAAAAATCATATTTTTCAGCAATTGCTAAAAAACGACATGAATGATTTTGATTAAAATTTCTGTGCTAATGCCACCTTAAGAAGTTTTAATCCAACTCCCCTCCTCCGAAATTCTCGTAAAAATTCGATAAAAGCGAAAAATGTTGCAAAAAGAAAGCCTTAAACACAGAGTCCTTTGCCCTTGAGCATCACCCTGTATCAACGATTTGTTTATTAATATCCCGTAAAAGCAACCTTCTAGTGACAGTGACAACCACCAAAATTTGATATAATACATTGCCATCGACATCGTATCTATCTGCCAAGTTTCAGACCGATTGGATAATGGCATGGGGGTAAATTAGGCCTCTGCTGATTTGCCCGTCACCGACAAAACGCTTGTCCCGTGCGTCGGTGGTTTATAAATGTATATTTAACCTAGTTAAAATAATTATTTTTTCAATTCAACTTTACTACCAGCTAGACTTATATAAAATAAAAACATAACCAGAAGATTTATTATTATTTTTAGTATTCTAATTTTTTTCACGAGTAAAAAAGATAGCCAAAATGTCTAGTTCGTACAGCAGGAGATTGCCCATTACTATTTATTAACAAAGACAAAATGTTCAGCAAGGAACAGCTAAGGGCCTTATTATGTATAGCCACTCTAGTGACAAACGCGCTGCTTCAGTCGCTTGGACAAGCCATGCGAAGCGAAACATACAATCCTATGGAGCTTATCAGGCGCTTAGCCAGGGGGGAAAGATATGGGGATATATCCCCTCCCGAAATTATAAATTGATCTCATTCGATCATAGATCCAATATGAATTTAACACATCGATATTTTTTTTTTATTATTTGACTTAACCCATGAAGTTTAATGCTACAAGTGAACCGATGGTAATTTGATGAAGGAGATTAAAAATCCCAAATTAAGGAGATTTCTTTTTCAACGTTAGTGACCACTTGAAATATTAAAGTAAATATTTTTTTGGCATACAAAACATAAGGTTCAGTTCTAGGCTGCGTTGTCATGCAATGCCCCAATTTTCGAGTTATTTAATTAATATATTCCATGCTAAGAGGTCTTTTTATGTCTGTATTGAAAGGTTTTATCACCAGGCCAATGATGCACTTGCAATCATTCCCAAATGTTAGCAAACAAACAGCAACGTTCTGGCCTATGTTTTGTGTGAACCTTTAACTGCTGTATGAGATCTGACAGACCGCGAGTAATTTTACTGTGGAATGCTTCTCGACTTTTATATAAATATTCTTGCTACTTTGTTTCTTAAATTCTAAACTGTTGTTCATTAATTTGTTTGGCACAGTATGGTTGGTTGTTTTCAGATTATCTGGCGCCGTCAGCAACACGAGAGCTACAATGCGCCGAAACATTCGTCATTAGACAAGCCAGCATACATTTACAAACATCCATGCCTAACACGGGGGGGGGGGGTTATGGCGCAAGGGCTTCACTAGGGCCATGCTGTGCCTAACACGGGACTCGAACCCACAACCTCGCGATCTAGAAGCTAGCACGTTAACCACTATACCGTTTGGTCGGCTTTGGCTCAGTATGTGGGCCATGTGTTGTTCTTGCTCCAAAAATATCAAAATCTCCAATCACAACAGTTAAATGTAAAAAATCCTTATTGTGTCTGAAAGTGCTCCTTATTGATTTCCAATGCAAATCTAACTGACTACATAGTTATTATACGTAATAAATAATTGGATTCGTACAAATGTTTGCTTATTTTAACCTTTAACTGCTGTAAGCGGTCTGACAGACCGCTAGTCATTTTTTGTGGAATGCTTCCACCCCCTAAAATATCGCATCTTTGACATTTATATTACTTTTTCTGGTTCTATGTTTCTTAAACTTTAAATTGATATTCACCAATTTGTTTAGCGTAGTATGGACCATGTGTAGCCCTTGCGCCAAAAACCTCAAAACCACCCAACCACAGCAGTTAAAGGTTAAAAGGGCGCCAAAGAAAAATCCGCAAGCATACCTATACTGCATAAGCTAGATTTAAATTAAAAAATTAAATTTCATATCACAACATTTGATTTCATATCCCCTCCCGAAATATTTTTCTGGGTCACGCCCCTGGAGCTCATTATACCGAGCCACAGCAGTGGCGTGCGTTCGCCACTCGAGTGTCTCTGACTAATAAAGGCCCAAAGGAACATGCGAAATGAAGGTCTATGGAACATGAAAAACGACAGGAATAAAATGAATGAAAGGAACTTCCAGATTCGTCTAAATAACGGAACACGAGGACACGTAAAACGCGAGGAATTTGCGGTCTTGGTGAATTTGGTGCCGCCGGATTGTTGACATAGCTGTGGTGGGGTGAGGAGGAAGGAGGGGGGGGGGGATCTCCGGGAAGGGCTGTCCTTTTATGAATGGAATACCTCAAACGAGATTCTGTCGTTCTCGACTTTCTTTAGGGCGTTGTCTTTGGATGGTTGTTTGGGCTACAGATCTTGTGGAGCAAAATAACTGAACGGTGGCTATACAGTTACGGACTGGACTATGTAGTATGAGTGAAGGAAAAGGAGGAGAGAGGATTTTCCGGGAGGTCTTTTAAAAGGGAAACTGGACAGCATTAGCTTCTGAGATCAATATCTTAACTTTAAACCTTTATTATTATTATTATTTATTTATTTTTTTAATTTGAAATGTGAGCATTTTATTATTTTACTTTCCATGTTTTTTTCCATTAATTGCATTTACTATTGACGTTTAAATTTTAATAGTTATTTTTAAGGTAACAAAGTGTTCTAAAAGGCATTTTAAATTTTGTTTATATAGTACTTGTTTAAATGTCTTTTAATGTATTTAGAAATTATGTAAAATAAATTACAGTTTGAAAAATAAAATGTAAAAAGTATTTAAGGTAAAAGGTAAGTACAAGATATACAAAGGATATTTCTAAGAAGTTGCGTAAATATATTACTGACAATATTTCAAAGTACTTTCAAAATAAAGTTATACGTTGATTCTCTTCTTTTAGAAGTATTCACGAGTTTTTTTTTTTTTTTTTTTTTTTTTTAATAAACTTATATTTCATTTCATATTGTTAATATTACCTTTAAAGTTTGAAATTTTTGCCATTATTAGAAAATAACACAATCTTTTGTTTTTATTAAAATGCACTAATTCACAGTATTAAACATTTCAATAAAATTAAGTAAATTCATGTAAAAATGAGGAATAGCTTTAAGAACGCGTTTGAGTAAATTATAACAGTCTTGTAAAAGTTTAATTTTTACCTGGTCTTTTATTTATTAATTTTTTCTAGTATAATTGAAATCATGTATGAATTATTTTAAATTCAATTTAATGCTCGACATATTTCAATGGAATGAAAATAAAATAAATTTCAAGTGAAATCAATAAAATGCCGTCTCTTTAGTTCAAGACTCTATTTAAGACATTGTGTGATCATAAACTTGGATTTTCCAATGAAACCCGCGCTCAAGAACGTTAACGGGTTTTTACGGGTAGACAACGCATCTCAAAAATCGTATTTCTGTTGCTAGGCAGCTTTCAGTCAGCGCCATCTACTGCAGTATATTTTCTCTATAAAATTATTTCAGCTCTGAATTTTCTTCGAAAAGAATTATATACTAAAGATGAAAATGAAGCGATATTGATTGTTTAAGTGTCTGCGAACTCTGCATGAACAAAAGAAAAAAGATTTGTGTTTGCTGAGAAAATGAGAGATTTCTAAGACTTTTTTAAATCCTTTATATTAATTTCGATGGTGTGTGTGTGTGTGTTGGTGGGCGGTCGGTTGGCTGTGTATGTCGTCGATGGTAGACAAATCTTCGGAGGCCTAATTAACCCAATTGCCTTCATCCAATCGGTCTGAAACTTGGCAGATAGATTCGTTGTTGATGACAATGCATTATATCAAATTTTGGTGGCTGTCGTTGTCACTAAAAGGTTGTTTTTAAAGAATACTAATAAACCAACTTCTCGTCATCCAATCGCGCAAAAATAGCATTCAACCTATAATTGAAGAAACTCTTTCCTGTTGCCAAAATTGTTTTAATAAATAAATAAAATTGTTTTAATCTGAATAAATAAAAGATATTTGTATCTGAGTGCATAAATTCACATTAACTTTTAATGAATAAATTTCGAAAAGTATTTATCGCATGTTTTACTCAGAGAGATGATGTTTGCATCTAATTTTAAATATTAAAAACAAGCACACGCTGCCAACAGAATCAGAGCTGTGGTAATGAATATAAAAATTGATTTAAAATAAACACTTTGTTTTTATGAGTTATATTTATCAAGAAATCGGATCTTTAAAAACCCTAGATTTTTAGACACTATATTTTTAAACAATAAAACAATTTGCGAAACAAAATGAAAGAAAAAATATTCTTACAATGTTGTTGGTATATTGGAAATTTAGCAGATACCAGAAAGTTTACAAGATTGAAGAATAAACAATATACTTGTTCAAAAAAAAAATCTTTTGGGTTAATTTTAATTAAAAATATTTTCACTAGAGGGTTAAAATTATTTGGTTTGTTTGCATGTAGTAGTAGTAGATAGTACGTATGTAATGCTCACATGATTTTGTGGCATGTCAGGTAACAGTCTCTTTATAAGGCAGTCAAACTAGAGGTCGGAAATATCGATCAAAATAAATATCGATATTATATCGTTGCATAGGAAAAAATATCGATATATCGATATATGATTTTTGATATTTTTAAATTATTATTTGATTTAACTACAGTGCAGTCATGATCTAAAAGTTTGCGTAGCGGTAAAAAATTTGTAGCACTACAACCCTAGTTGACAGCCCCAAAAACGTGATAGACTGCATCGTCATCGACATTCTATCTACCAAGTTTCTGTTCACTTGGATAACAGCAATTGCATTAATTAGCCCTCCGAAGATTTGAACGCCACACACAAACAAAAGTGAAGTTAATATAAAAGATTTAAAAATACAAAAAAAGTAGTTATTTCTTCCAAGTTAGAGAAATAATGAAAAAAGAAAAAAAGAAAAATTATAGGAAATGCTCATTTGAAAATAGATATCAAGGTCTAATTTCTGATGACAAAACAAATAAAAATCCAAACATTTTACAGGAATCGAGAGAAAATATAAATGATTATACCAAAAAGAATAAATTGATACTGAGACATAACCATTGATAAAATCGAAAAAACACATGGAACTACAAAACGATCATCAAGAAACTAAAAATGTTTGAAAATATCGATATATCGGTGACTTGTATCGATATTTTTAATATCGATATTTTTTTTTAAATATTGATAAAAATATCGTCGTATCGATATTTTTTTTTTAAATATCGATAAAAATATCGTCGTATCGATATATCGCCGACCTCTAAATCAAACACATTTATTGGAGAGAGATGGAAAGAGACGAACATGTTAATTAAACAAAGAGAAGTCAATCGAAAAACGCAATTAAAACTAACCACGGGAATTGTGCTGAGCTTAGTGGAAATTAAAATATTATGGGTATGGGAAACTATCAGGCTGACGCAATGTCGAGCAATACTAATTATTAATTCTGTGACACATTGTTAGAAAAGAAGCTAACTTAAACAAATCTCAAATGAATGAGTTGTTGAACATGAAAAAGTAAGTGAAGATCTATGAAGAGTTTAAAAATATAAAACGCGTTTTGAAACGATAAATTAAATTAGAAAGGCGGTTCTAAAAGAAATTGTTATTAGATATATGTTTTTATTAAGTTAAATCATTTAATCACCACATACTTTTAAAGCCAAAGCGAGGAATTCCTCAAGATTGGGACAAAAACGGCATAACTCATTTCTTTTTTTTTTTATATTTCGGGTTAAGAATTTGTGGCGACCTCAAATAACAGATAAAACTTCTGTCCGTCACGTCCGGGTCACCAATAAAGCGTATGCAGCTTTCATGTGGGCGACGGGTCTCGATCGCGAGACCATTGGATCTCGAGGCAGATACTTTACCGCTGTGCAAAAGAATATTCCAGTGCACAGAAGTTTTATCTGTTATTTGAGGTCGCCACAAATTATAGCGAAATATTTTTAACAAGAGTTTTATAATTTTGTATGTATGTTTTTCTATATGTTGAAGTAACAGGAAGTATATATTGGTCTATGAAATATGCAATGGCTTTAAAATTGTATTTTAGGTAAGACAGAGGACACAACCTTCCCCTAAATCTAATTTTAATAAACACATCAATTCGCCCCCCTCAACTAAACTATCACGTTTCATCCTCATTTAGGCAAAAAAAAAAGCAATATAACACAAAAACTACTGCTTACATGCTTCCTTATTGCTTCTCAAGACTTCCCCGTTGAAATTTCACTCCCCACCGTAAAAAGGAAGGGAAAAAAAACACTACAACTTCAACTACAACACGAATTTGCATATTCACAGTGCAAAAGCCAATGGATTACGAAAACGTGTCGTGCCTATAGGGTAATCTCCTTTTCATGTTGAGGAAAAAAAGGGGGGTTTATTTCTTTGCACTACCTTCACTAAATAAAGCGAGTGACGGTTTTATGAGTGCACTAGGAAAGCACTCAGTGCAATTTGCTCTTACCTGATGGCGGTGTAAGTCAATTAGGAGGAAAAAAGATTGCCCCCCCCCCCCTTCCCCTCCATCTCTCACCCTTTATATTTCAGATGCGAGTTTTTATTCAAGAAGGTTATTTTTTTTAGTGAAGTGATGGCCGTTTTTCGGAAATTCGGTGAACTGATGGTTTAGTTGGTAGGTTTAAGAGGTCGTTTATGTCCCATCTTAATGATCGGCAAAACTGCATCGAAATGCATGCGGATATTACATTTAGAGTGAAAATACGAATAATTATCTTAGTAAGTTGCTGCCTTTTCTAAGAGGTTTATGGACAAAATATCACCTATTTGTTAATTCTTAATGACTGAATAATTTAGAGGTTTTCTCAAATATCACATGGAAAATTATTTATTTAAAAATATGTACACAAAAAATAATTTATTTATTTAAATAATATTTCTCGCGAATGACCACAGAAATTTGACCATGTCAAAAATTTGGCAAAATTTAAATTTTTTTGTAGGCGATAGTTCGCTTAAACCTATTATTATAAGTCATTTACAAGTCATTTACGGTTAGTTGTTTTTTTCAGATTATCTGGCGCCGTCAGCAACACGAGGGCTATAATGCGCCGAACATTCGTCATTAGACAAGCCAACATACATTTACAAACACCCATGCCTGACACGGGATTCGAACCCGCAACCTCGCGGTCTTGAAGCTAGCACGCTAACCACTATACGGTTTGGCCAGCCATTTACTGTTAGAGAAAATCACCCATTAGGCAATGTTTCCCAATTTTCACTTCAACAACCTTCTGGAATAAAAACACTCATCTGAAGTATAAAGGATGAGAGAGAGAGAGAGAGGGTGGGGGGGGGGCAATCTGGATGGCAATCGGTTAGAAATTGGGAAGTATTGCCTAATAGGTCCTTGAACCGTAAATGTCTTGAAAAGGACTTCTAATAATAGTTTACGCGAACTATCACCGACAATTTTTTTTTTTTTTTTTTTTTTTTTTTTAATTTTGTCGTATTTTTGGACTGCTCAGATTTTTATGGACATTCGCAAGAAATGTCCTTTATTATAAATAAATTATTTTTCATGTGATATTTTAGGAAACCTCTAAATAATTCAGCCATTAAATATTACCAAAAAGATGATATCAAGTCCATAAACCTCTTAGAAAAGGCGATTACTTACTAAGATAATTATTCTTATTTTCACTCTAAATGCAATAACTACATGTATTTCGATACAGTTTCGCAAGTGCATGCTTGTATGCATTTGTATTATAAAAACACTCTTCAAAAGGTATAGTACAAATATATTCATTCACAATCGTTTTGAAGCATATACCTTACAACTCTACTACTCATATAATTTCATTACGTCATTATTTACAGACCAATAGATATAGAAAAGTAGTAAGAAAACCCTAATGGTGGAATCTTAACCCTATTCCTGTTACAAAAACATAGGTCATTCTACTGTTATCTATTTGCAGGGCAATTCTTTGGTATACGTACTAGACATTTTTTGGATTTTTTTTCTACTTGTAAACAGATAAAATTTACAGAATTATGCGGAATCTAGTAGTTATGTTTTTGTTTTATAAAACGTTACTTGATGTCATAGTTATTTGAAAAAATACTTATTTTAACTAGGTCAAATATACATTTATAAGCCACGCGTCCTCGTGCGCAGTCGATACAAATGCATATTTGACCTGATTAAAATAATTATTTCTTCATATAACTTTGTCACCAAGTAACGGTTATATAAGACAAAACAATACTAGTTTCATCTTCATTTTATAAATTTATCTAATTACGAGTAGAGTAGAGATCCAAAATGTCCTACGCATTCAGAGAATTTGCCCTACAGTATGCGTTCTTTATGAACAAAAGCTGAGGAAGAACAAGCGAAAATGAATGCTGTAAGCCCATAAATATTGAAGCACAGGGAACGGAGAAATATCGAGATTAGATATTAGTAAACAGAAATAAGAACGCTGGTGATTCACGAAATATCATTTTTTTTTACGAGGTAACCACTCCGATTCTTAGAATCAATTATCTTCAGGACAAAGTAGCGAGAAAATGGCATCGTTGTATCTTTCATGGAGCTCCGATAAAATATCTGATTTGATGATGGAAATCTGGCAGCAGCTAGAGCAGCTGACATGACTCACTGTACAAACAATGCACCTCAAAAAGGCCCCTAATAAGCAAAAAAAACCGTACTCTATAAAACGTATCAATTCTTTCGTCATTATTTCGTCCCCGAAACAAATTATCTTCTTCTGGTAGAATTCTTTGGCAGATTGTGCTAAAAATGGAATAAGAGTTTTTCATTTAATCATTCACCTGTATACTCCTTTAATTAAGTCATTAAAGGATATTTTAATGGATTTAATTTCAGACGTTCTTTTCTTCCATGGCTGTTGCAGATTCCGACTGTATTAGTGTGCAAGCACCTGCCAATCGTTTGAATATGTATCCTCCAAGACATCGGATATCAGGGTCATTATGTAGTACCTTAACATTTATTTTCTTTGTTACTCAATGGATTCACTGCGAGTCTGTTCTTTTGTTTGGCAGACAGTTTGTTTATCAAAACAGGCACGAAAAACATAAATGGAATTGCTACCAATATCGGTTATAAATAACAATTCCAAACCTATTTTCTAAACGCAGAATAGCCGACCAAACGGTATAGTGGTTAGCGTGCTAGCTTCTAGACCACGAGGTTACGGGTTCGAGTTCCATGTAAGGCATGGGTGTTTGTAAATGTATGTTGGCTTGTCAAATGATGAAGGTTTCGGCGCATTATAGCCCTCGTGTTGCTGACGGCGTCAAATAATCTGAAAACAACCAACCAATCTACCGCTTTGGCATGGGCATTTGGCGGTAGAACACTGCCCCGCTCGTTGATTAGAGTAAAATTTTATTTACTTACAAAAATTGGGACAGCTGAAAAAAAGTGGTCCTTGTGCAGGTGTCACGTCTGCCCGTGTGAAAATTAGACTCTGGAGGTACAATATAATTCAAAAACTATATTTTTTTTAGCAGACTCCAGGTCTAATATCCAAGTTTAGTTTTCTTCATATCCGATTCAAGTTTAGCAGACTGAGAGTGGTCAATTTCCCTCTTTCATCACGATTCGCCTATGCCAGGGGTCGACTGACTTTTCCGCGCTAAGAGTCAAACATTTAATAATCAGAGTAGCAAAATTTTCAAAGAGTCCCAACTTCAAAATAAGCCCCATACCAATATAAGCTTTTAACAAAAAAAAAATAATGTAGTATGAAATGGTATATGGTTTTATGGTATAAAAGTTATATAGATATCATGGCAAAAGACACAAGCTGTTTGAAATGGACGCATACAATTCAGAGCATTCTTCCTTAAGAGGAATCCCTAGTAAGGGATTATTATAGGGAATAATCCTGTGTAATAATCTTCTAGCCCAGTGCATTTAGAAACTACTTTCTATGAAACCTTGACATTTGGGGAGTAGGTACGAAATTGATCACTTAATGAAATGACATGAATTAAAAACTCTAAAATGGCATCTAATACATTTTATTTTATTTTTAAAATCCTTAAGCTAATGCATATGTAGTGCCTCCACCTGGTTTTGCCTTTTGAGATTTTAATTTTCATTTATAATAGAGACATTAAACAACTTGTGTCATTTCATTAAGTGATCTTCTGATTACCTACTCACCCATTGTCGAGGTCTTATAGAAAGTAGTTTCTAAATGCACTGAGCTAAAAGACTATAATATAGCTAGTATAGGGAAAGATCTTTGCTAAGACTTTTTTTTTTTTTTTTAAATTCCCGATTTCCCTCATCAATTTTCCTCATCCTTTTGGAAGAAGGCGAGGCCATGTTTTTTCAATATAGTAAAGCAAAAGCAAAAAGTGTTTTTACAGCACACTCAACAAGTTTACAACAAAAGGTGTTATCTACCTCAGTCAGAGAAGAGAGAACAACGAACATCAACAAAAGATCGACGCAACTGCGACAGAAACGCATGTTGGACCACTCCTATTGCACATTCTGATTGCTCCATATTTCGACTGAGAAGATGCCAGGAGGTCGCTGGAGATACTGATTTTAAGTAAATAGGCAAGAAAAGTGTTAGCGGTTGACCCAACTCATGTTTCATCGCCTTTTCCTTATTTCTCCGGTTTGAGATTATACGCAGTAAGTTTATAATGGATTAACACATTCACCGCCGATCATGTATCAGCGCAGTAAGGCTTGTTACTCCAGTAGTCTGTCCTGATCAGACCGCACCCGATCGGAAGTTTCCGTTCAAGCTGAAATTAACTGAAGTAACAAAATGATATTTGTCTTGTGACATAAATATCATATACATCTGTGTCTTCTTCTTCCATAAGGATATCTAGAAGCTTATGTTATTAAAAACACAGTTACAGGTCATCTCAGCAAAGAACGACAGCTCTGATCGGGCTAAGTCTGATCAGGACAGGCTAATGGGGAACAACGCGACATTCAGCGCTGGCACGTGATCGGCAGCGAATGTGTTAACCGAACAAAGCAAAAACTTATAACCGCATTTATTGCTTCATAAGTTAATTCTTAGGATGAGTAACTTAGAACTTGAAGAGCCGCAAATATGTGAAAAGCCGCATGCGGCTCTGGGGCGACAGTCTGCCGACTCCTGGCCTATGTACTTTACCTTACAGCAAATGCAAAACTTTCCCCAGACAACTTCCACGTCACCACAAAAACCGCAAATCAACAATTCGGCGCCCAAGGAAGCCTGCGCCCCACCCACCAATCCTTTATTTTTAGCACCCTCCTTTCCCCCCCCCCCCCCCTCCTTTTGCGGTTAGTTTTTTTTTTCCACGCACACTTCGACCCGTTGCGTTTATTATTATCCTCATTGTATTTTTGCGTGTTTTACTTGTCTGCAACAACGACTGTTGTATTTAGGAGGAAATGGCGGCAAAGGGTGTCAAAAAAAGGGGAGACTTTATTATTTTTATTATTTTTTGGCTTGGCGAGTGATTCAACGACTCTGAATCTGCTTTTTTTTTTTTTTTTTTTTTTTTTAATTTTTTTTCTAAGTCGTAGTCTTCCAACTGTCTCGCGAGTTGAGTCAGTGTTTTTATTCCTGGCGCATCTGTCATGGTAAATTTCCGAAGAGTTATGTGAAGGTTTCTTTGACTTGAAAAAAAAGAAAAAGAGAGAACTTTTGCGATTTTTTTTTTTTTTTTTTTTTAAACCAGGGCGAGGAGTAACTGTCAGCAGTATTCAACTTCAATTATCTATATTTGAGAGCTATGCATTGCTGAGCATATTTCCGTGGTATTTTAAAGATTCATCAGGTTGTTGAGGAATTTCCCAGTAGTTGAGGATTGGTTTGAATGGAAGTTCTCTTGAGTAAGGGGCTGGGGAGTTGATTGCTGGGAAATAGTTGGAAAGTTGGTTTTGATATGGATAAAAGTGGAATTTTTGATGAGTAGTATTTTCCTGGAGATGTTAGAGAGCACCTTTCTGATTCGTAAAAGGTAAGTTGTTTGAATAAAGGTATCCAATGATACTGGACTTGCAGAACGTTTGAAAAAAAAATAGGGTTCGATTTTTTTGAATTGTTCCGAGAATTTTCAAGTTGTGGAGGAACTTTAATGCTTTCTGAAAATTGTTTTTACATATTGATTAGTTTACAAAAACAATTAGGAGTTGCAGTAGGGTCAATATTACAATGATTGCATAAAATGTGTATGATATAATTAAACATACCAATTAATTATATAAATGTTACTTAACTTCCATACTTCAGTTAAATTCTACGTCAGTGATTGAAATGATTGGTTTGTTTTGTTAGCATTCTTAGGTTAGTTTTACTTACGTAGGTTAGAAGCAAAAACTGAAAAACCAATACCGATAAAATAGCTTCCATCAAAATCATTAATTCACATTAGAGGCAAATGAACCAACACCGAATCGAGTAGATTTTCGATAACTAAACATCGCAAGAGGCCTAAAATAAAAAATAAGATTTAATGGACGCACTCTTAAGTATACTCTATTTCTTGAGAAAGTAGAAAAATTGAGAAACTTAAAAAAGTGCCCATTTTAGACCGCTCTCTCCTCCCACGTGACCCCTTTACTCCAGAGCAGGAAGTTGAAAAAGCCCACAATAAAACCCACACACGAGGGACAAATAGAAAATAACCCAATTTTATATTTGTTTTTTATCACTATTATTTTACCTCTCGTCTCTTGTCCGCTCGTCTCTGCTAATCATAACAGACGTGCACTCCCTTCCATTATCTTTCCCAATGAAAATAATAACAAGAAGGAATAAAGGAAATACAAAGGGGAGAAGAAAGAAGAAAAAAAAAAGGGGGAGAAATATCTCCCTTTCTTCTCTACATGCTTCCAGACAATAGAGGAGATGCCACTCAGCTCTCTCTCCGAAAGAAACCGAATCTGGTGTGGTAAAAAAAAAAAAAATTTTAGCGAGAGTAAGAGTTTTCTTTGATAGGAAGTGCAAAAATGAGAACATCCGTTCCAAGTCCCATGATAGGCTCTTCTACTGGGGTAATGCCACCGAATGAACCAGAGGTCAGGGCTGAGGACAAAAGAAGAATCTTAATCGGGAACAGCCACCCAAAGTTTTTTCCGGTCCCCTTGAACCTAGAAGTCCAGTAAGCTTTTGTCCCAGTACCCAGCTCTCTTCATATCCTGCGCTGGATCCAAAGTAGCACTTTCATTAAATTCTACAACCGACTAAATAACTAGAAATGAAGTCTGGGTCTGATCCGAGGACGTGTTGAAGTTTCTTCCGGTTTCCTTCCACCACTTGAAGAAGTCCAGTTTTAGCTTTTGTTCCAGCATCTAATTATCTTCGGGGTCCTAAATATCACTTCCATTAAGTACAAAAATGTAAACGAAACAAAGTCTGAGTCTGAAGGCAGGTTTGAATTTTTCCCGGTCTCCTTGAACTTACAAGTACAACAAATTTTTGACCCAGCCCAGACCTGGACCCAGCCCTATTTGTATTTTGTGCGGGTTCCTAAATAACACTCTCATTAAACAATAACTTAAAAGAAATGGAGTCTGGTCAGAGTACGGATTTGGGTTTACACCGGTCATCTTTCTACTGTAGAAGAAATCAAGTTGGAGCTTCTGTTTCAGTCCCCAATCATCTTCAAGATCCTAAATATTACTTTCGTGAAATACTACTGCAATGTAAAATAACCAAGATCTGGGACTGATCCGATGACAAGTTTAAGTCTGTTGTTGTCGCCTCAAAAGTAAAGAAGATTAGTTTTAGCTTTTATTCCAGCACCCAACTATCTTCGAGAGAGAGGTCCTAAATATCCCTTTCGTTAAATACTACTGCGATGTAAAATTACTGAGATCTAGATCTGGTCTGAGTTTATTTTTGTTGCTGTCACCAAATAACTATAGAAGACTAATTTGAGCTTTGGTTTCAGCACCGAACGATCTCTGAGGTCATAAATATCCCTTTCATTAAATGCTACAATGTAAAAACCGAGATCTGGGTCTAGTCGTAGGACAGGTTTCAATTTGTTCCTGTTGCCTTGAACCTATAGAAGACCACTTTGATCTTTTGATCATGCATCCAACCCTTTTGATATCCTGTCCGGAGAACTATCAGTGCTCCAGGATATTCGAGGTTTACTTTGAGCCCTTTCCCCATCGGTCATGGCCACCTACTAGGCCACTCTTCGAACGCAAAGGGAAAGTTGGACGTAGAAGCAACTGTATAGCTAACATAGTCTATAACAATGCCTCCTTTCGTCGAAATTTAACCTGAAGAAAGAAAAATACCGTCAATAAGGTCCTTGACATAATAGGGTTATTGTGTTCCTCTTTCCCTTTTGCCCTTGTTCAAACTGTCTATGCTGCACGAAACCGTCGTCTTTTTTAGTCTAAAAAAGGTAGTAGGAAATTGGCCCGTCCTCTACAACAACTTCCCTTTTACTTGTAATTCCCTTTCTCCATTGTGCGATTATATAAAGAGAAACTTTCTACTTTTTTTTTATTCATTGGATGTAGAAAGGGTGGTGATTGTTCAAAAAAGCTATCTAGGGTTATATTGGTCCAATATGAACCGTTATGGTGCATAAAAATAGGTCATTGAGCGTATTACAAACTAACCAACTTTAACTGTAGTTTCTACCTCTTCTCTGAAGAAAAAAGCATCCAAAAGAACGTTGGCCGTCTTCATGTCTGAATGAGATAAATCATTTACCCAAACTAGAAATACATACACCTATTTCTTACCGTCAAAATTGTCGCCAAGATCGAAAAAAAGTCTAAATTGTCGATAAATATTGCCCTACTAGTGCCCATCCTACCAAATATGCGATTTATTTGAGAATTAATTTCTTTCAAAATATCTTGGGTTGCAAAAGTTTAAAGACTCAAATGTTTTAAACGATATTAGAAAGAAAAAAAAAAAAAGGAAATATATTTACACCCTTGCCATCCAAACCTTTTTAAAAAAAATTATGGCTGAAAAGAAAATACTTGTTTTTTAGATTCTTTAACCCAGGCAATAAGCGAAAGAATTCCTAGCAAACAAGGAGTGCCAAATAGAAATACTTGGTGAGTTAGCAAGAATATAATATCCAGAAGAAATGGGCCGACCAAGCGGTATAGTGGTTAGAGTGCTAGCTTCAAGACCACGAGGTTGCGGGTTCGAGTCCCGTGTAAGACATAGGTATTTATAAATGTATTGTTGTGTGGACGGGTTCGAAAGATTTGACGCCAAAGCAGAACAAAACTTGCAGGAATTTATTCCAAAATAATTCTTCACAGATTCTCTTACAGCTCCAGAACTTCTCGTTCTAGTAGACACAATACAGCTCTTTTCACAACAATAGAGCACAAAACATCAGTTAAAAACTTGACAACACAACTGCTCAAATCGCTGCACAAGACAATGCAATAGAGTTCGCTTACGGAACTCTCTGAACGCTCAGTATCAGTAATTCCAGTCAACTAACTAACTCAGTGACTCAAAATCCAAGAACTGACTAACCCTACTCACGGCCGTCCTTGTATAGGGGAGGCTGCGAACCTTCTTGAACCTCTAGAGGTCGATATTTCGAGAACTTTCCAGATAGTAGTCGAAAAGTCCTATACATGTACCTGGGGACCGAAAATGTCGCAAATGGTCGCCAAGTTTGGCGACATTTGGCTATTTCTCGACAAATTTGGCGACAAAAATTAGTCGCCAAAACCGTCGCCAACTTGGCTCTATCTCGCCAATCTGGCGAGATTCCCATTACCCTAATGTTAAATGCCCTGCCCCTTGAAACTCGCTTCCCAGAGTTACCTCTGTAAAACCAGTTATCAAGCATTGAGATGCTCACTGCAGGGAAGCCAATTTAACGAACTATTGCACTGCCTTATGCGATATGTACATAAATTACTATTTACAAAATTACCACTTCGAAATATTTACAAATATACAAAAATTCGTAACAGTAAGTTGGCTTTTCAAATGACGAATGTTTCTGAGCATTATAGCCCTCGTGTTGCTGACGGCGCCAGATAATCTGAAAACAACCAACCAGAAGAAATGGCGGAATGGAAAAAACTTCCAGAACATTAGAATACACTAATTTTCAATGAATTTGACTGTAATTAGGTGTTTTAAGAGTCGAAATAAAAATTAATCAATGGCGATAGAGGTATATGTTTAGTAATTGTCTTGAGAGAGGAAATTTGGATGTCTTTGTAATTATGTACCTTGAAACAACATCCAAGAGAGTGTGACAAACTTGTAAGGTAAGTTGATACAAATATGGCCACTACATCTTAGGGACATATTATACAGAGCCATTAGAGTGGCAAACACGTGCCACCTTCTCAGTAGCTTAGACTAGAAGGTGGTGTTCGAACGAACTCGAAACGAAACATGCAATCCTATGGGACTTATTAGGGGAGACTTGTGTACCTAGGGCCACCCCACTATAATTAAATAATGTTTAGTTCTAAGTTTTTTTACTCACTTGGGTAAAGGGACCCGATTGCTCATTTGGCAGCCATTTTGAAATCTTTGAGGAGAAATCTGTGACAAGTTATAAGTGGAAAACTTTTTTATATGGTCTGCTATAGCCCTTTTGCAGCTTATGTTTTTAATTGTTTTACAAAGTTAACTCAAATACTTTTCTTTGAATCCTGGTAAATAATTTTGTTTGTAACATTAAGTACTAAATGAAGTGTTTAAATAAGTCTTTTCTCCATGTGATTTCTTAGTAGAAGACATTTTATATGAAATTACCAAGTCGTGTACCTAGGGTCACATAGTTGCTTATTGTGTTCAAATTGCCAAAACCAAAATCTGTTGGTGCTTTAAACCGATAAAGCGTGCAGCTCTTATTATTATTTTTTTTTATCAGTTTTTCAAGTTATGAAAATACTTGTAATTCACTAATAATTTGACGCATTGCAATTTATTATAGTTATTATATGATAAACCAATGACTGATAATTACTTGATATTGTTTCTTTTATAAAAATTCATCTGAGTACGTTTGCTTTCTATTTATTATGGACTGAAACCTCACTTAAAGAGAATGGTCCTAGATATATCAGCTACTGGCACAGGGTACAACGATTTCTTGTACCTAGGGCAATTTCTGAAATTTCTTTAAAACCCTTCTATTTGACAGAATTTACAGTTTTAAGTATTTATCTTAATCCCAATGGGAAGTAATTACTATAACGAAGTATGCATATCAGTTTCACATTTTTAAACGACTCAGTGGCTCATATTTTTGTGCATTGAAAAAAGGTGGCTCTATCTCCCCTATACTGGACCATTTCTGTGGCTAGAGGTTATTCCTGTCGCTTCTGGTGCTCACACTCAAAGCGATATAGACAATCCTATGAAGCTTATCGTACTGAGCCACAGAAGTGGCCAGAAGCAGTAGCGAGCGTTCGCCACTCGAGTGGCTCTGCATAATATGGCCCTAATACGGGGACAGCTGTAAAAAATGTTTAGCATATGATTTTTAATGTAGACGACAGTATATACCCGTAAATTAATGTTAATGAGGTGAAGAGTCTTTGTGTAAGACAGTCTTCAATTTTTTGAATTCAGTGCAACGTATCTAAAAAACAAATCGATATTGCACGTGTTTGCTCTTAAGCGTGTCCTTGTTGTTTAAAGAGATCCTGTCTTAATAAATAATCCCTTTTAAAAGAATTAAGGCGAGTTCTTTGTCTTTCAAGTAGCCTTGTCATGAATTTTGAAATTTTTAGGTATGACCGTCTGTTTTCATGAAAGTGCATAATTTTGAAGAATGCCCATGTTAGATGCAAGGGTTCCAAATATGGGTATAGGTTAGAGGTCGGAAATATCGATCAAAATAAATATCGATACTATATTGTTGCATAGAAAAAATAGCGATAAAATATCGATATATCGATACATGATTTTTTTTTTTTTTAATTTTGATTTTCAATTTTGAAAGAAACGAAGTTCTTCGGGGCATTTTCTACTTTTCATGAATTTATGCCAAAATTGTTTTGATAAATAAATTACAAAAATTGTTTTAATCAATAAATTATATTAGCAATCAAAATAAATAAAATACTTTGGATCTCAATGCATAAATTCACATTGATTTTTAAAGAAAAAAATTTTGAAAAGTAGTTTACTGCAAATTTTCTGATAGAAATGTTTTTAATATTTAAAATTTGATGCAAAATTCCAGGCACACGTTGGCAACAGAAAGGCGCTATGTTAATGACTACTAATAAATGATCTTATCTTTCCATTACATTTTGTTTTCTTTTTTGTTAGGGTGCCATTTTAAGTGTCTCTCAGTCAAGTCCAAACTTTAGTTTTGAAGTTTTTGAAAAGGGAATAAAGAAAATCGAAAAAACACATGGAACTACAAAACAATCATAAAAAATTTTAAAATGTTTGAAAATATCGATATATCGGTGACTTGTATCGATATTTTTATCATTGATATTTAAAAAAAAAATATCGATACAAATATCGGCGTATCGATATATCGCCGAACTCTAGTGTAGGTTCTCAACATTGACGCTGTTCATTATGGCAACTATCTGATGTTTTCAACTCAATTCTTTTTTTTTTCCTGTTATATCTTTCAAGGAGAATATTTACATCGACCAATTTTCAAATTTTTACCTTTTGAAACAAAAATTAGAATAATTAAAATGCTTATGGGTGCCCATATTTGGATAACTTACCTTACGAAATTTTCATCTACGTCAAATCCTTTGTAGGACTCTAAAATTATTCTGAGCATCTATAACTTTGGGTGTTCTTGCATTCAGAATTTTAAGAATCGAACATTTCAGTCATATACATAGCTAAAATTGTTTTATTATTATTTTAGCTGTATTTTGCAAAGTAAGTATCACTTAATTGATGGTCATAAATGTGAAAATCTTCAGTTGACTCCAAGGAATAATGTTAATTACAAAACTATGCGTTATCGATGTTTGAAACAGTAAAAATTATAAAATGTTAATATGAACTCCCTAGCCAAAATAGATAAAAAAAAAAATTATTCGTTAACTTCCGGAGAAAAACAGAAGAAATTCAAATCCCTGAGACTTAAAAATTGATTTGATTCTGGCACTTTGTAAATTAACCGGGGAATATATATTAAAACATCCAAGAAAAAAAGAAAAAAAAGGTTTGTAGAATCTATATTTAATTTGCAAAATGTCTCCCGTTTCATTTCCTAATCCTGTGAAAATGAGGAGTAAGAATAAATTTTTAATTTGTTCTCCTTCCAGATAGCCTTATTTCCGCAATGGTAGACGACGTCTGCTTCTAACTAATAAAAAGAAAGTTTTATAACTTTAAAAAAAAAACGTAATTTAATATAAGAAAATGATCCAATGGAGTGTATAAGAGTGCAAGGTATTTTAATTCCTTTATATTAACTTAGATTTTATGGGGGGTTGGCTGGTTATGTCCATGGCGGACATATCTGCTGAGGCCTAATTAACCCCCTTGCCAGTATCCAATCTGGCTGGAACCTGGCAGATAGATTCGATGTCGATGACAATAAATTCTATCAAATTTTGGGGCTGTCACTGTCAGTAAAAGGTTCGCTTCTACGGAATGCTAATAAACCAACTTGCCGTTATCCAATCGAGTTGAAATAGCATTTGACCGATCATTGAAAATACTCTTTCCTGTTGCCAAAATTATTTTAAGAAATAAATAATAAAATTGTTTTAATCAGAATAAATAAAAGATATTTGGATGGGAGTGTATACATTTACATTCATTTTAACTAATAAATTATGAAAAGTTGTTTACCACATATTTTGTTGATAGAGATGTTTTTACTATACAAACTTAGATGCCAACACCAAGCACATGCTGGCAAAAGAAACAGAACTTTGTTAATGAATATAAAAATTGGCAATGCATATAAAGGATTTATATCAAAACTTTTTTGTGGATTATAGTATTTCAATTTTAATACCCAAACATTAATTAAATAATTGCAGGAATCAAATTACTCCTCATAATAGATATTAACTCACAACGTCCGAACAATGAAAAATATGTCTAAAACTAACAATAATTACGTCATTGAGGTCATATTTTAGATTTAAGTCAATTGAAATCAGCAGTATTCAAATACTCCAGTTCCTTCATAGAAAAAACGTCTGATTTTGTTACTTTTCTATTTAAAGTATAAATGTTTTTAAATTAAAGTTAAAATGTAAAAAAAAACTTTTTAAACTGGAGTTGTTTTTTTTTTTTTATGTAACGTTTTTACTAGGGACTCCATATAAATACTTTCACAAATTCTTATAAAAACTATGTAAACTAAAGCATAATTTAAAGTGGATTGCTTTGTTCCAATCCAAACATTTGCATAGGATTTTTTTTTAAATATTTTTTCTGATTTTATTTCTAAAATTACATAGTTTAAGAGTTAAACATTTTCTACAAAAATTGAATTCCATAAAATAGTTAAAAAAAAAGTTGATATGTATTGAAACTAATTGTTCATTAATCGTTTAAATGGTTTATTTTTTATATTTTTGAAATAACTTATAGAATTAATACAGAGAGGTGAATGCCTTAAAATTCAATTTTATTTAAGTCTCTTCAATCAACTACTCCATTACCCACTCTCATGAGCTTTTTATATTGGAGGGTAACATACGTGAACCTTCTTGAAACTCCTAGAGGTAGATATTTGGAGAACTTTCCAGGTCGTAGTCGAAAAGTCCTATACATGTACATGGGGACCGAAAATGTCGCCAAATGGTCGCCAAGTTTGGCGACATTTGGCGATTTCTCACCAAATTTGGCGACAAAAATTAGTCGCCAAAACCATCGCCAACTTGGCTCTATCTCGCCAATTTGGCGAGATTGCCATTACCGTTATGTTAAATCCCCTGCTCCTTGTAAAACTCGCTTCCCAGAGTTACCTCTGTAAAACTCGTTATCAAGCATCAATACCCACATTGCGGGGAAACAAACTAACGACGAACTATTGCACTGCCTTATGCAAAATGTACATAAATTTTCCTATTTACAAAATTAACACTACGAAATATTTACAAATATACAAAAATTCGTAACAATATTTATTCTATTTTTAAAAAGGGAGAATTATCGATACGAATAACATTTGAAGGGGCACGGGAAAGAATGATAATAGTCTAATTTTTTCGAAATCGAGGTTTTCCCACTATCTGCAAGGTTATATTTGATAGTTTAATCACGTGTAGTCCTCTGGTAAATAAATAGGAGTGAGTGTGTGAGATTTTGAGCAACCCTCAACCCTGATACAAGCCCTGAGACTTGAAAGTATAAATCAGCTTTTCTGGTTGGTTGTATTCAGATTATCTGGCGCCATCAGCAACACGAGGGCTATAATGCGCCGAAACATTCGTCATTAGACAAGCCAACATACATTTACAAACACCCATGCCTTACACGGGACTCGAACCCGCAACCTCGCGGTCTAGAAGCTAGCACTCTAACCACTATACCGTTTGGTCGGCCAGCTTTTCTGAAGAATAGAGAAAAACAGTCTCTGATGGTTCAATGTCGTAGATTTTCATTTGAGCTACTGTAAATTTTCTGATAGTATTTATTAATCGTGGTATTTTTAGAAAAATACAAATAATATTTAGTGGGACCACTATTTGTAGTTTTACCGTAGTTTTATTGAATTCCATTATTGCTTTCGATGATATTTTATAAACTTATATATATATATTTAATTTACTAATGTTTGATATCGTGAATTGTCAATATATGTTACAGGGTGTCCAGCGATTTTGAAAGCTGTACAAATCTGACACTAAATATTTAAATTGGTTTCTAATGTTGCCAACAGATGGCGCTGTACAATGTAGTTCTTATGAATAAAGTGGGCTTTGAAGCTCAGAGCTATCAGTCTTTGAACTGTTCCACTGTTTAAACGTTAATTCGTTAAAGGAACCGTGATTGTAGCGACTGATTGCCGTGGACAAATTGGTAACACATTTCTAGAATTTCGCAACTACAACGCCATCTCTTGGCAACATTTGTAACTAATTTTGAAACATCAGTTTCAGATTTGTACAGCTTTTAAAGTAACTGTACTTTTGGTGTCATTTTTCATTTCTTCTTCGTTTTAAGTTATTTAATTTTAAGTTAATTTCTTAAGTTAATTTAATTCCTTCGCAGGACACCACTGTATAAATATACTCTTGAATTCTTTAAAATGAAATGACTGAAACGACGGGAAACAGAATCAATTCTTAGACTTTACTTAAGAAGTAAGAAAATGCCAGTCTTTAATCTCAACCCACCTTCCACTTCTTCCGGTTATGCACCTTTGGAATGCAGGAACAACCCTTCTTATCCAATCACACACTACTAGCGTGACCTCACATTCCGAGGAATACAAGTGAATGAATGAGCGTACGCCAGCATTCTGTGAATGAACAATACGGAACGTAAAAGAGCCTTCGGGTCATTGCATGAAAAACTTGCCGTGTAGGTCAAGTTTGGATATGCGCCTTGCATTTGCGGCAATCAAAAAAGATTCGGGTTTTGGATTATTTTTTTTTCTTCTCAAGGGGAAAAAATGTGTGGAATGAAGAAAGGCCCTTGACCGAACACTGCTTTGAAGCGGGTTTGGCCTTTCTATTGAAAGAATTTGAAATATATCGGATTTTCGAAGTCATTTTAAAATAGGAAAGGTGTTTTTTTTTTTCCCATGACTGGAGTGCAGGGGAAATTTTATATCTATATATTTAATAGGCAATACGTTTTTTGGGGTTAGTCCGTCAGCCTAAACTGCTGAACCAATTTCAATGATCAAGGTGTCATCTTAAAGGAAATAAGCTGTAGATTTGCCAAAACGTCCCAAAATAATTTATTAACATTTCATTAATTAGTTAAATTTCAATATTTTTCATCATTAAGCTACTACAAAGCCTCCATGATTTTGAATATATGAATGGCAACATCCTTACGTATGTAAACAACAAACCCATTGCTAATTTTAAAGCTCTTTTTAAACTCTTCGTTTCAAAGTTGATTTTTTCTGTTTTTCTGAAGCATTTTTGTATTACAGTAATTATTATTTTGAAGTATTTTTATCCAGAAAATACCTCGCGTTGGACGTCGTTCTCTAACGGGGCGACGTGAACGAAACAATCACTCTCGGCGTAATACGTATGTTGGCGGATAGTATATTTAACTTTCTGTTATGAAACTTGCAATTTGGGTGTTTTCTCTATTAGGCCTTACATTAAATTTATAAAAATTTGGTTAAATTTTTTATGGCTGACAAACCTATTCGAGCGCAGCAAGATGTTTTAACCACGCAGCGAGGCGTTTGGGGGTTGGCGAGCGTTAGCGAGCAGGGGGTGAAGCCCCCTAGTTAACCTTTAACTGGGCAACATGTGGTCCATACTGCGACAAACAAATTGGTGAACATCAATTTAAAATTTAAGAAACATAGTTGCGAAGAATTAATATAAAAGTCAAAGATGAAATATTTTATTTCCTTAAAGATTTTTTTTTCTCCTTTTTTTGGAAGCTCAACAGAGATATAGTATACTTTTGTTGACAGATATAAGATAGCTCTTAGGTTTTCTCAACGTTCTTAAATTGAAATTTTTTTTTTATGAGTGCTGCCATCTACTGTGTACTATATCAACTTTCCAAAATGTTTGGATTATTTCTGATCCAATTTCATTTCAAATTTCTTACCTCGGTTTTAACGATAACGATTGCTGCTTTTGACTGGTATTGACAACAGCACGCAAAAGGTTGGAACTTAATTTCTATAACTATATTGTTGGATACAGAAGAGGCACGTGACAACAAAGCAGTTTACGCATCTAATTTCGCAGTGAATTCGTTGGAATTTGAAAACTCGGGCATTTTTCCTGTTTTAAAGGGTTTTAAGGAATCCACTTAACAACTCAAAGAATTTACTGTGAATTTTATCATAATACTCAAACGGACCGTCTTAAATAATCAAAATTTAATCTAAAAAAAAGTGATTTAAAGAAACAAATTAGATTTCATGTCATACGATTTCGTGTTTAACGAATAAAGTAATATTAAGTTGAAGCTTCATCGTACATAAAACTGCATATATTTCGCATTAAACGGAATTTCATGCTAAGCGATTTCGCGCAAACGGGGTTCGACTGTATAAGGTTATAGTATTAGCTGAGAAACTTGTAAATCGTAAACATTGTTTGATGTGTGCGTGTACATTTCATTTGGAAAAGAGATGACATTAGTTTGCATACTTTTAATATAATCTTAAACATGCTCAATGTAAAATTTCGCTTAAATGTTCTGCTAAGATGTCCTGTAACCGCATATACAAGATGGCAATGCGTATAAAGGATTTAAAGTGGAAATTTTACTTTCAAGGATAAATGTTTACTCTAACTATACTAAGCTTCAACTTAACTAGACATCACTTAGACGATAGATCGTTACAGTGCTCATAGGTATTTAATCCATTTTGGCGGCGTGAAAGCATAATGTTCGCCAAACCACAACCCTGTAGAGAACAAAAGGCTGTAAGGTTTGGCGAGAATTATGTCTTCACTCCGCCAAAACGGATTAAATACCTATGAGCACTGGGACGATCTATCGTCTAAGTGATGTCTAGTTAAGTTGAAGTTTAGTATAGAAATTTTCAAAAACAAATTTTGACTCAAGGAATAAATAAATTAGTCATCCGTCTGGACCATGATCAATTTTTCAGTAAATTACACACTGCTGCTAAATGTGTTCTAAGGGGGTCTGGCACCTTAATAGGAACCCACGTTAAACTCAACAATTTTGGGGGCATCTCATTTAATAATCGATTCTTCAATCACAATGAAACATGCACTGTATAATATCTGGATACTTTTAAATACTTTTAAGCGTGATTTTTAGTATTTTTTGAAAATAAAAGTAATTACAATTTTCTAAATATATGTTTAAAAAAAAAAAAAAAAAAAAAAAAAAAACAGTATGCTACTTATCATTTATTCCCAGTGTATTTAAATACATTAGAGAAACATGTATAAAAAAATTTCAAGCATCTATGTCAAGTAGATTTTAAGCTATGCGACCCAAACATGAAAAAACGGCATTTTGAGAAATTCGGTTTGGAAGTTAAAAAACATGCATTTAATACTTACATTTGGTTTACTTAAAAAAAAGGATCAAAAATACTTTAAAAATAGATGTAATTACAAATGAGGCATCATTTCAAAGAAAAGAATTTAAATTTTAGTTAATAATTAATAAATAATAATTAATAATCAGAAAATTGTTCATATGCCACCTTAACGAATTTAGCGAGGTACTCAAAATATAGAAGCCGATCAAACGGTATAGTGGTTAGCGTGCTAGCTTCTAGACTGCGAGTTTGCGGGTTCGAGTCCCGTGTAAGGCATGAGTGTTTGTAAATGTATGTTGGCTTGTCAAATGACGAATTTTTCTGCGCAATATAGCCCTCGTGTTGCTGACGGCGCCAGATAATCTGAAAACAACCAACCAAAATATAGAATGTCCAAATGAAAGTACTCCCCAAACATTAACTTTGCTCTTAACATTAACCTAATAGCAATACCAAATACCCCCCCCCCCCTCCTCTCTACTCTAATCACCCCCAAAAAGATTTACGCCCCCTCAAAAACCATCTTCCCATTAACGTCAATCGCAATTACCCAAGATTTACAATCACTTCCGTTCACATTGAAATAAATACCCTGAAATCCAGCATCGCTTTTATTTATATCCCATTCCACAGCACCTGCTGGAGAAAAAGGACAAAGCAAACAGCAACTGTGGGGCATAAATCAACAGTCCACCGATACCAATCTTCGACTGTACTCTGTTATCCTAATATGTATCCGATACGTATAAATCATAAGTGCTTAATGAACAAGAAGTTGATGGTGGGGCCCCCTAATGCTTACATCACGACTTTCGATGTGTCTGGATGGGCCCTAACAATTATTCGCGCGTCTGTAGATTTCTGCACCTTTTCCTTAAATCTTTTTTTTTGTTTAATGGTAAGGGGAGGGAGAAGATTAGTGGTTTTTTTTCAGTATTTGCAAAGCTAAGATTCGTTGTCGTTTAGATTATGCGTGGTGATTATATGAAGAATTAACTTGGAGCGTATTTCTGTGCCAATCAAGCGTATAATGACATAGGGTTCACCAACTGGAAGAAAAGCTGCGTTTTCCCTTTTATATTATAGTAGTTTAAGGTACATATATACAATTGAGATGATTTTCTTTAATTTATAGGTTATAATTCAAACTTTTTGGCAGTATATCAGAATTAAAAATGATGCATTTTTATATATAAACTTTTTTTTCCGTCAATTTTTTAATCAGCTAATTGCAATTAAAGTGTTTAATTAGGACATAATTAGAACATACATAAATAAACTTGAAATTATGGTATGATTTTTATTGAAATTAAAAGATATTATATTGACGCATGTTCCAATGGAGAATTTTTAATTTGACTTCAATACTTATTTAATTATAAGTTTTTGAATAAAAAGTTTTAAAAAAATACATAGTTTTGAACAAAAAATTAATATTAAAATGTGAATAAAAAATGTTTTTATAACAATATATATTAGGTTCTCCATAGGAAACACATTCACAACTATTGTCTACACAAAAAAAAATTAGAATTTTGTAAATCGGACCATTTATTATGAAGTTATGACCGCGTTGGCGTAAAGTCGTATAACACCAAAATGTCATTCTTCAGAAAACGCGTTTGAAGTTTACTACACTAATGAACTTGGTACAAAACACGTTCACAAAACACACTGTAATTTAAAAAGTAATTTAAGTCTCAGAAAGAAAATGGTATCAATTTAATGATAATGAATTCGGGAATATTTAACACACACACACACACTTGAGTCAAATGTCGCAATTCCTAATGTAAATGTATACCTTAAAATATGTAGATTTGTCATCAATTTAAATGGAAGTCCTAATAAGGATGATTCCCTATACTCGCTGACTTACAATCCCCCGAACCAGTGCATTTAGAAACTACTTTCTATAAAAACCTTGACATTTTGCGAGTAGGTACGAAAACGATCACTTAATGAAATGACATCAATTAAAAACTCAAAAATAGCGTCTAATATATTTTATTTTATATTTCAAATCCTTACGTCAATGAGTATGCAGTGGCTCCACCTGGTTTTGCCTTTTGCAATTTTAATTTATAATAGATGGGCCTTAAATGAAAACATTGTCATTTCATTAAGCGATCTTTTTCGTACCTACTCACCAAATTTCAAGGTTTCATACAAACTAGTTTCTAAATGCACTGGGCTAGAAGATTGTAACATGTACAAGAAATGATCCTTACTAGGACTTAATCTTAAAAAAAAAAGTCATGTGACTGTTTTATTCAAAGTAATAATTACGTTTACGAATTTTTATCATATAGTTTTTATTACATCAAAACTCGACTAAAGTTTAAAAAAATATGACGTAGTTGAGCCAAAAATATTGATATAGCTAAAATAAGGAGCAGTTATGAAAAATTATTTTTTCCCTTAGTAAAAATGTATCTAATTCTGATGTCAAAGTGCACATCAATTCTGTGGGAAAATTCGAGAGCTAGTGTACTCAATGATTTTTTTTAAACGCAATTTTAAAATAAACTAAGGGTGTGAAACATCGCACAACTTTCGATAACACTATAATACTGGTCACTGCATTAAAAATTTTATATGGTGTTATTTAATATATTCATATTTTGTCACATATTTAAATAAAAATTGCCAGTTTGGCTATATTTTTGGTAATAATTTTTACATGGGCAAAAAATAAATCGGGAGTTATCCTGACCACGTACACACAGACGTATGGATACGCAGACAGGCATTTTTTCTATACTACTTTTTTGAAATCAGGATGTTACATAACGTGGAGAAATGCAAAACAATTTTGGACCGAATGCTATACTTTCATTACCCAATTTAAACATATGGGTGATGAAGTAGAAATTAAGCAATGCTAGTATCTTAAAATATTTCAGATGCAACATACGGACTTTAATACATAATAATTTTGAGAACTATATTCTGGTAGAGTCATTTAATAATCCTCAAAAAGTCGCTTGATTAGGAAATTTTCGATTGTGAAATGGAAAGTCCCTACCCCACTCGCCGTATTCTCCAGACGTTGTTACCTCTGACTAGCACTTATTTTGGCCTGACTGACCAGTACTTCCGGTCTTATGAATAAGTACAAAATTGGATCGTTTCGTGGATCGATTCAAAATATGACCAGTTTTGTTCAACGTGAAACTAGTATGCTGCCCTAAAGACGAGAAGAAGTAACGTAACCAGAGAAGTACAGTACTTTGAATCGTAATTGTATAATCAATTGGTTTACAATAAAGTCTCGAATTTGGGGGGAAAACGGCGGAAGTAAAGTTGTACATACAGTAGTTAAAAAAAAAAAAATCAGAAATTGTCCAACAATTTTGGGAAGTTATGAGCATTTTTACAGTAGATGGCACTACTGTAGAAAAGAGAAATCCACAATTTACGCACGTTGAAGAAACCTAAGGAATCTTATTGTTGCGTTGTACGGGTTCGAAAGATTTGACGCCAAAGCAGATCAAAACTTGCAGAAATTTATTCCAATATAACTCTTCACAGTTCTCTTACAGCTCCAGAACTTCTCGTTCTAGTAGACACAATACAGCTCTTTTCACCTCAGTAGAGCACAAAACAGCAGTTAAAAACTTGACAAACAACTGCTAAATCGTCGCAAAAGACAATGCAATACAGTTCGCTCAGTATCTCCAGTCAACTAATTCAGTGACTCAAAATCAACTAACTCACTCCAGTCGACTCACCAGTCAACTAATTCAGTCATTCAAAATCCAAGAACAACTTCAGTCAACTAACGGACTCAGCTAACAACTAGCTCCGTGACTCAAAATCAGTCAACAACTAACTAACTAACTCACGGCCGTCCTTATATAGGAGAGGTGAACATACGTGAACTTTCCAGAGATGGACATTTGGAGAACTTTCCAGACAGTAGTCGAAAATACCTATACATGTACATACATGGGATACATGTACCGAAAATGTCGCTAAATGGTCGCCAAGTTTGGCGACATTTGGCGATTTCTCGCCAAATTTGGCGACAAAAATTAGTCGCCAAAACCATTGCCAACTTGGCTCTATCTCGCCAATTTGGCGAGATTCCCATTACCATAATGTTAAATGCCCTGCCCCTTGAAACTCGCTTCCCAGAGTTACCTCTGTAAAACTCGCTATCAAACATTGAGATGCTCACTGCAGGGAAACCAATTTAACGTCGAACTATTGCACTGTCTTATGCGAAATGTACAGAAATTTATCTATTTACAAAATTAGCACTACGAAATATTTACAAATTTACAAAAATTCGTAACAATATTTCTCAGCAATAGAATACAATATCTAACTCTGACGAACTTTCAAGAATGTATTTCCTCTAAGCTATCTTAAATGAAGGGTTACTGTAAAAAACGATCATAGTTCGTTTTTCTCAACTCTCCAATAAAGCTAATAGTCCGAGAGGCGACTGCAATTTTTGGACCTCATCGAACATCATTCTGAATTTCTTATAGAAATTGGAGAAAAGTGAGTAGATTAAGAATCCACTGGTCTGCCGTGGTAAAAATGGCCGAAACTGGTCCAAAATCGACTTGGAATGAGTTGAACTAAAATCCGATTGCCAAATATGTCATAACTTGCCAAAAAGAGAACAACCTTTTTCGTCTGGCAAGCCACTGTATTTTGATTTTCAATGAAAAAAAGCGCAAACGATTTCTGATCTCTGGCTAGGTAAAACTTGTATATTTTAAAAGTAAGCCAAATTGGCGACATCAGTTACGTCATCAGTGACGTAATGTTTATTGCCAACTTGGCTCCCTTTTAATAGATGCAAGTAGATCGTCGCCAGATATCTGAATCGTCTGTAACCTTCTTAATTGAAAACTAAAAAGTGAGGGTTACCAAATAAAAAAAAAATGCTCATTATTTGGCAAGTTATGGCGCATTTGCCAAATGGATTTAGTTCAACTTCTTAAAAGTCGATTTTTGACTAGTTTCGGCCATTTTTGCCACGACAGACCAGTGGATTCGTAATCTACTCACTTTTCTCCAATTTCTATAAAAAAATTCAGAATGATGTTCTATGGGGTCCAAAAATTGCAGTCCCCTCTCAGTCTATGATTTAAAGTTTCAAATCTCAGAGCTTGTATCAAGGTTGGGGTAAATTGTTGCTCAAAATCTCGCGTACCATGATATTTATTTGCCAGAGTACTCCGCATAGTTAAACTATCTGCTATAACAGCAGATATAGTTTAACCATGCAGATGGAGGGAAAAGCATAGGCGCATTGATAACTAAAAATCTAATTTTTGTACATTGGTCTTTTAAAATGATAAAAAAAAAAAAAAAAAAAAAAAAAAAAAAAATGAATTCTGATCGGTACTGTGCATGAAAATTTAGGAAACGGGTCAGACCTATTGTCTCAAAATAAAGAGTACTTATTTTAGCTATTGTAATAGCCACCTGTTCCAGCCAGCAGATGTTAGATAAATCCCGCTGGGTGCTTTATATAATTGCAGAAAAATTTTGCCAAAAAAAAAAATGAACTGACACTCAAAAAAAGGCCATCAAATCGTTTTTTGCGGTTTTGCAAAATAAAAAGAAATTCTGCCCCCTTTTTTTTTTTTTTATCCGTTTACCATTAACATAAGCGCATTCATTTCACCCCTTTTTTGCGGTTTGACCGTGAAAAATAAAAGAGTTGGATTGCAGATGGTGATGTGAAGGAAGACAGATGGTCGAATGGGAATCGGTTTTAAACGTGGCGAATTGTGACAGACTTGTCTAAAAAAAAATTATTTTCAACAAATATGACGCACTCAAATTCCATATTGAATTTACTCGCAATACGGTTTTTCCATAGGTTCTTCATTAAAAACAATTTGTTAATTTCTTTTTATCATTTCATTTATATATATATATATATCAGAAATAATTTTCATTTGCATAATAACATTAAAAACATTAAATTTTTAATAAATATATCGTATATATTAAATTAAAGTGTTTGTTACAGTCACCATTTTTCAACTAGTCTCTACCATCGATATAGATAAACAACTGGATAGACTGCTCCATTGTCAATGCAAAGAGAAAAACGCGCCGGGGATTGCGAAGCTGGTGGGAAGATTAACCAATCACAGTTCACTTTTATAGTTGGATGGAAATGCGAAAAACTTTGTAAAGTGTTAGAGTATATATATTTTTTTGCACATTATTACTAATTAAGGTCTACTATTGACATTTCTGCTGTGTACAACCCAAAATTTTATTTTCAATCCTCGGCAATCCGTATTTTTTTATCCCACCAACGGCATCTGGCAACGACTTCATTTCCCCAGCGTTAAGCAGTCTATCCAGTTGTTTATTTATATCGATGGTCTCTACATCAGCGTTGGCAACTACGCGGCTCGCGACAGATTTTTCTGCAGCCCGAATGCACCACCAGATGATATAAAAAAAAAAAAAATTCAGTGGACTTTTTTTTGCATAATTGTAATTTATCCTTAATAATATGTGCTAACTATGTAGAACAGAGTTCTCCACAATATGCCCGAAGAAACTATGTAAAGAAGCTTTCAGCATGGTGATTTTCATCAAGAATAAATACAGAAATAACTTAACTGAATCGCATTTGGAAAATTTATTAAAATTGATTGCAACAAATACTCCGAAAGACATATCTATCATAAAATAAACTGGACGATTTCGACCGCCACCGTCTTACAATCGATAAGGACTAAAACGGAGTAATCTTGAAGTACAATTTAAATACTTTTTTTACTTAAAAGTTAGGTCAAGTCGCACTGTCACATTGAAACAACTTTTTCCTTGGAACCTATTACTTTTTAATTATAGCGTTGCGAATTTCTGTACATTTGTAAATATTTCGTAGCATTAATTATGTAAAAAGATAAATTTCTGTACATTTCGCATAAAGCCGTGCAAGTGTTTGCTTTCCTGCAATGTGTGTTTTAATGCTTCATAACGAGTTTTACAAAGATAACGCTGGGAAGCGAGTTTTACAAGGAGCAGGGCATTTAACATTATGGTAATGGCAATCTCGCCAAATTTGGCGAGAAATTGCCAAATGTCGCCAAGCTTGGCGACTATTTGGCGACATTTTCGGTCCCCATACCCATGTATAGAACTTTTCGACTACGATCAGGAAAGTTCTCCAAATATCTACCTCTAGAAATTTCAAGAATGTTCGCCTCTCCTATATAAGATCAGCCAAGTGAGCGGGGAGTTGGTTGACTAGAATTACTGAGTTGAGATACTGAGTCTCAGAGAGCACTCAGAGTAGTTCTAAGGCGAACTGTATTGCATTGTCTTTTGCGGCGATTTGTAGCAGTTGTGAAGTTTTTTTTAACTGCTGTTTGTGCTCTATTGTTGTGTAAAGAGCTGTATTGAGTCTTCTAGAACGAGAAGTTCAGGTTTTGTAAAAGAATCTGTGAAGAGTTATATCGGAATAAATTTCTGCAAGTGTTAATCAGCTTTGGCTTCAAATCTTTCGAACCCATCCACGCAACAATATGAAAGAAAAAAAAAAAGAATAAAATATCAATTGTAATTTCATTACGATAAAAAAAAAATGTCTCCAGTTTTTAGAAATGTTATATATTGTTTAATCGATAACAATTGAATATACATTTTTTGGAGTACCCGGACCGCGAAAATCTCCAACATAAGTCATACTGCCCGCATCTAAAAGTTAGTAGCGAACGGTGCTCTACATAATAGAGTTCGGCGTAAGATGCAAGTTTATTCTTTTCTCTCGTTTGGTGACTGATAAGCGTACCTGATCAAACCACGTTTCAGCATCTGCAGCTCGACTAAACCATCTCTGACAGAATGAATTGTATTCAACTATCGGGGGAATGTTTGCTTTGATCCCACTCCCTCCCACCCGTTTCATTAAATTCCTTACATTTCTGGACGGCGCCAATCAATTTAAACGCAAATCCCATTCATGGAACGTTAATTGAAGAGACCCACCACAAACAAAGCCCGCGAAACCGCATTCCACCCAACACCGGCGTATAAACATAATTTAACGTTTCTGCTCTCGCGCATTCCCGAAGCTTATAAATCTCAGCTCGACAAAGAAAATTACCTCTGCATAAGGGAAATCCTCGCCAAGGATGCCTGTATTATCGCCCCAAAGATTTGAATATTTTATGGTCTCGGCCAGAAAATTGCTGCTGTTGCCACCAAGGCAGGACTAAAACGAAGAACGGAAAAATGGTGGAAGGTTTTTTTTTTTGGAATGTAGATAGGCTATTTCTCGTTATTTAATAAGGAGAAGTCAGTTCCAAAAATGGAAGATGTATAATAAAAAAAAGGAGGTAGTATACAGGAAGAAGATGCGAAGTCATCGAGAATTTTTTTTTTTTTTTAGAGGACGGTGCTATCTTTTGTTTTCCGCCATCGAATTTTGCGTCCTTCTGGAAAACGACCTCGGGATTTCTGGAATGCCTCCTACGATACGAGTTCGAATTTAAGGCGGTGGTATTTCTTTGTGGGGGATATTTCTGATTAGTCAGCTGCAAGTTTTCGAAATTGGGAAGAAAGCAACGATGCGGCGGATTTGAGTGAAGTTTTGGGTGGAATTTGATTGGTCGGATGGTATTTTTTTTACATATATATTTATCAAATATTTTGTCAAGGATAGCAAGGTGGCTTTTGACATTTCAGATATATATTGAGGAATGCCATTCGGCATTATCATACTTTTGATCCCAAAGATAAAATGCTAAAAATTCAAAACCTCAGGATCTTAAAAACTCGAACGCAGGCATTGTGTAAAAAACCGAGTACTTGTGTATAAAGAATAAAGTCAAACAGATTTGGTGATATTTTCTCTTCAACGGTGCAGTTTTCGATGATTCAATATAAAAAAAAAAAACTTTTTATAGAAGTCAAAATTTGAAGAAAAAGAAGTTTCAGTATTTGATGTAAACATCAAGAACATGATTAACAAATACTTCTACATCTTCAAAGTCTTTCGAGAAATATAACTCCGAAACTTTGAAATGACAACTTCGAAACAGAAGGAAGAGAAAAGAGGTTTGTTGGATCTCTTCAGGCTCGGCCTGGTCCACCTAAACCAGGCACATATCCTGGTAAGCCTACCCACAGGGGTGCAGTGGAGCGGGAACGCGCGGGAACGGCGATCCTTTACCTTTTTTGAAGGAGGAACGGCGTTCCCTCACCTGAATTTTTTTCTTTTCTTTACTTGACACTTAACTGAAAGTCAAATAAGAAAATTAAAAAGTTCTTTTGTGAGAATTATACCTTCGTTTTCGATCCACAGCCATTGATAGATGAGTTGGGCAGGCAAGTTCAAGTATTTGCAAGACACTTGAAAGAGGCGCGACAACCCGCCTTGGCCACAATGCGATTGACGAATTAGACTCCCCCTCCCAGTCTTTCAATGTTTTAATGCTACTTCATTAGAAATGAACTGACGTTTGTATTTTTTAGATGCATGTAGTTTGTTTTGAAATTACTAAAGTAGTATTAATAAAGTTATTTATTCTTAGTTGTCATTTCTACTACCCCCCCCCCCCCCTTCTCCGCATCCTCACAGAAAAAAAAACTAGACGTTTGTAACGACGCGACATAGCGCTCCCACACCTTTTTATTTTACACTACACCTCTGCCTACCCATGAAGCTTCATTCTACGCCACACAGTTGAAACGCAGAGGTGAAGTTAAAGAGGAGGAGGGGGGGGGGGGGCATAGAATGAAGGAACAGTTGCCTAGAGTGGCACCGATATACTGGAGACAATGGAAAATTGACGAGAAAACAAAGACATCAAGCAAATTTTATGTATCTATCCATGTGATTTTATGAAAAAAAAATTGCCTGCGTCAGAGTTGAGATTGCAAGGTTATACATTAGGTGTGTCGAAATTCAATTTTCTATTTACATTCAAATACCGATATGCTTACGTAGGGTAATGAAAGATAGCATTCGGTCAGAAAGAAAAAAATCGATTCTCCCCCCCCCCCCATTTCTCCCCGTTTTGAAACACCTTGATTTGAAAAAAGTTGTGTTGAAAAAATGTCTGTCTGTGTGTACGTGGTCAGCATAACTCCCGAAGAAATCGACCTAAAATGTTCAAATTTTGTGTGTGAATGAGTAGTCGTGGAATCTACCATTAAGGTTTTCGTCAAAATCGCGTATACGCATAAGGTTGAAATCATTAAAAAAAAAAAATTATGCTATTCAGCAATTGCTAAAAAACGGTTCTAACGATTTCGATTAAAATCTCTGGTAATGCCTCTTAAGGTGTTCTAATAGTTCCTACCTTCGAAATCCCCTTAGAAATGCGATATAAGCATACAAAATTAAAAAACGAGTACCTTTAACACACAGCTATCTGCCCTTGAGCATCGCCCATCAAAGATTGATTTGTTTCTGTTTCACGTACAAAAGACAATGTAATATTCATCGAATAACATCGCCAATTCCACCATTTTGGAGGCTACTTAACCTCCTTTCCGTCATCCAATCGGGCTGAAACTTAGCAGATAGATTCGATGTCGATGACAATACATTCAATCAAATTTTGAGGGCTGTCACTGTCACTAAAAGGTCGCTATTACGGAACACTAATAAACCAACTTGCCATCATCCAATCGTGCAGAAATAGCATTTAACCGATCATCGAAGAAACTCTTTCCTTTCACAAAAACTGTTTCAATAAATAAATAATAAAATTGTTTTAATCAGAATAAATAAAAGATATTTGGATGCGAGTGCATAAATTCGCATTCACTTTTTAATAAATAAATTTTGAAAAGTAGTTTTCCGGATATTTTGCTGATAGAGATGTTTCTAATATTTATAATTAGATGCCAACACCGAGTACACGCTGGCAACAGAAGCGACGCTTTTTTAATGAATATAAAAATTGGCTATGCATATAAAGTATTTATATTAAAAACTTTATTTCTATGGATTATATTATTTTTACACAATGTTACAATTATCGCCAAACTCGCCAAGTATAAATTATCTATATACGTGCAATCGAAAGTTGTGCGATGTTCGTCACCCCCCAAGTCCCCCTTTTTCGTTCCCAATCTCTCTAATAATCAATCCAAATTCATTATCCAGACTGTCAACGCCTGTCAAAATCCGGCCATCTGCCCGGACGAATTACCGATTGTGACATTTCCCGTGCACCTTTTCACCCCTTTTTCAACCAACAGCACCTAGATGGGTGGGCAAGTCTGTCAACAAGTCGACCCGGTAACCCTTTCCCAGACCGAAATCGGAACTTTTCATCTGCAATTCTAGAAATCCAGGTAACGCAATACGAGAATGAATAGTAATGAAGTTTTTTTCTTTTTTTAAGGACTGTGACAGATCAGAGTTTATTTGTTGTGTTTTTTTTCTTCGTCTAAAGTATTGCTGCTTTTATTTAGTGACTGCAGCTGCTGTTTTTTTTTTTTTTTTCCCCGAAAGAGGTAATAAAAAATAGCTCTGAGTGAGGGGGTGAAATGTTGCTTTTTATTTAATTTTAGGTGGTGTTTTTTTTTTTTTTTACAATTGTTTAGTTTTTTGTTGACAAGCGGGATATTTTTTTTTTGTGTATTTCGAACCGATGACGTGTCCCCTGTATTGAGTTTCCAACGGAAATTCACCGAGTTGACATTTTTTTAGTGGACATTTTTTTAAAGAATATTTATTGTAGATTTTTTTTTCTATCTTTTTTTTCTTTTGCGCTCTTGACAAGAAAGTTTGCCTGTTCGGTATATTTAAATTTCTGTTGCTCCTTATTTGTTTCAAAATTGCATAAAAAAACTTTAAAAAAAAAAAACATCTGACAGATTGCAAAGATTTAACTAGTTTCAGTGTAGAAAAAGAGGAGAACGCCTGCAGCAATCTAAGAGAAATGAATTCATATTGCGCTGTCTAATATTGTTTTGCCCAATGCCTTATAGTTATTACATTATTTAAGGCTAATTAACACCTTTCGTCTCTTCAGTCAACATCATTCTGAGGTAAGGTGGTATGGTAAGGTGACTTTAAGCACCTTACCATTAAATCTTTCCCCAAATAGTGCCACCAGACCGAATAGTTATTATCCTATTACTTTTGAGCACATAAACACGTCTGAAACATGCAATCAGTAGTCACATAAAAAAGGTGCGTTTTAGAAATAAACCAAAGCAGATCAGACATAGGTACTGAGGTTAACTTTGGTAAATATACAATCGGAGTTTTCTTGAAAAGAATGAAATCGATACTACGTATATTTATACATATTCCTTAAAGTAAAAAAAAAAACTCTTTTTACACAGATTTTGGGTTTTAAAATATAATATCAGGAAATCTTTTAACACTAGTTGAATCTGTAGATTATTACAACTTCACACACAAAAAAAAAAAATCTCTAACTGTCCTATATAACACACATTCTCCGAGGGAAGTTGAAGTTGCAGAAAAAAAAGTTTAAAGGAATTAAGTTATAATTTTTTTTATGGAAAATATTAAAAAAAAATAATGGGGCCATGCTTATTTAACCCTTTGGTACGTGCAATCAAAAATCACTTTGGAACGCGCAATCGACCTGAGAGGTATTTCATGTATTTACAGCCGGCTCATAATTTTGTTTTATTTGTATTGGTTAAGTAATTCCAAAAAACTTGAATTGAGGAAATATCGAACATTTCTTTATTTCTAAGATAGGCAAAGATAGGCGGAAAAGCTGTAAGTGGGAAGACCTCTCAGGTCGCACGTTCTGCAGGGGTTAAGATTATTTAGATGAATTACCTTTTCCCATCAGAGTTAAATATTGTTTTTTGTTGCTAAAAAAAGTCCCTTCAGGTTTCCTCAAAGTGTCAATATTGCGATTTTCTCTTTTTTTTTAATATTTATAGTGCTGCCATCTATTGTAAATTTTTTCGACTACTTCTGATTTTTTTTTTTTTTAAACTTCTGTTTCCAAACGAACAACACAATATGCAACTGAAAATAAACTACTCGTCAGTGTAGAAGTTTTATATAATGGGAAGGAAAAAAAAAGTAAAACACTGTCCAGAAATGACATATAAGATGATTGATATAAACAGAAAACCTATTTCTAACCGAAATCTTTTTAGACTAGGCAAACGATACAGAATGCTACAAAAAAAAAAAAAAACTCGCATCACATTGTGGTATATTTTTACGATTCGCAGAACGGCCGCTGTACGAATGGTTTCGCTGCAGAACTACAACACTTCCTCATCAACGTCATCCCAAGCTCTTCTCCATCCGAAGCTGGTCCCAGTGCGATGAACCTGTCGTCTTTTCCGGAACATTCCTGTGCCTCATTAGCCGTAAAACTGAGCATTTTTACGGCCTTTTGATGAGCTCATTAACGGGGACGGAGTGAGGGGGGGGGCCGCCGTTCGAAAAGCGAGAATTATGAATGGGGAGTGAGGGGGAGGAGTAAAGTAACATCGTAAAAGATGTTACAGGCGTCGTTTCGAATGGTATCTAGGAATGTCTTTTCTAGGTTTCCATTCCCGTTGCCAGAGCCGGAGAAAGGAGGGACCAGCAACACATTGAAAATGTGATTATTCTTGTTCAGTGTGTCTAGCGAAGGACTCCCCGATTTCAAAATTAAATGACTGAAAAACAAAGGTCGACAGGATAGTGTGTGGCGACATCAAATAACAGAAAAAACTTCTGTGCACTGGAGTACTCTTTTGCACAGCGGTAACGCATCTGTCTTGAGACACAATGGTCCCTGAATCGAGCCCCGTTGCCCGTGAAAGCTTGCTAACGCTTTATTGGTGACCCGGACTAAAACGAATGATGCTGCCATCTATCTGCGCTTCTGAAAGGAGACACTTCATCGCAACAAGCGATCACATACGCAACAAACAACCAATACGCAACTCGCAACAAACAACCACATACGCAACTCGCTTGCAACACGCAACATGCGGACACAACGATGCAACAAGCATCCCAAACCTCCTATTCCGATCAGACGTTGATCAACAGTATCGCTCCTTCGTCACTGGGAGGCGGCTATGTGGCGACATCAAATAACAAATAAAACTTCTGTGCACTGGAGTACTCTTTTGCACAGCGGTAACGCATCTGTCTCGAGAAACAATGATCCCTGGATCGAGCCCCGTTGCCCGTGAAAGCTTGCTAACGCTTTAAGTGAAACAAAGAGCATAGTTTTTTTTTTTTTGAAAGATGGAACAATCTTACACTTAATTCTCCGAATTAGTTAAAAATATTACCAACAGGTGGTGCTGTACAATAGTTGTTATAAATAAAGAGAGGCTCTGACGCTCAGAGCTATCAGTCTTCGAACAGATCCAGTGTTTCAACAAGAAAGGAAGTTAAAGTGATTGCAACGACTGATTGATGTATAGCGAATTTCTAGAATTTTGCATTTACAGAGCTGTAACTAATTTTGAAACTCCTGTTTAAAATCGGGGATTTTTTTCGCTGGACACCTTATAAGTGAATACCGATCTTTAAAACTAAACATCTGGTAAACCGGTGCTCTCTGGGAATTGAAACTACTTTCATGTTTGTGGTTTCTTTGTAATTTCATGAAGTTTCGTTCCGATTCACCCTGTTGTTCTTATTCACCCCAGTTTTACGGTATGATACAATAACTAAGAATTTTTCAGGTCCCGATCGCGACATCAACGGAAAATTAAACTCTCCTTTTACCAGAAAGTCATTGCGCAATGTGTCAGACTAATGCATGAAATAAAAAACTTACCCCATTTCAAAATCAATTAAAATCTTATTTATTGTAAAAATCCCTTGCATTTAACAAAATATTCAAACAAAAGTATTAATATTAATTATTATTTATTGATTTTTTTTTTGTATTTGTATCAATTATTTTGTATTTGTATCAAGTATTTTATATTAGTATCAAGTGTTTTGTATTACTTTCTATGACGTCATACCAACGCCATCCTCCTTATCCTGCAACATAACTGTCTATCTTCTGATGCAAGTTAATAAAATAAAAAATAAAAAATGTTTTACGTTTTAATTTTAAAGAAAGAAAAGTACCGAGCAATTAACAAAATAACAATTGACAACACCAATGCAATAGTCAATATTTAACCGGCCAAATCATTACATATTATTAATAATAATAATATTAAATTTTACTCTAGTCAACTTGAGTTGACACAATTTCCCGAAACAACTAAAAATCCTGCTTCATTCTTAACAAACGACTTATTTTTGCATCTGTACAATTTGTTTCACTGCGTTGTGAGGCATATCCTTGAGAAACTAACAACACTTCGACTTCCGAGATTGTTCCCAATTGCAGTCTGTAAAACTTGTCTCACTGCGTAGTGAAGCATACCTTGGAAAACTAACAACACTTCGACTACTGAGATTGTTGTCATATATGTTCAATATGTTTCACTGCATTGCGAGGCATATCTTCGGGAAACTAACTACATTTCGACTACTGAGATTGTTGTCATATATGTTCAATATGTTTCACTGCGTAGCGAGGCATACCTTGGAAAACTAACAACACTTCGACTACTGAGATTGTTGTCATATATGTTCAATATGTTTCACTGCATTGCGAGGCATATCTTCGGGAAACTAACTACATTTCGACTAATGAGATTGTTCCCATTGCAATCTGTACAATTTGTTTCACTGCGTAGCGAGGCATACCTTGGAAAACTAACAACACTTCGACTACTGAGATTGTTGTCATATATGTTCAATATGTTTCACTGCATTGCGAGGCATATCTTCGGGAAACTAACTACATTTCGACTACTGAGATTGTTCCCATTGCAATCTGTGCAATTTGTTTCACTGCGTTGCGAGGCATATCCTTGGAAAACTAACAACACTTCGACTACTGAGATTGTGCCCATATCTGTACAATATATTTCACTGCGTTGCTAGGCATACCTTTGAAAACTAACAATACTTCGACTACTGAGATTGTTGTCATATATGTTTAATATGTTTCACTGCATTGCGAGGCATATCTTCGGGAAACTAACAACACTTCGACTACTGAGATTGTTCCCATTGCAATCTGTGCAATTTGTTTCACTGCGTTGCGAGGCATATCCTTGGAAAACTAACAACACTTCGACTACTGAGATTGTGCCCATATCTGTACAATATATTTCACTGCGTTGCTAGGCATACCTTGGAAAACTAACAACACTTCGACTACTGAGATTGTTGTCATATATGTTCAATATGTTTCACTGCATTGCGAGGCATATCTTCGGGAAACTAACTACATTTCGACTAATGAGATTGTGCCCATATCTGTACAATTTGTTTCACTGCGTAGCGAGGCATACCTTGGAAAACTAACAACACTTCGACTACTGAGATTGTTGTCATATATGTTCAATATGTTTCACTGCATTGCGAGGCATATCTTCGGGAAACTAACTACATTTCGACTACTGAGATTGTTCCCATTGCAATCTGTGCAATTTGTTTCACTGCGTTGCGAGGCATATCCTTGGAAAACTAACAACACTTCGACTACTGAGATTGTGCCCATATCTGTACAATATATTTCACTGCGTTGCTAGGCATACCTTTGAAAACTAACAATACTTCGACTACTGAGATTGTTGTCATATATGTTTAATATGTTTCACTGCATTGCGAGGCATATCTTCGGGAAACTAACAACACTTCGACTACTGAGATTGTTCCCATTGCAATCTGTGCAATTTGTTTCACTGCGTTGCGAGGCATATCCTTGGAAAACTAACAACACTTCGACTACTGAGATTGTGCCCATATCTGTACAATATATTTCACTGCGTTGCTAGGCATACCTTGGAAAACTAACAATACTTCGACTACTGAGATTGTTGTCATATATGTTCAATATGTTTCACTGCATTGCGAGGCATATCTTCGGGAAACTAACAACACTTCGACTATTGAGATTGTGCCCATATCTGTACAATATATTTCACTGCGTTGCTAGGCATACCTTGGAAAACTAACAATACTTCGACTACTGAGATTGTTGTCATATATGTTCAATATGTTTCACTGAATTGCGAGGCATATCTTCGGGAAACTAACAACACTTCGACTACTGAGATTGTTCCCATTGCAATCTGTGCAATTTGTTTCACTGCGTTGCGAGGCATATCCTTGGGAAACTAACAACATTTAGACTACTGAGATTGTTCCAAATTTCAAGGGATAATGTATTGCCGGGAAGTTTTTCAGAGATTTAGGACTAATGTAACAAAAAAGTCCAACAAGGCAAACTGAAATTTGTTCAATGGAACAAAAATTACGATTTATTCTGGTTTTTTTTTTTTTTTTTTTTTTTTTTATTATTATTCTGATTGTTAAGAATTATAAGTTCCAAAATATTAAAAATCTTCCATTTTAAAGAGAGGAGAAATTTATTTGGGTAAAGTATTTAAAATGGCAAACTAATAGCTAACTTACACTTTTGTTATTTTTTTATGAAAAATTAAAAGTTTTTAAAACTTTTTATAAAATTTGTATTATTTATATATTAGCCCGAAAACTAGTATTTAAATTAAAACTTTTTAACCTTTTGAACTTTAATTAAGAACGAAGCAAATACCGTTGGTTTTTAATAATTTCTCTATTATCAATCAAAATATTAGACAAGTATTAATTCCAAAACTTTAAAGAAAAGAACAAAGGATGTTTTTTTTATAAAAAATCTTGAACTTATATACATTCATAAATAAAAAATAAATGTAAAATTTTGATACACATGTATAATCTACAGTTCTGAAGATATCAATTCAGAATTTGTGGTACATACCATGGTCAAAAAAAAATTTCGAAATTTAATAAGTTACTGAATCTAAAAGTGCTTATTTAATAAAATTTTAAATGTTGGTTTCAATCAACAAAGAATTTTCAATAATTTTATCAAAAACACTGAAAAACAAATTATGAATTTTTTTTTTAATTCTGTGTAAAATACTAAGTGATTTTTTTTTTTTTTTTTTTTGTTAAATGCAAAGTGAAAGATTTTGAAACAATTTCGTCCAAAATACAACAAAGATTTTCAAAATCTGCGTCTAATAGAAAGTGAAGACTAACAATTTTGCGTCAAGCATAAAGTGATTCCAATATTCTTTGTTTGCAATACAAAATGTACTGGGAAAATTCTGTGTTAAATAAAAAAATTTGGAATATATTTTAAACTTTGTAGCGCAGTGCAAAGGTAAATATTAGAGGACGCAGAGAAGGCCTTTCTCCAAAATGTCTGCTTCACCAATGTGCCAAAACAGTTGCCGTTCTCGTATTCCCACTCCATCAGAAGACACACACAAAAAAAAAAAAAAAAAAAAAAAAAAAGTTCATCAAGAAATTAAGTGCCGAAGTTTTCATCAAAATAAACCCTTATTTTTCAAACAAATCCCCCATCCTCTCTCCCCCCCCCCCTTCAGAATAACACTCTTCTTCAAAATAGTAAACACTGTGTGGCAAATCGTTCCACATTTTTTTTTTTTTTTACCCCGACGTGTTTACTTATAAAAGTTTTCTGATCGCGTCTTCAAACGCCTTCGCCCTGTAGCTCTACTATTTATAGTCGCGAAGGTCTCCGACTTTGGCAGCGATTCAATGCGGTGGCTAAACAGTCTGGAAAGCAGTTATCAGAATCAGACGCTGAAAAAACAAGCTTCTTTTTTTTTTTTTTTAAAAATTCTTCTTAGTGTAATGACGAATTCCTTTACCTTTGGGGTAAATGGCACGCAGCTACCGTCGACATCTTTTCCCGTTTGTCGCGAAGAAGTTGAGTTTGTTTCTTAAAGAACAAAGAACCTTCTTATATCCGGAAGGTATCTGCGGCGGAATTAAAACGAGGAGTTTTAAGTTTTGTTTCGATTTATTTTAGACAGGATTTAGAACAAATTACTCGGAATGTAAAACATTAATTTACTTTGTGCAAGTCGGCACTGTGCAATTAACGATGTTTTTTTTTTTTTGTGAAGTAATTAAGGTTTATCTCTGGTATCTTACCTACTTAGTGGCTTAGCTGCGAATTCCTGATCTTCCCAAGGTTTTTTTTTTTAAAGAGTTCCCGGATACATCGACAACAAAAGGCAGAATGGAACAGATACTTTTGAGAGGAGGTGCCATTTTGAAATATTGACAGATCTGCAGATTGTCACGTAAAAATATGCTGTTAGGCAACAGTTTTTTTTTACTTGGGGACCTTCATTTTTTTAATAGATCTTTTAACATAAATTATTTATCATTCTTATTCTAGTTTTCTGCTAAAGAACAAAATGGGTTTTAGATTTTTTTTTTTTTTTTTTAAAGATAAACTTTTTAAAAAATTGCGTTACAAACTGAAGGCCACAGTATTGTAGGAATAAAAAATCTACATTTTTTTAAAGGTTTTTTTATTTTTTTTGCTCCACTGAAAAGTTTAAAAGGATTGGGGTTATAGGACCTTTTTTAACTCTATAACACTCAATACAGAAAGATTTACAGAATTGGGCAGGAAAAGTCAATGGAAAGTTAAGAACATTCTATTTTTATGTTCAAAATTTGCCTCACAGAGAAATGTCCTTAAATTAGCCTTGAAGAAATTAAATATTAACCGACCTCCAGCTCTTAACAGCTTTTTATTTCTAGTAAAAGTTTATTTGCTCTTTTTATTAAATATATTGAAGACACATTTTGATTTTTGTTTGCACATTGTATTCTCACATGGATAATGCTTATGTATGTTATTGTAACTAATGTTATCTACCTACTTCTGTAAGCCCTGTGGTACACGGGGATTTTCTATGTTGTTCAATAAAAAAGCTAAGTTATTTAGAATATCTGGTCACATAAAATTACAAAAATCAGTTTCAGTAACATTCTTCTAAATAAAATTTTGATCACAGGAGGTTGCCAATACCCCAAATGCAGTCACTCTTGAAGCCATTTCTATAAATCCCCCGGCAGAAGTAATTAAATACAACTTATACATCCAAACATAATTAGATTCAAACGAGTTTTATATGCACGTTTATTTCTGCTGGGCCACTAATATTTTAATGTCCCGCTGAAGCCATGTTTTTGTTTTATTGCGATACAGAGGAGGCAGCGAAGTCGAACGTAACTGTAACTGCCGTTGGAATTACTTTTTGATCACTTCTGTGTTTACAGTCCTCGATCACGAATATTTACATGACGTGGTTACGGAGTATTTATTTAATTCCCGCAAAGCTGGCTTTTGGACGGAGAGTTGCAGGGCTACCTCCCCATGCGGTCATTATGCGTTTATTACCATAATGTCGTTTTATTGCGATTTTTTTTTATTCGTCTTTTTTTTTTTTTATTGCAATTAATGTGTTTTGGAGGGCTTTGAGCTGGTTTCTGAGCAAATTTTGGTCGGGGGGGTATGAAATGGGTTGTAGAAGGATGTGGTTTGAAATGGCAGTCTCATTTTTCAGGGGTTTGGGAAAGGGGAAAAAAAAGAGCTGATTCATTTCATTCCAGGTTAGATTCCGTATCACAGGTTTTCGCATTTAATCATTTTGCATAAAGTTATATATGCTCTTTTTATACAAGGAACCTGAAATCATTTTCTTAATACGAATAATTTCAGTTTTGTGACTATCAAAAAAAGGTTTTGTGCAATAAAATGTAATAAAAATTTAAATAGGTTCCCTTAAAGTTAAGGCACCTACTCCATTTAACCTAGTTTTATATGGAAGTCAATCAATGTTTAAATATTGCTATTGTAACTCTTTCAAAATGAATATCCTTGTTAAAAATACTTAAATGACAAAGCGTTATGTACAGTAGAACCTCGATTAACCGACTTAATTCGGACCGAAGATAGGTCGGATAAGCGAAAATGCCGGATAATAGAGAGTTTTAAAAAATAATAAAAAGTAAATTATTTTCATTTATTGAATGCAGGGCTTTTAATGTTTTTTTTTTTATGACATAATTGTTGGAAATGAGTTTTTGTTGTCGTAATCTTGATAATCGTTGTTTCGCAGTTCTATCCCGAAGTCTTTTGAAAAGTAATAGTTCAGTTTGAACTGCATATGATTATTGCTCTAACCATGTCAGTCCTTTTGAAAAACGCTCAGAAGCCTCACCATTACTTATGCACATTTAGTGTAAAGGAAAATATTCCGGTTTTAAAAAGGGCAAATGATTTATTACTCATTTGCGAGATTTTTGATGTCGACTAAAGGATGGTCGGTTAACAGAGAGTTCCGGATGAAAGAGGGACGGTTAATCGAGGTTCTACTGTATCTCTAAAACAGTAACCCATAAAAACAAAGTTTTTACTACATATCCTTTACATGAATTGCCAACTTTTGTATGCAATTGCTTATAGAAGTGATTTTGATCTCTTATATATTTCATAACGTTTGACACATTGGATAAATATATCCATTTCGTGCCATGGACTAACTTTTTTTTAATTTTGCACCTAAAACTCGATGCATTGCAATGGACAAAGATCTGCCAAATATCAGTTGGATAGGAGGAAGGCAAGAGGGTTAATTCTTCCTCCAAATATTTTGCCCGACACAAACAACTATAATTGAAATTAATATAAAGGATTTAAGAAGGATAAGAAATACATATACTATTGTAATCCTAGCATGGAAAGTGTCTTATCTCTCAGTTATAGAAATATTTATATGAAACTTACCTGCAATGTATGCCTTTAAAGTAGTGAGGTCCCATTCTTGTGATACTGTTATGGTCCCAATTTTTTTTTTTTTCCTGTAATATAAATTAACTGAATTAATCTACTGTAAAACTAAAACTGGATTAATTCATATGCATTGGTAGAAAAATTGTCTTAAAATATCCAGACAACCTTTCTCAAAAAGTGACGCAACTCAAAATTCTTCATTTTTTTTAGTTAAAATATACAGAATCACAGACTATATAGATTTGAAGCTTATAGAGCAGCACAAATCTGTTTAAGCTTAAAATCAAATTCAAAACAGTAGTGTGCTGTTCAACCGGCTTCAAGTCCATGCAGTCTGAGATTGGTTGGTTGTATTCAGATTATCTGGCGCCGTCAGCAACACGAGGGCTATAATGCGCCGAAACATTCGTCATTAGACAAGCCAACATACACTTACAAACACCCATGCCAACACGGGACTCGAACCCGCAACCTCGCGGTCTAGAAGCTAGCACGCTAACCACTATACCGTTTGGTCGGCCCATGCAGTCTGAGAAGACTGTAAGAGAGAAAGACTGAGAAGAAAGCTTTTTTAAAATGCTAGTTCAACATGAGCTTAGAACTTTTGTGAATGTAGATTTATTTCAGTGATGACGTTTCAGTAATTTCTAAATCGGCGTGCATTCCATTCCCATTTATTTTATTTTATTTCCTTTCTTTTTGAATAGTATCTGTTCCTTTTTATCTTTTTAAGTCCTTATTATACTGAACCACTACAGAAGTGCCACACGTTCAGACAAGCCACTCGTTGCAATCCTTTGGAGCTTATTTATACTGGCCACAGCTGTGACGAGAGGTTGCATCTGTCGCTTGTGGTGCTCAGACTCCAAGAGATACAAGCAATCACATGGAGCTTGTTATACCTGGCCACAGCAGTGGCTATACTACCTGGCGTTGTTTATTGTGACGCATGTTCGCCACTGGGGTGGGCTCTGTATTACAAGGGCCTTACTTAGCACTTTTGTTTAAGCTTTTTAAAATGTTTATTCAACATGAGCTTATAGCTTTTAAGTATCACTTAATGATCACACATTTGTTTCAGTGATCAAGTTACAGCTTTTTACTAATAGACGTGTTGCCTATTCACGTTTTCCAAAACGTCCCAAGTAGCAAAAATACGCTGGCCAGTATCGCTCAGCACTGGCCAATTCGGATGTGGGCCGTTGTTGCTACGGTTCTTGACCAATCTCGTCCGGTGCTGGTTAAAATATACTGGAGGTTTTGAAATGTCGATGCAGAGTTTTGAAATTGAAATATATATTTATAAAAAAAGGATCGAGGGGTAAAAAAATAAGTTTTGTGATGATTTTGCCGTGTTTATTTAAAAACAAAATCGTGTATTTTGGAACGATGCTCGAGTTTCAGCATGGACCGGTCAATCTTCCCAGAACTTCTGTGTCCGACTTCGGCCAATATCACTGTACTATCTAGAGTTATTTGAAATCAAAAGTAGAATGAGCTCTTTTTCCCTCCAAGCCGACAATATTTTGATAACTTTTTTAATTTTATTATCTCCTTCCGTAAATAACTTTCTCGCTACACCTCCGAACACGACAATTTACTCCCGACGATCAGGTAGGGAACACTCGAACGTGCCAATGCTCACGCTTCCCCTGCAACTTATCGAAACACCCCTCACAAACATTGACCTTTTTTAATGGTCCCTCCACCCCCTCCTAAACGTAGCCATTCTCTGACAATAATCGCACAGAACTCCCATTCAAAGACAGTCGGGAATCGACAGCGAAAGCCAATCAGACGATGAGAAATCGAGAGAAAAGCTACTCTTTTCAAAGGTCTCTTCATGTCAGGAGAGAGAGTCACACGCAGAAGGAAGATCCGAGCACTCCTATTAAAAGAGAGAAAGAAGACGGGGAGATGTTATCTGCGAGAACATTGTCACTCAGCCATTTAGTGTCACTCGGCAGAGAGGAAGAAAGGTGACAAACCTCTCCCTTGACAACGAGAGGTTAAAAAAAAAGTTTTGCAGGAGTGTCTAGAGCGGGGATGGTAACCATTTAACTTTTCTTTTAACGAATCGGTTTTGTTGGTTTTTTTTAGGGGGGATTTTGTACGAATTTTCATCTGAAGTTTGGGTCAGTTTTGGTTGAATATTGGATATTTTCTGGCACAGCGCAGTATAGACTTTGTCTACTACAAGAAGGCTATACTGTGCAAAAAAGTAGTTTCTTGTCTTAGAGCGGGGATGGTAACCATTTAACTTTTCTTTTAACGAATCGGTTTTGTTGGTTTTTTGGGGGGATTTTGTACGAATTTTCATCTGATGTTTGGGTCAGTTTTGGTTGTATATTGGATATTTTCTGGAAAAGAGAGCCGTTTTGGTTGTACTCGATATTTTCAGCACATGCCAGTATAGACTTTGTCTACTACAAGAAGGCTATACTGTGCAAAAAAGTAGTTTCTTGTCTTAGAGCGGGGATGGTAACCATTTAACTTTTCTTTTAACGAATCGGTTTTGTTGGGGATTTTGTACGAATTTTCATATGAAGTTTGGGTCAGTTTTGGTTATATATTGGATATTTTGTGGAAAAGAAAGCAGTTTTGGTTGTACTCGATATTTTCTGGCACAGTGAAGTATAGACTTTGTCTACTAAAAGAAGGCTATACTGTGCAAAAAAGTAGTTTCTTGTATTAGAGCGGGGATGGTAACCATTTAACTTTTCTTTTAACGAATCAGTTTTGTTGTGGGTTTTTTTTTTGGGGGGGGGGGGGATTTTGTACGAATTTTCATTTGAAGTTTGAGTCAGTTTTGGTTGAATGGATATTTTCTGGAAAAGAAAGCAGTTTTGGTTGTACTCGATATTTTCTGGCACAGCGCAGTATAGACTTTGTCTACTACAAAAAGGCTATACTGTGCAAGTTTCTTGCCAAAAAGCAGTTTCGGTTGTGCACACACTGTATATTTTCTAGCACTGCGCAGTATAGATTTTGTCTTCTACAAGAAGGTTGTTTTCAGATTATCTGGCTCCGTCAGCAACACGAGGGCTATAATGCACCGAAACATTCGTCATTTGACAAACCAACGTACATTTGCAAACACCCTTACACGGGACTCGAACCCGCAACCTCGTGGTCAAGAAGCTAGCACGATAACCACTACACCGTTTGGTCGGCTTTCTACAAGAAGGCTATACTGTGTTGTGATAGAATATATTAATCATTTGCATATTAACCATTTATGAAGTGGTGGGGATATCAACCATTTAACTTTTCTTTTAACGAATAAGTTTTTTTTTTTAACTATATGAGAAGTGGAAGAATTATTGATGTGTGAGTGAGTGTGTGGGTGAGTGAGTGAATGAGTCAGTCAGTCAGTCAGTCAGTGAGGGCTTTGCCTTTTATACATAGACAAAATATATTAAACGCTATTTTCGAGGTTTTAATTCACATCATTTAATTGAGTGATCATTTTCGCATATAGGTGCACCACCAAATTTTAATGTTTTATACCAAGTAGTTTCTAAATGTACTGGACTAGAAGATTATAACATAGCGAATATAGGGAATGAGCCTTACTATACTAAACTTCAACTTAACTTGACATCACTAGACGGTAGATCGTCATGTGTTCATAGGCAATTTATCCATTTTGGCGGAGTGAAAGTATAATGCTCGCCAAACCACAACCCTGTAGAGAACAAAAGGCTATACGGTTTGGCGAGAATTATGTCTTCACTCCGCTAAAATGGATTAATTGCCCATGAGCACGGTGAAGATCTATCGTCTAGTGATGTCAAATTAAGTTGGAGTTTAGTATAGGACATCCTCTTAACTCAAACATTAAGAATTTTGAGTTGTATCCCCTTTTGTAGAAAGGATACGGTATACTATCCAGCATGCTATGAGGTGGATTGAGTAAGTAATACGTGCGTTGAATGTCTCACTTATTTAGATTCGATATCCCATATGCTTAGCAGAGCACTCAGTTGGCAACGTTCATTAAATAATGGCATACTTCTAAAAAAAACAAGAGGAGGGGAAGGGGAGAAAAGAATACATTCCAAACACCACCCATTCAGAATCGAACCGGCAGCAATACATCATAAGCGGAGGGGGAGTATTGTAGAGCATCTTTTCCCCGCCAAAGTGGCATCTCCAGAGTACATTTTGAGGGAAATCAGCCAAATTGCCGTCCGCGATGCTAAACAGGAAAAGTAATGCGTTTTCTCCTTTGCGACTGAGAAAGATAGGCTTTTTGGCGATCTGCCGGGAGAACGGGCGTCTCTTTGCAATATTTGCAAGATTAGGATCTATTCGCTTTATTTATATTTCCTCCTCGCACCCCCCCCCCCTTCTTCCCCCTTATTTACAAACATATCCTATTTTTATGTTTTTTTTTTTTTATTTGCGGTTGGTGCGTATGGGTAAACTTGTATCCCTGCCCATGAACCCTCCTCTCTCCCCTAATATTTTAAAGTTTTTTTTTTTTTTTTTTTTTTTTAATATTCATTCAATAAGAAAACCCTTGGAAAAACTTTACTTTTGTTTCTGTGTGTATGCCTATTTGCAAGAGATAATATCCTTTTACGCATCCCCTTTAAAATGAGAGATCGTCACCATTTAGCATTTTCTTGTGAGGGGCGATATCCTTATTTCCTCTGAATCTGAAAAAGAGAAATTTGCAAAAACAAATTTCTCGCTCATATTCAGCTTTCGTTAAGACCTAAACTTATAATAAAAACATCAATAACTAGTGTAACTCTATGAAGAAGGAACATAAAGAAACTGCATCCAAACATATTATAAACTCATTAAAGTAAAGCGGAAAAAATAATAATAATAATAATAATAATAATAATAATAATAATTTAGCAAAATACCTAGAATTTAAATTTTAATTACGAAGAAATCGTGGAATTTTTTAGATGGCAAACACTTAGACGAGATTACAAACACTTAAAGAAATGGTATATACATTAGAGGTCGGCAATTTATCGACACGACGATACTTTAAAAAAAAAATATCGATAGTAAAATTATCGATACAAGCTACCGATATATCGATATTTTCAAACATTTTTTGTTTTTTGATGATCATTTTGTAGTTTCATGTGTTTTTTCGATTTTCCTTCTTCCCTTTTCAAAAACTTCACAACTTAAGCTTGGACTTGGCTGGGAAACAGTTAAAATGGCACCTTAACCAAAAAAAAAACATGATGTAATGGAAAGATAAGATCATTTATTAGTAGTCATTAACATAGCGCCGTTTCTGTTGCCAATGTGTCCTTAGAATTTGCATCTAATTTTAAATATTTTTCAAATTTTCTTTTTTAAAAATAAATGTGAATTTATGCATCGACATCCAAATGTATTTATTTATTCTGATTGACAATATAATTTATTTATTGAAACAATTTTTATAATTTATTTATTAAAACAATTTTCTTCATGAATTCATGAAAAGTAGAAATTTGCCCCGAAAAACTTCGTTTCTGGCAACATTGAAAATCAAATTTAAAAAAAAATCAAAATCATGTATCGATTTATCGATATTTTTTTCTATGCAACGATATAGTATCGATATTTATTTTGATCGATATTTCCGACCTCTGGTATACATAGTTTTCATTTAAATCTATCTATTATAAATGAAAATTATAATCGCGTTATTGGTGATGTACAGTTTTCCCTTGGCCTTAAGTCCAATCCCATTACAATGATAGCGATACATCAATACGACATCAGCACGCATCTCTTTTTTACAAGCAGACGGATCAGGCACATGCACTCACAATGCTTTTCCAGAGCATCCTCAACATTAAGTGTGTGGGGGGGGGGGGGGGACCACGGACTACACTTTTGACCAATTGAAAACGATACCTTTCAGGTAATAAACTAAAACCTACTACCTTCATCTAACAATATTTAAAGTAGAGGTGTGGAACATCGCACGATTTTCAGTTACATTATTGCACTGACGTGGATTGGTGTTATTTACCGATTCATCATTCATTTAGAAAAAAAAAAAAAATGACCAGTTTGGCGATATTTTTGGCGAAAATTCTTATATGGAACTTGAAATAAAAAAAACACCGTCAATATAGCAATTTTGGTGATAGTGTTCTATACTAAACTTTAACTTAACTTGACATCACTAGACGGTAGATCGTCACAGTGCTCATAGGTATTTAATCCATTTTGGCGGCGTGAAAGCATAATGTTCGCCAAACCACAACCCTGTAGAAAACAAAAGGCTATAAGGTTTGGCGAGAATTATGTCTTCACTCCGCTAAAATGGATTAACTGCCTATGAGCACGGTGAAGATCTATCGTCTAATGATGTCAAGTTAAGTTGGAGTTTAGTATATAATTTTTTCATTTTCCTTCCTTGTAAGTGAAACAGGAGAGGGGAAAAACAGTCGTTGATGAGCGGTGCTCAAGGGAAGATAACTCTGTGCTAAAGACATTCGTTTTTTGACTTTTAACACCTTTTTAGTATTTTTACATGAATTTCGGTTGTGGGGATGTTTAAGACACCTTAAAAGTCATTACCAGAACGATTTTGATCAAAATCGTTCGAGTCGTTTTTCAGCAATTGCTGAAAACCCTAATTTCTTCATGTGTTGCGCACGCACAATATTGCTGAAATTCTTAATGGCAGGTCCCCTGGCCACTAGTAACCCGTACACCGAATTCGAACATCGTAAGTTAATTCATTCGGGAGTTATGCTGACCATGTACACACAAACATAAATTTTTTCTTATACCAATTTTTTGAAGTCAAGATGTTAAAAAAAAAAAAAAAAAAAAAAACGAAATTTTACTTTCATTACCCTATGTTAACATATGGGTAAACCAGATACGTAAAACCAGTAAGTACATTTCACCATATGTAAACCTTTCAACATATTGTTGCACAAATTGTCTGTATATAATATAAATAGTGACGTATTATTTTAAAATTCTATTGTAATTTATTTAATCTTATTTCATTTATTAACAGCGATAATACAAGTTAGGAAAAGGAGGCAACACCTAAATCAATCGAGAAATTTCGAGATGTTTCTTTTTTTTGTCGAGTTGGCTGGATGTTTTGAGAATGTTCTCTCACGCCCAGTATAAATAAGACTGGAGATCGGGAAAGATTTCAGATTGACTTTGGACTTCGATGAAAGCTGATCGCTTTGTTTACCTATTGGAGTGAGTTTGTATAATCGCAGTATTCGAAGTTGTTTTTGTTGAAGCTTGTGTTGAAGCTTGAGAGTGATTACACTGTTGCGTTTGAATAAATTTTGTGAGTTTTCTGAAGTGAATAAATAGTAGTTTTTATCTTAAAAACTGTGCCCTCATTGCCCCAGTGGAAAAATTCATAACAGTATGGTAAAAGTGAGGACCAGATACGACAAAGAATGTACTAAACGAAATGTTTTAGATCACTGGACGGGAAGTCTTCACTGACAAAACAAAGTACACTGATAAAAAAAAAAATTGTATCAATTGTGACAATAGTTTATTGTAAAGATTCCAATTCGGTCCATTACAGCCCACGAACAAAATACGGATCTTTAAACTTTTGCCTTTATTTTTTCAGTTCTTCCCTGTTGTCTTAGAAAAGCTTTGCCGTGAGGCGACAACTGAAAAACAAGGCGCTTTCCACCATTAAATACTATTGATGCTAAAGAATGTCCTGATAGCAGGTTCTGTTTATATGGTGCATTTTTTTTTATGACTTGTATCTTCTCGGTATAATGCGTAGTTGAGACTATTGCAAGTTATCCTTAAAAGAATTATTGTAGAAGATTAAAAAACAGTTTTATTCGAATCCAATCTTCATTCCACTGACCCGTGTGTATACTCTGTAGGTTAACACGGAATTGGTGCAAAAATCCTTTTTTTATTTTTCAATACCCGTAGACTGAAAGGCGACTGAAGTTTAGATACCCCAACGAACATCACTTTGAATATTTTATGGAATGCGAAGAGAAGTCAGTAGATTACGAATCCACTTGTCTGCTGTGGCAAAAATGGCCGAACCTATTCAAAAATCGACTTTGAATGATTTGAACTAAATCCGATTGTCAAATATGTCGTATCTCGACAAAAAGCCAGCAAACATTTTCGTCTGGCTTGACCCACCACACTTTGATTTTCACTGAGGAAGGGCGCACAAGCTTTCTGGTCTCTGGTTCGGGAAAATTGGCACATTTTGAAAGAAAGCCAAATTGGCGATATCAGTTACGTCATCACTGACGTCATATTTATTGCCAACTTGACTCGCTTTTAAAAGATCCAAGTGAGCCGTCGCCAGATATCTCAATCGCCTGTAACCTTAATTGAAATTTAAAGATCTCTTTATTCTGCACATAATGACATATTTGGTAATCGGATTTAATTCAAGCCGATGTTCGAACAGTTTCGGCCATTTTTGCCACTTCAGACCAGTGGATTCGTAATCGACTCGCTTTTCTCTAATTTCTATCAAAAAAAAAATTCAGAATGATGTTCGATGGGGTCCAAAAATTGCAGTCGCCTCTCTCAGTCTAATAGGGAATGTTTCTCGTCTTAAAACTAGTTTCGAAACTGCTGACAAGGTTTGTACGCGATGCGAGGCGAAGCCTTTTTCGAATCACGCGAAACAGTTGAATGAAGAAAAATGCATGAATGAAATCGTAGAAAGTGAATGGCGTAGTGGCGGGGCGGATACATCCAAAAACAACAAGCCGCCTTATCTGTCCGGAAACGCGTCCTTTTGTTGACGGAACGTAGGACGCAAATATTGTCCGGAATTTCTTCGTCGTTGTGGCGATTATTACACCGAGTTATATTCGCAGCGGAGATTCTTCGAATTTATTTGCTATTTATAAAATAGTGCACCCCCCGTTTGTCGCCGGCTGCTTTTTTTAATATTTATTGACGATTTGTTGGCGTCGTTGTGTATACGCGTAAGTGTTGTTGGGTGGGACGCAAAAATGTGTTGGTCGTGCTTATAGCCAAATATGGTGGCTGCCGTAAAATCACGTTGGCGCGGCGTGGTTGTTCGAGTATATTGCTTGGCTCAAGAGTCGTAAAAGCATAAACTACACGGGGGCAAAGGTATCATTTCTAGAGGTCGGCGATATATCGATATTTCTAAAAAAAATATTGATACTTAAAATATCGATAAAAGTCACCGATATATCGATATTTTCAAAAATTTTTAGATTTTGATGATCGTTTGGTAGTTCCATGTGTTTTTTCGATTTTTTTTTTATTCCCTTTTCAAAAACTTCAAAACTAAAGTTTGAACTTGGCTGAGAGACTGTTAAAATGTCACGAATATTCAATATTTTGCCATGCACTTAAAAGCTATTGAAAATTATCTAAATTTTTCTTAAAATCACTGCACCAATTAAGCGAAAATGTAACTTTTTTTTTTGTTGTAATAGATCCATTTCAGTTGAAAAAGTAGGCACCTCACAAAAAAGCAATCGTGAAAAGTAGAAATTTGCCCCGAAAAACTTAATTTCTGGCAAAATTAAAAATCAAATAAAAAAAAAAAAATCATAACTCATTACATCGATATTTTATCGATATTTTTTTCTATGCAACGATATAGTATCGATATTTATTTTGATCGATATATCCGACCTCTACTCTGTATAATAAGGCCCTAAGGTATAATAATGCGCTTTGAACTAGATAGTTTTTCCACACGCCTCATTGACGAATTCGAAAGACCTTCTCGCAAAACAGTACAAACATTCATTATTTTGGCATATACCTCCATCTCACGAATGGTATAAAGCCAAAAAGCCAGGACACTCCCTATCTCTTCCTTGTGATAGGCACACCAATACCTGTCTGTCCCGACTTGCTAGTGGTCACCTTAAAGGCCTCACATATTCTGGGGGAAGCAAAAAATTTCCTCTTTGCCCTAAATGCCAAAAAGAACAGGCATCACCTTAGCACATTTTGGACTGCCTTGGACTGGACTGGGAGGACATTTATAACTGTCCACAACTAGTGTCAGACTTCATTAATGTCAATGGCTTCACTGATATTGTCTGACTTCGTCAGACAAAAGGGAGATTAGAAACAACAACAACAACAACAACATTATTTTAAATTTAAACTTAAAAAAAAAATCCCCAGAAATATCGAATTTTAAAATCGTAATGATAAATAATTGAGATCGGGTCTCAAAGAGTACCCACAAAATTTAAGGGATTAGTGTAAACTGAAAATGGAGTTAGTATTGCAAAAAGTGGTGGAAACTTAAAAGGCGATGCAAAATCGCAAAAAAAGCGGAATTTTCAAAGCAGTGGGAAAACAGCGGTTATTAGCTAGTAAGCAGAGGCAATGGCTGCTGAAATTAAACGTTTTCCAAAGAGGAATTCACTACAAGCAGGATGTTAGGTCATAAAAACGAAAATCCTCACATGTCGTTGCTTCTGACGCCACTAGATTGCGAAAAGCAACGCAGTACGAGTCTTAAGATAGATGTTTTCAAGAAGATAAGATAAATTTACTTCTCCACACCGCAGAGAACAATGGCGGCGCGTGGAGTACAGCCGGGCTGTATCTAAATTATTAGTTTAAAATTAAAATTTACTAATTGCTTGTCAACTTTTATTATTTGACTAATTTTCTTAAATGTAGGTTAAAATCACAAATGAAGATAGAATTTCTACGATAAGTTAAAAAAAAAACAAAAAAAAAAACCTCTGATTAATAGCAAAACCGTTGTTCAATGTAAAATGGACAATTCCAGCATTTTTTAAAAACGATTAAAATAAGTTTATATTTATGAAGAATTTCTTCCCGATACCAAATATTCAAACAAAAATTCTTTAAAAAAAATTAACTATTTAAATATTAAGAAAAGAAATAGAGCCAAAACCCCATCCGATTGCAATCCGATCAGCTATACCTGCGACGTCAAAACATCCTTCCGTTTCTATGGTTATCGTGAGGTTTCTGCCAAATAGTTGGCGTTGGTTTGGTAGAAAGTTACCATATCCCGTACAGGTTGGCACGATTTGCGAGAAACTTGCATAACTGGTTTCCGCTGCTGTCTTTCAACCCAAGTTGTTTCAGATCAAGTGACGCCACATTCAATTCGAGCCGAATGAATCATTTTCCCCGCCAAAACTAACAAGAAAACTTAGCTTGCAAATTAAAAAGAAAAAGTGTAGTGAGCAGGAAATTTGTGTGTTTGTGGCCTTTCCGAAACATTTAGAATTGAGTAATAAAAAAAAGTCTGGGATTTGTCCACTGAGGAGGTAAAAACCCACTCAAATCAACTAAATCGACTAAATATGACGATCGTCTAGTGAAGTACAGCAACAGAGTGAAGTTCCAAATGAGCTGCACCGTTGCCATTGTAACAGCTGATTAGTATGGAATCTCCCTCCACGCTTACCGTATACAGCGTTGTGGTGGCATGTAGTCCTACGAATCGGGATGTGTGGGTGGGAGAGAAACGGGCATTTCTTAGAATTCTCTCCACCAAACGGAATTAGTTTACGTGATAAGTTTACACACACGTTTTCTTGTTATTTCTTAAGTTAATACTAAAACTTATAATTGAACCGTTTGAAACATGACGCCCTGTTAAAAGCAAGTTAACCCTCTCGCTGCGCGAAACGCTTCCTGCCAGACATCTTTGAGCTTTGAAAAGAGCTCGCAAAATGCTGCAGAAAAAGGCTTGCATGTTTCGCAGAAATGTGTACATCTAACGCCATCTGTTAACCCAGATTTGAAAAAACAATTACACATCACAGAAAAGCCAAAATGAAACCGTGAACGGGGAAAGAGCGGGTTGCACAGTTAAATAGAAATTGGTGAGTGTTCCGGCTGCACTAACATTTTGACCGCAACTGGCACGCAACATCCGCGAGAATCATAAAATATAGTAGAAACTGTTTTGAAGTCTAAATTCGTTGGTAAATGATTAAGTAGGGCGGCGTGCATGGAGCTTGAATCGCGGCCACCTTGACATTCTGAGGGTCATTTCAGCAAATACAATTGTGTGAAATGGTCGAGGATGGAGTATTTTAGGATCAAAGTTGAATAAGATAAAATCACTTACAGAAAATGAATGTTTTTCATTTATTTCTAATTCAACTGTGTTTCTGTTTGTGAAAATATCAATTGCTCAACAAAATCGGAATGCTTTTTTAAACCTTATGAGCGAACACGAAATTTAGTTTGCAATTTTTGAAAAAGCTTTTCTGTTATAAGGCAACTTAAACGATTTTTTATGGTTGTTAGAATTTGAGAAAGTTGTTTGAATTTGTTAGTCCGGGGGAGGGGGGGGGGGTAGCTGGCCAATAGACACAATGTTTAATAGTGATACAACATAGTATTGTGATATAACATTCGAGTATTTATAACAGTTATAACGACAGCAATAAATTAACATTAATAAAATATGAAGGGAAAATAACTAGTGGTTTTATTTATTATAAATTTTGTTGAAGCTTTTATAATCTGGCATAAAAAAAAAACTTTTTAAAGTGTAAAAATAAGAGAACTCGTTTATTAAATCCCCTATGCCCACCTGATGGCTGCGTGGTTAGTGCTCTGGTCTCGCATGCCAAAGATGCCGGTTTCGAATCTCGGATTAGAGGCATGGATGTTTATTGTGGTTCGGAATCCACTTTAAACTGTAGATCCTGGCCTGATTATTCACAATTGTGTATAAAAATAGATCGTTTAAGGTACAAACAAAAATCCTACACACTGACTTCGATTATATTTGTTTACGGCGTGCAAATCTGCGGATCGATAATTAGGCAACTTTCCGTCATTCGATCGGGTTGAAACTTTACAGAGAGATTCTATATCGATGACTGCATTCTGTCAACTTTTGGGGGGTGTCGCTGTCATTAAAAGTTCGTTTTTAAAGCTTCTGTAATCACTTTCGAATACGATACAAGAATTCAAGATATTGTGGCCAAAAATATTAAGCCTATGGTCGGGGGCAGACTCTCAATCATTATTGGTCTGTAGAATTTGAAAGCTATGTCGTAATCACCGTCATGTCTACTCATTTTTTAAATCAGAAATTGCAGAGCGCGACTCCGGTGATCTCTTCGATGCTATAGTTGCCTGTTACACCAAAGCATATTTTATTTGAAACGTACGCATTGTGTTTTGTTTCATATTTTATGCAAAAATATAATATTAAAGATTTGATTTCTCCTTAGACAATTTTTTTTTTAGATTTGACAAAAGAGATTGCCCTCCTAAAACCTAAACCCGCTATGACTAATGTTGGTTCTTTCCACCTAAACCGTCTCCCAAATTTATCTTATTTGTTAAAGTGCTATTTTGTATAATAACTTAATGGCTCATGCCTTATGCAATTTCACCTGCACGGCGCGAAAACTCGTGTACCGTATGTACTAGAAACATTTCACCTCCCCCCATCCCCCCCCCCAAAAAAAAAACCCTCTTGTGTTCTCAAAAATAAAACACGGACAGCATAAAACTTCTCTCACAGTGTTTACAGATGACGTCTCACTTCGGCCTCTATTATTCAAATGAGACGTCACAATCGATTGAATTTAATCGATTAAAAGTCACGCATATGCAAATGTGATGTTTTAATCGATTTCAACTCAGCACTCAGACATGCCTTCTGTTTGCAGAAGTCGGAATCCATGGCTGAAAGATTCACGCGAAGAAAAAAGATCGCGTGTCCGTGTCATATTACTTTAATTTTCCCAAATTAAAATCCGGGAATCGAGTCTATTAGGGGAAAAAAGATCGATTCTTTTACCATAAGTTTTCAATTAGATTGTCCCAAATCAAGGTATTCGTTTGTATGTGTAACTTTTTAGTTAGCCTTTGAGTCTTCTTCTGTGTTCTCAAAAGTACGGATTCGAAGGTTGTTCTTTGATACGAGAATAATTGTTCCCTGCCTTTTAAGAAAAAGATTGTTTCTTTGAATGTCAGGATATCGAGTATTTTTTTTACTTTCAATTACCCATACGTTTACATAAGGTAATGAAAGTATTGCTTCCGATCAAAAAAATGAATTTCGATTTTTCTTTTTTGCATTTCTATACGTTTTGGAACATCCTGAATTCAAAAAAGTGGTCTAGAAAAAATGTCTGCCTGTATGTCTGTCTGTGCGTGGCCAGTATAACTCTCGCACAAACTGACCTACGATGCTCAAATTAGGTGTGCGGGTTAATGGTGGCCATGAGACCTACTACCTTATGGTTTCCGTCAAAATCGCGCGTGCGCAGAAGATTGAATTGGTGTGGGGTTTTGTTTCATGTAAAAATTACTTCACAAAATATCACTAAACTTACCATTTCAATTTAAATGAGTGAAAATATTAAAATGGTATAAAAGCATAAATTTTAATGCAATGACTAATATTATAGTGCAATTGAAAATCGTGCAATGTTCCACCTACCTATTTCCCCCCCCCCCCCTTTTTTTTTTAAATATTAACCTTTTTTATATTTTTGGAAGGTTTTTTTTTTTTTCTTTTTTTTCAGACATCTTTTTCTCCCTCTATACAAAACTAAAATTTATAAACAATGTACCAATTTAAAGGCCTTGACATCCGACGATTATTTTACTTATATATTCCACATTGCATTACTTGTTTGAAAATCGAAGTTAAAAATAAATAATAAAAAATTGTCCAAAAATTTTAGCAAGTTGTGTTAATGGTATACCATATTATACAAAACAGAAAATCACATTTTAAGCTCGTTGAGGAAATCCAATTAATCTTATATACTCAGTAATAGAGTACAATTTAACTCTGATGAATTTCCAGAAAAGTTGGTTATTTTCAGATTATCTGGCGCCGTCAGCAACACGAGGGCTATAATGCACCGAAACATTCGTCATTAGACAAGCCAAAATACATTTACAAACACCCATGCCTAACACGGGACTCTAACCCGCAACCTCGCGGCATAGAAGCTAGCATGCTAACCACTATACCATTTGGTCGGCCAATTTCCAGAAAAGTAAATCTTCTAAGCTATTCTAAATTAAGGGAAAAGCAGTATACACACAGCACAGGCTGCTTATGACCTTAAAACAAAAATTCAGTTATTTTAATTACATAGCCAATCGCAAATGAATATTCATTTCTTTACCATCAGTTGCTGTGAATAGAAATAGCCTGTAATATCACTCAGCTAGTACAGGTGTCAACCTCATCATTTGTTTGAGTTTCGATTTTTTAGGTGTATAAGCTGTTTTAAGCACTTAAACTACTAAAGTGCACTAACTAAAAGTTTAAGCACTTTTGTAGACATCCACGGAAATGAATTGGCTGACACTCTTGCTAAGGAGGGACTAGAACACCCTGTCCTCTCTACTCAAGAACTCACATATCAAGAGTTATACTCAAAGAAAATAGCTCAAAATAAAGCGAAATGGCATATACCTCCATCTCACGAATGGTATAAAGCCAAAAAGCCAGGACACTCCCTATCTCTTCCTTGTGATACCAATACCCGTCTGTCCCGACTTGCTAGTGGTCACCTTAAAGGCCTCACATATTCTGGGGGAAGCAAAAATTTTCCTCTTTGCCCTAAATGCCAAAAAGAACAGGCATCACCTCAGCACATTTTGGACTGCCTTGGACTGGACTGGGAGGACATTTATAACTGTCCACAACTATTGTCAGACTTCATTAATGTCAATGGCTTCACTGATATTGTCTGACTTCGTCAGACAAAAGGGAGATTAGAAACAACAACAAGCACTTAAATTGTGGGAGTAGATTCAAGTATTATAAAGTTACTGACCATTTTGTTAAATCAGCTACCGGCCTATAACTAGCTTTGCCGTATGTAGTAGTTTTAATACTACGCTGTTGTTTTTCCCACGCCTATATTTCGACATAGTGCTTCGTCTTTTTTTCAAGTGCAGGAAGTCTTAGCTTTTGAAAAACTATTGATATTTCAATAGGTAAAATAATTACTTATGCAAAGTGGGTAAAGTAATATTTTTTTCAAACGATGTAAAACGCTTATCACGAGGTAAACAAGTGCGTCAGCACAATAAAACGTTTAAAAAATAACGTTTCAATGATTTTGATTAAAATAATGGCATTTGATATTTCAATTTCTGTTAATTGTTTTCATAAGCAATAATAATAATAATTATTATTATTATTATTTTGTTATTTAGTTTTATTTAATCAATGCGATATGCTACTTCTATTGGAGTAATAATGGGGAACTTGCACAAGTGAGGAAAATTAGTATTTTTTTTTGTATTTTCTAGTGTTATCCAACGATTATATTTGAGCAGTGCAATTATTTTTTTTATCTTTATGTTTTCAATTAATCAAAAATCGAGTTTAAAATCAAAGCAAAAGTCACGTGACCAAAAACCGCATGAAAAACCGTGACGTCGTTACGCATAGATTCCGCCGAAAATCCGAGGAGGAATGTGGTCTAAAACAGGTTTTAGACTGGTTCCTCATCTGCGCGTTGACGTCACACGCAAAAGTAGCTTTTTCCTGCCAAATCACAAAGTGAAAAATTTAACTATCTATCCGAGCTCAAATTTTTGAAAGAATGGTAGTATTGTTTTTCATGATTTTTTCTCTACTTTTATTTAAAAATAAAACCAAAAGTTCTTCATAGAGGTCTTTGAAAATGCTGCAAATTTTAAAATTTTGGCGAGCTTAAACCTCGAGAGCTGGTGAGCCTAGGAGGTGTAACCCTTTGTGAAAATTAAGAGGCAAAACAACAGAATGCATTAGCATTCCCCAGGCGGGAATCATCTGCGCGTTGACGTCACACGCAAAAGTAGTTTTTTCCTGCCAAATCTCAAAGTGAAAAACTAAATATTTTTTTAACTATCTATCCTAGCACACATTTTTGAAAGAATGGTAGTATTGTTTTTCATGATTTTTTCTCTACTTTTGTTTAAAAACAAAACCAAAAGTTCTTCATAGAGGTCTTTGAAAATGCTGCAAATTTTAAAATTTTGGCGAGCTTAAACCTCGAGAGCTGGTGAGCCTAGGAGGTGTAACCCTCTGTGAAAATTAAGAGGCAAAACAACAGAATGCATTAGCATTCCCCAGGCGGGAATCATCTGCGCGTTGACGTCACACGCAAAAGTAGCTTTTTCCTGCCAAATCTCAAAGTGAAAAACTAAATATTTTTTTAACTATCTATCCTAGCACACATTTTTGAAAGAATGGTAGTATTGTTTTTCATGATTTTTTCTCTACTTTTGTTTAAAAACAAAACCAAAAGTTCTTCATAGAAGTCTTTGAAAATGCTGCAAATTTTAAAATTTTGGTGAGCTTAAACCTCGAGAGCTGGTGAGCCTAGGAGGTGTAACCCTCTGTGAAAATTAAGAGGCAAAACAACAGAATGCATTAGCATTCCCCAGGCGGGAATCATCTGCGCGTTGACGTCACACGCAAAAGTAGCTTTTTCCTGCCAAATCTCAAAGTGAAAAACTAAATATTTTTTTTAACTATCTATCCTAGCACACATTTTTGAAAGAATGGTAGTATTGTTTTTCATGATTTTTTCTCTACTTTTATTTAAAAATAAAATCAAAAGTTCTTCATAGAGGTCTTTGAAAATGCTGCAAATTTTAAAATTTTGGCGAGCTTAAACCTCGAGAGCTGGTGAGCCTAGGAGGTGTAACCCTCTGTGAAAATTAAGAGGCAAAACAACAGAATGCATTAGCATTCCCCAGGCGGGAATCATCTGCGCGTTGACGTCACACGCAAAAGTAGCTTTTTCCTGCCAAATCTCAAAGTGAAAAACTAAATATTTTTTTAACTATCTATCCTAGCACACATTTTTGAAAGAATGGTAGTATTGTTTTTCATGATTTTTTCTCTACTTTTATTTAAAAACAAAACCAAAAGTTCTTCATAGAGGTCTTTGAAAATGCTGCAAATTTTAAAATTTTGGCGAGCTTAAACCTCGAGAGCTGGTGAGCCTAGGAGGTGTAACCCTCTGTGAAAATTAAGAGGCAAAACAACAGAATGCATTAGCATTCCCCAGGCGGGAATCATCTGCGCGTTGACGTCACACGCAAAAGTAGCTTTTTCCTGCCAAATCTCAAAGTGAAAAACTAAATATTTTTTTAACTATCTATCCTAGCACACATTTTTGAAAGAATGGTAGTATTGTTTTTCATGATTTTTTCTCTACTTTTATTTAAAAACAAAACCAAAAGTTCCTCATAGAGGTCTTTGAAAATGCTGCAAATTTTAAAATTTTGGCGAGCTTAAACCTCTCGAGCTGGTGAGCCTAGGAGGTGTAACCCTTTGTGAAAATTAAGAGGCAAATCAACAGAAAGCATTAGCATTCCACGGGGGTTAACGAGAAGAAGACGGAGCCCCCTAGTTATTTTTAAAAAAAAATCTCCGGATACTCACAGGAGCACTTTAGGCTGTCTTCACTTTCGCTCGTCGGAAGAAAATTGCTTCCGCATCTCCATCAAGAGTTCGTTTCGCAAATCGTACTAAAGCTGAATGATTCACAAATGGCGCTGATGGCCACATTTTATATCCGAAAACTACGATACACAGGTGGACACGATCATCAAAACTACATCTGATGGAGATCATATACACACGATTTTCTTTTTAATTATCGGATATCTTTACAGGGATCTTCTCCCAAAGCGGAATGATCATTTCAATTAGAGAAATTAAGGGGCATTGTAGAATACTTGACTAAGAGGGGCTGTTGTATCTTCCACAGCTATGTAAAGAACAGGATGCAGCTGGTATCATTTGTGGGAGGGTTTCTCGAATGCTGATAGAACAAAGAGAAATATGGGATTACCCTAATGAAGGCAGAAATTAGTGCGTTACCAACGACTGAAATGTTAATTCTGTGCTATGTTCACACAATAATTCGAAATAAACAAAAAATAAAAAAATATTGAAGGTTGTGAGAATTGAAATTGGACGGCAAGTAAGCAGCTTTCTCATTTTTCTCATTTACGATTGCAACGCGCGTTAAGATGCGACTTATTACGCATAAGATGTAGTGCATGACGTATTTATATGTAAGGCATTAAACAATTAGATGCAATGATGCATCACACATTTAAGCGTAATTCTTTATACATTTAAATGTAACGTATTTACACATTTGGATATAACGCATTACACATTTAGGCGCAATTCATTAAACATTTAGACGAAACGTGTTATAAAATTTAGATGTAACGCATTACAAAATTAGATGTAATGCACTACAAATTTAGATGTAAAGCATTATGCATTTAAATGTAAAGCATTATGCATTTAAATGTAATGCATTATGCATTTAAATGTAATGCATTATGCATTTAAATGTAATGCATTATGCATTTAAATGTAATGCATTATGCATTTAAATGTAATGCATTATGCATTTAAATGTAATGCATTATGCATTTAAATGTAATGCATTATGCATTTAAATGTAATGCATTTCAAATTTAGGTGTAACACATTACAAATTTAGATGTAACGCATTACAAATTTAGATGTAACGCATTACAAATTTAGATGTAACGCATTACAAATTTAGATGTAACGCATTATAAATTTAGATGTAACGCATTACAAATTTAGATGTAACGCAATACAAATTTAGATGTAACGCAATACAAATTTAGATGTAACGCATTACAAATTCAGATGTAACGTATTACAAATTTAGATGTAACGTATTACAAATTTAGATGTAAAACATTACAAATTTAGATGTAAAACATTACAAATTTAGATGTAACGCATTATAAATTAAAGCATTAAAAACGTGTGTAGGAGCGTCCTTAAATTGACAATGACAGTTGCAATCCTAGTAGTTCCATACAGTCAAACTCAACTGCTCATAAACAATTAGGAGGACATTGAACTTCTTTTACAATTCTTTTGAAAAAATCTACGAAGAATACTTCTAATATTCATTCAGAATCATTTACTGCCAATTAATATGCTGTAAAACAAGACATGTTTATTGACCACCGCAAAAAAAACCGTCTGCTACGAAATTCTTCATAATACTTCACCAATTAAAATTACTTAATTCTCTGAATAATCAAACTTAACTATATCATAGCATAATTAAAACAAACATACCAGTTTTTAACGTATAGATTGACGTTCCACGTTCTAATTAAATTGATGACAAATATTTCGGAATATTATGCTGATAAATAAAAAGGGGGGGGGGGGGGGGGGTAACGTCATTGTTAGACAGTAGACGTGTCTAGACGTTATATAGACGTCTGAGAAACGAGACAAAGCAATGTGTTGAAGTCCCACCCCAAAACAGTTTCAGACCCTCAAAGGAATAATTTAGCATACTGCTTCTTCGCTCAGGTCAAATAGTTAAGATAAAGTTGCTTTGGGTTTTCGACCAACTTTATAACCGGCACTAAAATTAATTCAATACTTTTACGAAATCTCCATGAATTTAAAGGATGTGATTATTCCTTTTTTTATTAAATAAAACCACTTTTTACCAGTTGATTACGAGGTCAAGAAACAAAAATAGTATTGTTCTTTTTTTCTTTCTGTATTGATAAAGTTGGTAGCTTTGATATTTTCTGGCCAAAGAGCAACGCGAAAGGAGGCATCTCGAATGGGAGAAAACCGTTTTCTGCTTATGAAAATAAAATACCAATGGTTTAGTGTCGTTGCAACTTAACGATAACACTATTTTCATTTGTTACTTAAAATTAGAGGTGTGGAACATCACACAACTTTCAATTAAACTTAATACTGATAACTGCATTTATATATGACTTGGATTTGTGTAATTTACCATTTTCATTAATTTAAAAATATATATATATACATCCAGTTTGGCGATGTTTTTGGTTGGTTGGTTGCATTCAGATTATCTGGCGCCGTCAGCAACACGAGGGCTATAATGCGCCGAAACATTCGTCATTAGACAAGCCAACATACATTTACAAACACCCATGCCCAACACGGGACTCGAACCCGCAACCTCGCGGTCTAGAAGCTAGCACGCTAACCACTATACCGTTTGGTCGGCGGTGATGTTTTTGGCTATAATTATTACACTTTAAAAAATAAATGCCAAAAGGGGAATTTGGCGATTTGCTTTTCGATAAATATTGCATTATTCTTTTTTGTAAGTGAAACACAGAAGATACAGTCATTGATGGGCGATGCTCAAGCCGAAAGAAAACTCTGTGTTGAAGACATTTTGTTTTCATTATTTTACGTTTTTATCGCATTTCTGTGGGAATTTTGGAGAGGGGGAAGTTTGAAACACCTTAAAAGACGTTACCAAAGCGAATTTGGTCAAATTCGTTAGAGCCTGTTTTTGGCAATTGCTGAAAAATAAATTTTTCAATGGCAGCTACCTAATGCGCATGCGTTATTTTGACCAATACCTTAATGAGAGGCACCATGATTTGTTCATTTAATGCTTACGATATTAGTTACTAACATTGACGGCACTATGGCAAACACAAATCTTACATTCAAAAATAAAGTAAGCAAAACTTCATCAATTATTACCAATAATTGATATCAATCGTTTTCAAATGGGTAATTTATTAACAGCTAAAAAATGCGTGACGGGTGTGAAAAGTGTAAGCAGCACAAAACGTTTTAGGTGTTACCATTCAGATTATCAAAAAACACTGCTGTAATGGAGGCATGTTCAAAAACACAATAGTTAAAAATAGTAAAACTAAACTAATAATTTTCTCCTTTCAATAACCCATGTGTTAACATAGGGTAATGGAAAAATCAAAGAAATGAAAGTTTTTCGTTAATGTACTGAAAGTAATGAAAGTTTGGTAAAAAAAAAATTATTCCATTTTTTTTTTTTTTTTTTTTTTTTGCATTTTTCCACGTTTGGAGCATTGAGACTTAAAAAAGTGGTCATATAAAAATGTCAGTCTGTGTGTCCGTGTGTCTGTACGTGGTCAGCATAACTTCGAATGAATTGACCTACAATATTCGAATTTGGTGTACGGGTTAGTAGTGGTCATGGATCCTGTAATTAAGGTTTTTGCCAATATTGCTCATGCTCATAAAGTACCTGCCATTGAAAAAAAATCACGTTTTTCAGCGATTGCTAAACACGGCTTAAACGATTTTGATCAAAATTGCTAAGGTAATGCCTCATGTGTGTTTTTAACACCCTCACCTCCAAAATTCCCTTAAAAATGCTATAAAGGCGCTCATCAACGAGTGTTTTTCTTCTCTCCTCTACTTCACTTCACTTACAAGAAAGGATAATGAACGAATTATCAAAAAGTATATCGCTAAATTCGCCATGCAGGTGATTTTTTTAAAACCCAGTAAGAGTTATTGCCAACAACACAAAAATAACGCCAAACTGACAATTTTTCTTCACGCATGAAAATACAAAAATGGTAATAACGCTATTCCATGTCAAATTTAAATGTAGGGACAAATATTACAGTACAATTGAAAGCTGTACGATGTTTCATACCCCTAGTTTGTTGCACTTATGGCGCATTTTTGCATAAATACAGTTCAATCCCTTTCAAATGAAATCTTTACCATAAAAATCAATTGATTAGTACAGGAGAAGTAACTGCCACAAGAAATACTTCCTATAAAGATGTTATACTAAACTTCAACTTAACTAGACATCACTTAGACGGTAGATCGTGACAGTGCTCATAGGTATTTAATCCATTTTGGCGGCGTGAAAGCATAATGTTCGCCAAACCACAACCCTGTAGAGAACAAAAGGCTATAAGGTTTGGCGAGAATTATGTCTTCACTCCGCCAAAATGGATTAAATACCTATGAGCACTGTCACGATCTACCGTCTAAGTGATGTCTAGTTAAGTTGAAGTTTAGTATAGAAATTGCTGGAAGTACTGGGTCTTCCCAAAATAAACTTTCTGACGCACCGATCGAAGTATCCCTACAGATAAAGTTGAAGGAAAACCCCAGAAATATATTCCCGAAATTCAGAAATCCCGACGACACCCTCCTTGGACTCATCCGCAGGCTTCCAAATAAATGTGCGTGCGCGCACGAATCCTTGGCTCTTCCCGTTTTCCACCCTCGCCATAAATAATCGATCCTCTAAAATATGAAATGAAAAGTGACCCCTGGTCAAATCTGGCAACTCGGTCACGTTCGTGGCGGAGTATTACAAAGATCGAACTTCGAATGCAGTATTGGGAGGAAAATATGAAGAAGGAAGGAAATAGGTTTTTTTTTTTTTATCTGTATGATATTTGTATTTTATTTTTTTTATTAAGTTCGTGGTAACACATTGAATAACACAGTGAAGGAACTTTAGTAGAGGTCGGCGATATATCGATACGACGATATTTATATCGATATTTATAAAAAAAATATCGATAGTTAAAATATCGATACAAGTCACCGATATATCGATATTTTCAAACATATTTAGTTTTTTGATGATCGTTTTGTAGTTCCATGTGTTTTTTCGATTTTCTTTATTCCCTTTTCAAAAACTTCAAAACTAAAGTTTGGACTTGGCTGAAAGACAGTTAAAATGTCACCAATATTCAATATTTTGCCATACACTTAAGAGAGCTATTGAAAATTATATAAATTCTTCTTAAAATCACTGCAACAATTAAGTGAAAATATAACTTTTTTTTGTAATAGATCCATTTCAGTTAAAAAAGTACTCACCTTACAAAAAAGCAATCATGAAAAGTAGAAATTTGCCCCAAAAAACTTTGTTTCTGGCAAAATTGAAAATCAAATTTAAAAATTTCATGTATCGATAAATCGATATTTTATTCTATGCAACGATATAGTATCGATATTCATTTTGATCTATATTTCCGACCTCTAAACTTTAGCATAGTGAATGAGCTGAATCAGAAGTTTTTTTTTTTTTTTATCAAAATATTTAGTCTTTCAAATTAATTTACACTATAGTACTGATCATTAGATTTAAATTTGGCGTGGAATTATTACTATTTTGATATAATTGTTATTTACTATTTTTATATTTTCATTCATTTGAAAAAAAAAGGTCAGTTTGGCCATACTTTTGGCGATAATTCTTATACGGACCAAAAAAAAAAAAAAAAAATCCTCCAAAATGACGAATTTAGTGATATACTTTTCGAGAATTCTTACATTATCCGTTCTTGTAAGTGAAGCAGAGAAGAGGAGAAAACGATCGTTGATGAGGGATGCTCAAGGGAAGAGAACTCTGTGTCAAAGACACTCGCTTTTCAACTTATTAAACCTTTATAGCATTTTTACGAAAATTTCGATGGTGGGAATGTTTAGAACGTTTTAAGAGGCATTAACCACAGTGATTTTGATCAAAATTGTTGGAGCCGATTTTAAAAAATTGCTGAAAATATAATATTTTCAATGGCAGCTATCTTACGTGCATGTGCAATATGGACGAAAACCTTAATGACCACCACCACTAACCCGTACACCAAATTTGTACATTGTAGGTTAGTTCGTCCGGGAGTTAAACTGAACACGTACACGCAGAGAGGTTGGTTGGTTGTTTTCAGATTATCTGGCGCCCTCAGCAACACGAAGGGCTATAATGCGCCGAAACATTCATCATTTGACAAGCCGACATACATTTACAAACACCCATGCCTTTTACGGGACTCGAACCCGCAACCTCGCCGTCTAGAAGATGGCATTCTAACCAATATACAGTTTGATCGGCCTCTCCTCGCTAGAATTTATATCTTCTATGTTTCAATTTCTCAATTTCGCCAGAAACAGCGCTAACCTCGCCAATAAAGACAACCCCGACTCTCCGATGATGTACAACACGGAAGCAGTATCCCTTTTCCGATCGCCTCGTCGGATTTTTCCAGTTGGAGTCATCATTCAAAGAAAGCCATGCCTCGTGAGAACAGCATCTCTGCATTTTCACGCCGCTTGGAATTCCACAGTAACCTCCCTCCCCCCCCCCCGCATATCGGATATATATTCAAAAGGGGCGATGAAATGCTCCATACACAATAATATTCATGAACTAATACATCTTGGTCGTGGCCTATTGAGACAGTAGATAGAATGTGGCCATCAAAGTGAATTGGAAGAACAATGTGGTTTATGTATGCATTCTTATTTATAGTATATTAAGTTACATTTCAGAGTATGCACCGCATTTTCCACACATTTCTGGAATCTTTTAGGAACACCACCCACAACTCTTCTTAGAATCTCAAGTGACACATTTGCAAATGCTTCCCGGATACTTTATTCAAGGCTGTTAATATTAGAGGTCGGGGATTTATCGATATGACGATATTTTTATCGATATTTTTTTTTAAATATCGATATAAGTTACCGATACATCGATATTTTAAAACATTTTTTGTTTTTTTGATGATCATTTTGAGGTTCCATGTCTTTTTTCGATTTTCTCTATTCCCTTTTCAAAAATTTCCAAAACTGAAGCTTGGACTTGGCTGAGAAACAGTTAAAATGGCACTTTAACCAAAACGAAAGCATAATATAATGGAAGGATAAGATCATTAATTATAGTAGTCATTAACATAGCGCCGTTTCTGTTGGCAATGTGTGCTTGGAATTTGCATCTAATTTTAAATATTTTTCAAATTTTCTTTTTTAAAAATAAATGTGAGTTTATTTAATTGACATCCAAATATATTTATTTATTCTGATTGATAGTATAATTTATTTATTGAAACAATTTTTATAATTTATTCCTTAAAACAATTTTTGGCATAAATTCGTGAAAAGTAGAAATTTGCCCCGAAAAACTTCGTTTCTGGCAATATTGAAAATCAAATAAAAAAAAATAAAAATAATATATCAATAAATCGATATTTTATCGATATGTTTTTCTATGCAACGATATAGTATCAATATTTATTTTGATCGATATGTCCGACCTCTAGTTAATATCCCTTGGTTTTAACTTGTTCCTTTGCCCAAAGCTTACACCTTAATAATGTATTATTGATTTGAAATAAAACTGTGATGAATTGTTTATTCTTTTATGTATTCATTATTACAAATAGGTACTGACTTTACAATCACCCTCTATATATAGGGTGGTCCTGATCATGAAATAATATGGAAATAAAACTGTGATAGATTGTTTACTCTTTGATGTATTCATTATTACAAATAGGTAATTACTTTACAACCACCCTCTATATATAGGGCGGTCCTGATCATGAAATAATATGGAAATAAAACTGTGATAGATTGTTTACTCTTTGATGTATTCATTATTACAAATAGGTAATTACTTTACAACCACCCTCTATATATAGGGCGGTCCTGATCATGAAATAATATGGAAATAAAACTGTGATAGATTGTTTACTCTTTGATGTATTCATTATTACAAATAGGTAATTACTTTACAACCACCCTCTATATATAGGGCGGTCCTGATCATGAAATAATATGGAAATAAAACTGTGATAGATTGTTTACTCTTTGATGTATTCATTATTACAAATAGGTAATTACTTTACAACCACCCTCTATATATAGGGCGGTCCTGATCATGAAATAATATGGAAATAAAACTGTGATAGATTGTTTACTCTTTGATGTATTCATTATTACAAATAGGTAATTACTTTACAACCACCCTCTATATATAGGGCGGTCCTGATCATGAAATAATATGGAAATAAAACTGTGATAGATTGTTTACTCTTTGATGTATTCATTATTACAAATAGGTAATTACTTTACAACCACCCTCTATATATAGGGCGGTCCTGATCATGAAATAATATGGAAATAAAACTGTGATAGATTGTTTACTCTTTGATGTATTCATTATTACAAATAGGTACTGACTTTACAACCACCCTCTATATATAGGGTGGTCCTGATCATGAAATAATATGGAAATAAAACTGTGATAGACTGTTTACTCATTGATGTATTCATTATTACAAATAGGTACTGACTTTACAACCACCCTCTATATATAGGGCGGTCCTGATCATGAAATAATATGGAAATAAAACTGTGATAGACTGTTTACTCATTGATGTATTCGTTATTACAAATAGGTACTGACTTTAACAACCACGCTGTATATATAGGGTGGCCCTGATCATGAAATAACATTGCTGTCACATAGTTTCCAATAGATCGCTGAATCGATCAACGGGGGTAGTTTAATTCAAGGTATAGTTATTTAAAAGTTTACTCTCCAGAGTACGATGCGGAACAATTTCAAGCTCTCCCGATTACGACATTTTATAATATTCAGATGGAAAGTAAAACAGAGGAGACGCAGTCATAGATGAGCATTGCTCAAGGGAAGAGAACTCTGCGTAAAACACATTCGTTTTTCAACTTTTTACACCTTTACAGCATTTTTACGGAAATTTCGGAGGTAGGGATGTTTAGAACACCTTAAGAGGCATTACCGCAGCGATTTTGATCACAGTCGTTAGAGCCGTTTTCTATCATTACTGAAAAATATTTTTTCGAAGGTACCTACTTTTCACGCATGCGCAATTTTGACAAAAACCTTCATGGTAGGTCCCATGGCCCCCGTTCACCAAATTTGAACATCGTATGTCAATTCGTTTGAGAGTTATTCTGACCACGTATGCAGAGACAGACGTGTTTTCTAGAACACTTTTTTGAAGTCAGGATGGCCCCAAAACTTAGAAAAGTTAATCTTTTTTTTTTTTTTTGACCGAAAACAATTATTTTATTACCCTATAGGGTAATTGAAAGTAATTAACCTGAAGAATTTATGAAGTTTGAGTATGTCACTACAAGGGAAAAAAATCTTTTTAAAGCACTTTGCAACTCATCTCACACTTAAAAAACGAAAATGACTCATCGCGTAATGTCTCCATTTAGCTAAAGCCGTTTCATCGCAGACTCTTTCATCCCAAAATTACCTGTGAATTATTTACTTCGGAGCGAATTACCAAGTTAGTTATTCATTAATTACTCTGACTTAGTTAACCGTGCAGGTTCCCAAATTAACTTTGGACTCATTCCAGCAGCAGCAGAGTGCCACAGTGCAAAAGTTGGCACACTATTTAGGCCAATAAGGATGCTTGAAATGTGGATCTTGCAAATTAAATTAAATATTAATCGCACTCAATCAATGCATATAAGATTACACTGTCTGTGAATTAAGTGAAATTGATACTTTGTAGGGTTTTTTTTTTGTATCATTCTCAAGACACTCATTAACAGATGGTGCTTTTCCAAAAATTTGTCTAACGGCAGTAGAAAATATTGAATACTAGAAAGATGTAAGGCACCCCGTTGAAAAAATAAGAATTCCACAAACACTTTAATTTAATTATACCCCACCTTATATATATATATTAAAAACTCAATTCTTCTTTTAATGTTATGCAAATGAAAATGATTCCCGATATGTAAATGAAATTAACCATTAAATACCTATTGTTGCCAATTGTAAACATTCTTTAAATGCATAGCAATGTAGATTTGCATCGTATGTCTAAAACCTCATATCTCTTTATGTAGCGAATGACGAATGTTTCGGCGCATTATAGCCCTCTTGTTGCTGATGGCGCCAGATAATCTGAAAACAACCAACCAGCCAACCAACTTTATGTAGCGACCATTTCATAGAGCTTTTTTTTTTTTTTTTTTTTTAATTTTAATTTTGCTAAATCTATTTTATCGTTTCCGATCGCAACTAGAATCTTTTACGGTTTATTTCTTTATCTGTGATAAATTTTATTGTTTGGGGAGCTATTAGCGTCATTTTGGCGGGAGTTACGAATTACAATCTATATATTTTATAAGCAATACGTTTTTTGGGGTTAGTCCGTCCGCCTAAACTGCTCAACCAATTTCAATGATCAAGGTGTCATTTTAAAGGAAATAAGCTGTAGATTTGCCAAAACGTGCCAAAATAATTTATTAACGCTTTATTAATTAGTTAAATTTCAATATTTTTCTTCATTAAGCTACTACAAAGCCTCAATGATTTTGAATATATGAATGGCAACATCCTTACGTATGTAAACAACAAACCCGATGCTAATTTTAAAGCTCTTTTTAAACACTTCGTTTCAAAGTTGATTTTTTCTGTTTTTCTGAAGCATTTTTGTATTAGAGTAATTATTATTTTGAAGTATTTCTATCCTGAAAAACCAACCCAAGCGAGGCATTCAGGGTTTGGTGAGTGTAGCTCGCGTTGTAATAAATAAAAGATATTGGGACTTCAATGTAAGGGCATAGCTAATGAAGTTTTAAGTCAGAATGTTGGCGGATAGTATATTTAACTTTCTATTATGAAACATGCAATTTGGGTGTTTCCTCTATTAGGCCTTACATTAAATTTATAAAAATTTGGTTACATTTTTATGGCTGGCAAACCTATTCGAGCGCAGCCAGATGTTTTAACCACAAATTCGAGCGTTTGGAGGTTGGCGAGAGTTAGCGAGCAGGGGGCGAAGCCCCCTAGTAATTTATATAAGAAGCAATAAAAACATACATGAAAAATTGTTTTCGGCTAGAAACCAGGTAACAGTAACGATTAATATTGATATTTATAAATATAATTGATAACTGATAGATTTATAGAAAAAAAATGTAGCATTTTTTTAGATGTAAAAATACATCAATATGCCAAATTCTTATGTTTTTTTTTTTTCTTTCTCTTATTAGCTACAACTATTTTCCTATTGATATCAAACTTTATATATTAAAAATAAAAATTCATGCATTTAAGGGTTAACGAAGAACCTATTGAAAAGCTACATTGAGCTACAATCATGAATTTAACAGGAAAGTTGAGCCGACCAAACGGTATAGTGGTTAGCGTGCTAGCTTCTAGACCGCGAGGTTGCGGGTTCGAGTCCCGTGTTAGGCATGGGTGTTTATAAATGTATGTTGGCTTGTTTAATGACGAACGTTTCGGCTCATTATAGCCCTCGTGTTGCTGACGGCGCCAGATAATCTGAAAACAACCAACCAACCAACAGGAAAATTGAGTGCATCATTTGGATATTCACTTACATCAGAATCCGAGCTCTAATAAATTTGAAAGTTCGGCACCTATCAAATCGGTTATCGTCGCATACACTAACATAGCCTCGATTCTGTTGTCAGCGTGTGCTTGGTGTTTGCATTTAATTTTAAATAATTAAAACATCACGTAATAACAACGAAATGTCCGGCAAAGTGCGCTTCAAAAATTTATTAAAAACGAACGGAAATTTACGCATTCACATGCATTTATCTTTTATTTATTCTGATTAAAACAATTTTGGCAACAGGAAAGAGTTTCAACAATGATAAGTCAAAATTTAACTTACAACGTTACAGAATGAATCAGTGAGTGAGTGATCAATGTTGTCATAATTCAGGGAGTCGGTAGACTTTTCTGCTTTAAAAGCCTAACATTCAACAATCAGAATCACAAAATTTTAAAGATACGCGAATTAATATAAACAGTACCAATATGAGCTTTTAACTACAAAAATTGTTATACCATTTTTATTGCATAAAAATCATAGCAGATTAAACAAATAGACAGTCCATTTTTTCTTGGAATGATTGATTGGTTGGTCAGATTATCTGGATCTGTCAGCATCACGAGGACTATAATGCGCCGAAACATTCGTCATTAGACAAGCCAACATACATTTACAAACATCCATGCCTAATACGGGACTCGAACCCGCAACCTTGCGGTCTAGAAGCTAGCACGCTAACCACTATACCGTTTGGTCGGCAAAATTACATGCCGCGGGTGTTTCTTGGAATGAAGCCATACAATTCAGTCCAATCTTTTCAAAATTCAAGATTTCCCTCATCCATTTTAACTTTCTTTTGGACGAAGTTTAGGCCATGTTTTTTTAAGATAGTTAAAAAAAAAAGTTTACCGTCAAAGGTGCTCTCTACTTCAATCGAAGACGAGAGATCAACGAACTTCAACAAAAGCTCGATGCAACTGAGATTGTGAGGCACGAAGGACCTTCTCCTTTTTTACGCATTCTGTTTGTTACGTATTTCGACTGGGAAGACGCCAGAGAGCTTTGATTTTTAAGTTGGTATTTGAGAACTGTGCTACTTATCCACCATATTTATTTCTAGTTGAAGAGCCACAAATATCCAGGAGAAGAGCCGCCTGTCCTAATTCGAACCAGATTCTACTCCTTCCATTTTTTTTTTTTTTTTTTTTTTTTTTTTTTTTTTGCAATAATATAGTTCCAAAATTGATTTCCGAGTGGTGAGCTGCAAGTTTAGTTACCTCATCGAACATCATTTTGAATTTTATTATAAAATGTGTAGAAAAGTGAGTAGATGGCGAATCCACTGGTCTGCCTTGACAAGAATGATCGAAACTGGTCAAAAAATTGGCTTTGAATGAGTTGAACTAAATCCGATTGCGAAATACGTCGTAACTTACCTTAAAAACACTTTTTCTTCTGGTAAAACCACCGCAATGAGGAAGGGCGCAGATGATTTCTGATACCTGGCTCGGAAAACTTACCGACTTTAAAAGTAAGCCAAATTGGCGATATAAATTACTTCATCGGTGACGTAATATTTATTGCCAATTTGGCTCACTTTTAAAAGATACCAAGTAAGCCGTCGCCAGATATCTGAATTGTCTGCAACCTTCTTTATTGAAAATAAAAGAGCGATGGTATACCAAATAAAAAAAGAATGCTCATTATTTGGCAAGTTATGGGGTATTTGGCAATCGGATTTAGTTCAACTCATTCGAAGTCTATTTTTGACCAGTTTCGGCCATTTTTGTCACGGCCGACCAGTGGATTCATATAATCTACTCACTATTCTCCTCATTCTATAAGAAATTCAGAATGATGTTCGATGACGTACCTTAACTTGCAGTTGATTCTCAGTCTATTGGATATTCGTGCCAATCTCCCAGACGTACTCTTTGGTTAAGGAGAGAGCACCTACTGGGAGGTCTTTCAAAGGGGAAAACTACCACGCATTTGTGCGTCAAGTAAGCGAAAAACTTTACTGAAGAACAAACAAAGAGTTGTTTTCAATAACTATTACAGACTCCATTTGATAATCCGTCCAACTGATGGCTGAGGGGTTAGCGTTCTGGTCTCGCAAATCAAATCCTCACGTGTCGGGTTCGAATCCTGTGTTAGGCATGGACGTTCGTTGTGGTTCGGAATCCACGTTAAACTGTAGGTCCCGACCTTATTAGCAGTCATTATGTATAAAAATAGATCGCTGAGTATACAAACTAATCAAGCATTAGATAATCCGTACTGATAAAAGTAACTGCTACATAAATCTACATTTAAATAGGACTTGGTTTATGAACTGTCTGCGAATCGGAAGTAACGTCATAGAAAAAAGTTCGTGTGCCAGTTTTTCATGCGCACAGAGCTGTGTTACTGAACACTCGGAATGTGAATATTCGCACTTGACTTTTTATTATTATTGTTATTATTAATACTTAGCTTGACACATTTTGTAGATGAAATTGGGGAACCACATAACCGAAGACTAAGCCCTCTAATTCTTCTCCTATTATATTTCTACAAAATATTAACCGAGCTCATGGCTCAGACACTCAACTAAAAAGATCAAGGGATACAGTCCCGTCCTCGGATTTCTTTTTTTATTTTCTTGTTTTCAAAGTGAGCAGTCACAGTGATGATTGTGACAAACGGTCTTAACGCTCCGGCTGCGTACTGGGAATACATTCCAAATGGACAATTCCAGCATTTTATAAAAACTTGCGAAATTAGTTATTATTTATGAAGAATTTCTTTCCGATTTCAAATATTCAAAAAAAAAGTTCTTTAAAAAATTAATTATTTAAAGAAAAGAAAATGCCCGAAAACCTCGTCCGATCAAAACGCTCTGCTGTAGCTGTGAAGTCAAAACATTCTTCCGTTTCTGTGGTTATCATGAGGTTTCTGCCAAATAGTTGGTGCGTTAAGTAAGTAGACAATGGACAATTCCCGCATTTTTTAAAAACGAGTGAAATTAGTACATATCTATGAAAAATTTCTTTCCGATTCCAAATATTTAAACAAAAGTTCTTTAAAAAAAATTAGTTATTTAAATATTAAGAAAAGAAAATGCCCCCAAACCGAGCCAAAACCAGTCCGATCAAAACAGTCAACAAAATTCGGGACGTAAAGAGATACTTCCGTTTCAATGGTTATCGTGAGGTTTCTGCCAAATAGTTAGCGTTAAAAAAGTTGGCGTTGGTAGACCATTACCACATTCCGTGCAGGTTGGCGTGATTTGCGAGAAACTTGCAAATCTGGTTTCCACTGCTGCATTTCAAGCCAAGATGTTTGGGAACACTTTACGTCAAGTTCAATGCCAACGAAATGAGTCGTTTTCTCATCAACCTCTATAACAAGGTAATTTTGATTGCAAATTTAAAAAAAAAGAAAATGCGCATTGAGCAGAAATTTTTACATTTATGGATTTTTCGAAATATTTAGAATTGAATAAAAAAAAATTAAAAAAATGCAGGAATTGTCCATTACCATATCCCGTACCGGTGGGCGCGATATGCGAGAAACTTGCAAAACTGGTTTGCGCTGCTGTTCTTCAAGCCAAGTTGTTTCAGATGAAGTGACGTCACAATTTACTTCGAGCCGAATGTGCCATTTTCCGTCGTAGCTCTCACCAAAAAAAAAAACGCAGAGAGCAGAAATTTTTGCGTTATGGCCTTTTCGAAACGATTAGAATTGAATAATAAAAAAAAAAAAATGCGGGAAGCAAATTTGTAGCAATATCCCATTGAACGACCTCCCGGAAGGTTTTTCTCCCTTCTACACTCTTACTTCCAACAGCAGATCTTGTTTTAACGATATACTTACTATAAGCCTCACGTAGCTCTAAAACACAAGAAAATCTCCAAATACAAAAAAAAAAAAAAAAATCAATTGTAGACATGTGATCCAAGAACCGAAAGGCATCAGTTATTCCGACATATTCCGGACTGGCAAACACATCTGCAAGGTGGCACCTCCGTTTCGTAGAATACCAGGTGCGTGAGCCCCCCCCCCCCTCCCCTCTCACCCTTTTCTGTGGAAAAAGTCCCCCTTCCCCCCCCCCCTTCTCGGAATGGATTCCGCCGAGCGGCTATTGACCCGTGACTAGAAACCAACGCCCGCGATTGGGCGGAACGCTCACGGACACGACGCTGCCAAATTGGGGGGAAGGTCTGCAATTTTTTGGGGAGAAAATCACGAATTTTTCAACCCCTTCCGAACAACATTGGAACTTTTTTAATTCTTTATATTAACTTCGATTTTGTGTGGGTCGATGACGGGCACATCTGTGGAAGCCTAATTAACCCCCTTGCCGTAATCGTATCGTTCTAAATCTTGGCAGATGGTTTCGATGTCGAAGACAATGCATTATATCAAATTAAGGGGATGTCACTGTCACTAAAAGGTTACTTTTGCACACGCTTCTATAATCGCTCTGTAATTCAAATAAATGCCATTTAATTGATCAACTCTTTCCTGTTGCCAAAATCGTTTTAATCGATATAAATAAAAGACAATTGAATATGAATCCATAAATTCATTATGGGGTGAAGTCCAGTAAATTCAACTTCACGTTGCATAACAACGCTATAAGTAAAATAATTTTAACCGATCGTTGTTGAAACTCTTTCCTGTTGCCAAATTTTTTTTAATCAAAATAGATAAAGATATGTGTTTTTATTGCCTTACGTCAGACGTATCAGCTTTCGTAGATCGTTGACTAGTTGTAGGTGACAATGTATTCAATCAAGTTTTTAAGGGGAAAAAGAAGTTAGTAAATTGTTTGAAATGGATCTTTTGTTCTTAGTTGTCAAACGCTATGAAAACTCGATCTAAGCTCTAGTTGCAATTGTACATAAAAATTTGCAATGCATATAAAGGATTTATATTAAAAACTTTGTTTCTATAGGTTATATTTTTGACAGGTGATCTGGGAGGATTATTTAGGGTGGAACCTTTATCCTTTTCGGTCATCCTTAGTTTCTATACTTGTAGAAAAATCAATTTCTTACTGCTCATAGAGCTAATGCTCTATATCTTTTGGCCATAATATCTGCCGAAGAATCGTGGTAAAACATATAATTTTTTTTTTAAACATCAGGCTTAACAACTATAATAAAAGTTCTTTAAAAAATTTAAGGTAATAGACCAAGTTTTTTTCTTTAAATATTTTTCATTTAAAAAAAAAAAAAAAAAAAAAAAAATCATTTTCTAAGTAAATTTCTTTTCTAAAAATTTGCATGTTTTCAGTATTTTTCATTTTTTCAATATTTTTTCATGATTTCAATATTTTTCGTTTTTGCAATATTTTTTATTTTTGCAACCAAATCAGTCGCATTTTCATTCAACTTCAACGTGCTCTAAATAATTTAAAATGCAATATTTTTAATTTATTTTTTGATGCAGTCAATAATAACATATTTGCTTAGAATATTACTCTGATAATTTTACTAAACATATTTTTTATGTAATAAGCCTATATATTCAGACTTATAATTTTAAAATTATTATAGGCCAACCTTTGGTTAGGTACACTTTTCAAAATAAATATATAATAAATTTACAAGAAAATTTTACCAAATCCAAATAAACTCACTATTTCAAACAGTGAACCTGTTTTTTTTTACTAATGATATCTCTAAAATTATATTTAAAGCAATAATACAGTTGACGTTTACAAAAATTATCATTTTTCGCAAAACAAAATATTTATTTTTCCTAATTCAAGAAATATTTTATGTTCACTTGATAGATCTTGTGTATTTTCATTATCATAGAAAAAAATTAGATTCAAATATTCAATAGAATTTGTGAAAAGTGTACCTAACCAAAAACTGCCATTAAAATTCTAAGTCTCAAATGTAGGCTTATTACATAAAGTATACATAAAAAAAAAAAATGGAAGTGTAACATTCATAGCAAATATGTTATTACTGACTATGACAAAAATTAATTAAAAATATTGCAATTTAAATAATTGAGGAAACTTTAAATTGAATGAAAATTAGAGGTCGGCGATATATCGATACGACGATATTTTTATCGATATTTCGAAAAAATATCGATATTAAAAATATCCATAAAAGTCACCGATTAACCGATATTATCAAACATTTTTAGGTTTTGATGATCGTTTTGTAGTTTCATGTGTTTTTTCGATTTTCTTTATTCCCTTTTCAAAAACTTCAAAACTAAAGTTTGACTTGGTTGAGAGACAGTTAAAATGTCACCAATAATCAATATTTTGCCATACACTTAAAAGGTATTGAAAATTATCTAAATTTTTCTTAAAATCACTGCACCAATTAAGCGAAAATATAATTTTTTTTTTTTTTTTTTTTTTTTTTTTTGTAATAGATCCATTTCAGTTGAAAAAGTAGTCACCTTACAAAAAAGCAATCATGAAAAGTATAAATCCCCGAAAAACTTTGTTTCTGGCAGAATTGAAAATCAAATTAAAAAAAAAAAAATCATGTATCGATTTATCGATACTTTATCGATATTTTTTTCTATTCAACGATATAGTATCGATATTTATTTTGATCGATGTTTCCGACCTCTTATGAAAATGAGACTGATTTGGTTTGTCCGGGACTCTTGTCTCCCCTTAATACAATCTTCGAAAATAAAACCCATATTCGTTTGATTAGAGAGGAAAGACGCCAATACCATTTTAACAAAGTTTTCAGGACATCTAAAAAACTTTTATATGACTAATTCAATATTAGTTTAAAATTTTTGCTTTTCAATCATTTACCATTCATTTATTTCATTGATCAAGATGCGTCTATTATCCGTCTATCTTCCAAATTTAACAAAAACTGAAGCGAGACCAAAAGTGGAGTTAGTATCTCGTCACTATAAGACGACAATATATATCATATAAGTCACAGTATATGAATTCCATGCAAGTATAAGTCCCAATATATGAATTTCATGCAAATATAAATCACAGTGTGTGAATTCCATGCACATATAAGTCACAGTGCATGAATTCCATGCAAATATAAGTCACAATACATGAATTCCATGCAAATATAAGTCACAATACATGGATTCCATGCAAATATAAGTCACAATACATGGATTCCATGCAAATATAAGTCACAATACATGGATTCCATGCAAATATAAGTCACAATACATGGATTCCATGCAAATATAAGTCACAATACATGGATTCCAAGTATAGCCGACCAAACGGTATAATGGTTAGCGTGCTAGCTTCTAGACCTCGAGGTTGCGGGTTCGAGTCCCATGTTAGGCATGGGTGTTTGTAAATGTATGTTGGCTTGTGTAATGACGAATGTTTCGGTGCATTATAGACCTCGTGTTGCTGACGGCGCCAGATAATCTGAAAACAACCAACCAACCAAGTAAGTATAAGTCCAAGTGTATGAATTCCCTGCCAATACAAGTCTCAGTACAGGAAATTCCATGCAAGAGTGTATAGTTAAAAGTTACAAAAAAAAATCTAATATATTCGAAAAGAATGGATAAACACCAAAATTCAACCAGGGGTGAAATTCTTGACTAAACATAAACAATGTGATTTTTTTTTAGGATACGAGTTTCTATTGAAATACGTAAAATAATTATTGTGCGCATTTCGATAATTTCAAAGTCATTTAAAGTTTAAACAATACACAATAACCATTGTTCACTACATCCTCATAATGGCGCCAGACATTCACACAATCAATTTTCCATTAACCTGTTAAAGACGACTTTGAAATGCATAGGCAGTCATAGTTATTAACTTTCACCTTGTATATTTAGATCATTTAAGGTACGTTTGAAATTTTCCAGATATTTTGGAAAACTATTTTTATGATTTTTAAAAAAACACTAAGTGATGGATCCACAATCGCAACTTATTAGCACAGATTTTGTTTTGTTGTTGATTGGCAAGTATTCTTGACAACTGTCGTTGATGGGTTAATCTTTCTCAAACATTTTTTTTTTTTCTGTTTAAACTCTGAATGAATTTGAAATTACATCAGAAAACGAAGTGTGATTTCTTATGACTCAAGATGTCACAGGATGATTTCCTTGTAAAACAATCATAATAGAACTGACCCTGACATCACACTGACATCATCTCAATACCTTGGGAGCTAAAATTTATTTAAAAAAATCCCTTAAGACGTGGGTAAACACACTTACGATTTGTATTTGAAAGTTTTAATTAGTTACTCCCTTTTATGATCGTAAAAAAACTAACACATAAAAACAAATTAGTTATATATATCCTTTATATGCATCATTGCCAACGTTTAAAGACAACTGCAACTTTTTTAAGCTGAGAACGAGTTTCCATGTTGTTTGATGACTACAAAAACAATAACTTTTTCCTCGAGATTACTTTTTTATATTGTACCCAAAACTTGATATAATGGTCATCGACAACGAGCAACGAGTCTATCTGCCAAGTTTCAGGTCGATGGGATGGAAGCAAGTGGGTTAATGAGTCCTCCAAAGATATTGCTCCACAAGTATAAAATCTTAATTACAAAGGATTTGAAAACATCTAAAAGGCCGGCTTCCTTTATCATGCATCATCAACTCAAACAGGAGAATGTTTCAGTCATTAAATATCGCCAAAATATACATATTGAATTTGGATGGTGTTTGGATCTGACATTACAAACATGTGTAAAATTGATCTTTTGGCGACATCTCGAAAGAAAAACTTGATACATTGTCATCGACAGAGTCTCTTGGAAAATCAAGAGTATCTGTAGCGTTAGGATAACCGCAAAAGGGTTAATTAACCATCTGGAGATTTTTCCAGCCACAAACCACCAAAATCGAAGTTATTATAAAAGATTTTAAAATGGTAAACTTACAGCTTTAATATCAATTTGCACTCCCCCCTCACTATCAACAGGAGCAAGCTATTACTCGTACGTCAGGAGATCTGTTATATAAATGGTTATGTGAATCAAACGTGATAGTTCATAATAAGTTGAGATATATTGGCTGCGCTATATCAGAAATATCCGAGACTAGACCCTTTATAGTCTGAAGCAATACAGCTGTTTTAAAAGTCTAGAGATCGTATCGGCAAATCTTGGCCAAACTGAGTAATTATTACCAGGTAGTTGACGCAGTATGGCACAAGTGTTGCCCTTACGCGCCAATAAAATCCAACCAATCAGTCTCCAATTTACTCTAGATAATGTTGATTGGTTGTGTTTCAGATTATCTGGCACCGTCAGCAACACGAGGGCTAAAATGCGCCGAAACATTCGTCATTTGACAAGCAAATATACATTTACAAACACCCATGCCTACACGGGACTCTAACCCGCAACCTCGCGGTCCAGAAGCTAGCACGCTAACCACTATACCGTTTGGTCGGAATACATAATGTTGAAGTTTGATGGTCGTAAACAGGGGGAAATATTTAAAAAGGTCGTCGGTACGTTAGCATCAGCTACATAAAGTTGTTAAATTTTAAACCAAAATGTCTCCTTTTGTGGTCAGTTACAGTGTAAAACTTCTGTGCTTACCACGGAAGTGAGTATGAGTATAAAGTTGTCGAGGATAGTGCTATCATACACTCTCTGATCGACATTCGCATGGTACTTTTATGGATTTTATTCGAGCCCTTTAAATCGAGAGAGTTTATCACCAAAAAGAAGAGCTATGTGCATGAATCAGGATGAGTCGAGTGCGTACTATCGCATGTCACTCAAATGGATTTTATTCGAGTCCTTTGATTCGACGCCGTTTATCACCAACAATATCTGCATGAATCAGGACCAGTCGAGTACGTACTACCGCATTCCTGTACATTCTCAGCGAATATAGATCGGCCTGAGACATACATACAGACCACCTCATAGTCACAGTGATTGCTGAAGTCGCAACTAGTTTGAGATTACCTTGGTCTTCTAGACCTTACTGAGACTAGTGCTACAGGCCACTCTCTGGTTGACATTCGCATGTCACTCAAGTGTATTTTATTCTAGCCCTTTGATTCGAGACCGTTTATCACCAATAAGCTGACCTGTGTGCAAGAATCAGGACGAGTCGAGTGCGTACTATCTCATTCATATACATACGCTGAGAAAGTAGATCGGTCTGAGATATGAATACAGACTGCTTTATAGTCGCTAAGGCGATTGCTGAATTTTTCAACTAAGTTTGAAGTTACCTTGCTCAGCTGGACTTAATTTGAATTTTAATATCCGGTATATTCAATACCTGCTAGCAAAGCCCCTGAAACCTGCTTAGGCCGGCCAAACGGTATAGTGGTTAGCGTGCTAGCTTCTAGACCGCGAGGTTGCGGGTTCGAGTCCCGTGTTAGGCATGCGTGTTTGTAAATGTATGTTGGCTTGTCTAATGACGAATGGTTCGACGCATTATAGCCCTCGTGTTGCTGACGGCGCCAGATAATCTGAAAACAACCAACTAATACCTGCTCATGTTGTTTTCTAGTCCCATAAAGCAGATAATTTTTTTTTTTTAATTTTCTTGAAAATAATCGGTTAAAGATTAAAGCCAAGGCTCTGCAATCCTTATTTCGATCATCAATTTATGACTATTAACTCAGATTAAAGCCTAAATCTTTAGTATAATTAAGCCTGTATTTCAATTCCTTAATCCTTTCGAGCATCAACTATCAAAGTAAACAAGGTTTAAAAACCCCAAACACTTCAAAGTACAGCCATCAATCCAAAATGAAATTTATTCTAAATCTTCTTACCTGCCGATTGTGTCCTCGAATCAACATCACCAGTTAACAATCCAAAAGGAAATGAGAGACATAATACCAAAACTATCCTATATAAAACATTCCACGATGCGCACAAGTTCGATGAATTCTGATTGGTCAGTCAAACCAATCCTTCCTTTTTGACACTTTTTTTTTTTTATTCCACCCTTCTAACAGCAATTTTTTTTTATACCAACTGATAAATGCGTTGTATAAGTTCTTTGCTCTTCTATAATCTCCTGAAATCGGCACCCGTAGTGCTTCGCTCTCCGAAACCGTAAAAGAGCCTTAACACTTCACCAAGTTAACAGCATTAAAAAGAAATTCGAGGTATTAAGGCGAAAATGAACACACACACAAAAAAAAAAAATGGCGCCGAGTAGATATTGGAGGGACTTAATCCCAGCGCCATTTTGAATCTGCCAAGTCAGACATTTTTTTAAGGGGGGGGGGGGGGAGAGAAGTATCTTTAGCTGGGATTAACTTCAATTTTTGCGTCATTTATTCATGGGGTGCGTTGTCTGGCTGGACCGCACAGAAAAATGGCCGGCACTAGCAAGTTTATAATCCTTTTTGGGAAGAAATCACCCTTTTATGCATGGAGTGGACGGAAGGAGAAGCCTTTCATGGAACCTTTCAGATGAAACAGATGTTCGGTAGAAGATCTAGTCGGCGATTGTTGCAAGCTCTATAGGTGGACATCTGGCATCTGACCATTTTCGAGTATAATAGACTGGAATGAAAGATGTACGTTTATTTTGGTCCGGAACGGATTGATGTTAGATAAAACGCTCTTTAAATCCTTTATATTAACTTTGATTTTGTCAATGGGCGGCAAATCTGCGGATGTCTTATAACCCCCTCCCCCCCCCCTCCCCCCAGTCTCCCCGATGCCATCTTCCAATCGCCGACCAAACGGTATAGAGGTTAGCTTGCTATCTACTGGACCGCGAGGTTGCGGGTTCGAGTCCCGTGTTAGGCATGGGTGTTTGTAAATGTATGTTGGCTTATCTAATGACGAATGTTTCGGCGCATTATAGCCCTCGTGTTGCTGACGGCGCCAGATAAATCTGAAAACAACCAACCATCATCCAATCGGTCTGAAACTTGGCAGATAGGTTCGATGTCGATAACAATGCATTCTATCAAATTTTGGGGCTGTTTCTGACACTAAAATTGGGCTTTTATGGAACACTAATAAACCAACTTGCCGTCATCCAATCGAAATAAAATAGCCATTAACCCATCATTGTTGAAACTCTTTCCTGTCGCCAACATTTTTTTTTGAATAAATAAATAATAAAATTACTTTAATCAGAATAAATAAATGGTATTTTGATCTGAGTGCATAAATTCATGTTCATTTTTAATAAATAAATTTTGAAACGTAGTTTGCCGCCTATTTTGCTGATAGAAATGTTTTTGATTTTTAAAATTATACGCAAACACCAAGAACACGCTGTTTACATAATCGGCTCTGTGTTAATGAATATAGAAATTGGCAATGCGCACAAAATATTTTTTAAAAACTCTGTTGTAATGGATTATATTACTTTATAGTACTTAGAAAAAGCGATACATTAAAACGAGCAAATAAAATAGTATACCATCTTTTGCTACAACTTTTCCAGTACAACATTAGTAAACAGCATTTTGACAAATTTATAAACCAAATTTATAATCCGATTTGCTCTCGTTTAACTATTTCTAAACGTATAGAACCAAAACCAATGAAATTTACGATTGAGCAAGTTAAATTCTCTAGATTTATAAATTCCGTTTATATAATACATTTCCGACTGATATTTTCGCTATGCTGAATTCTGAATTAACACGGCCGACCAAACGGTATAGTGGTTAGCGTGCTGGCTTCTAGACCGCGAGGTTGCGGGTTCGAGTCCCGTGTTAGACATGGATGTTTGTAAATGTATGCTGGCTTGTCTAATGACGAATGTTGCGGCGCATTATAGCCCTCGTGTTGCTGACGGCGCCAGATAATCTAAAAACAACCAACCAACCTGAATTAGTACGTGTATCGTATAGGTTGATTGTGATATATTTTTCTTATCACATCATTATTAAATCTTTTATATTAACTTCGATTTTGTGTGTCAATGGCGGACAAATCTGTGATGGCCTAATTAACTCCTTGCAGTCATACAATCGATCTGAAACTTGACAGATAGATTCGATGTCGATGACAATGTATTCTATCAAATTTTAAGGCTGCAACTCTCACTAAAAGGTCGCTTTTACGGAATATTAATAAACCCACTTTCCATCATCCAATCGCGCTAAAATAGCATTTAACCGACCATTGAAGAAACTCTTTCCTGTTGCCAAATTTTTTTTAATAAATAATAAAATTACTTTAATCAGAATAAATAAAAGATATTTGAATGTGAGTGCATAAATTCGCGTTCATTTTTAATAGATACATTTTTAAACGTAGTTTTTGCTAATAGAAATGTTTTTGATATTTAAAATTATATGCAAACACCAAGAACACGCTGTTTACATAATCGGCGCTGTGTTAATGAATATAGAAATTGGCAATGTATGTATTTGTTTTTATGAGATATATTATTTTTATCATAACAACATGAAATTTTAAAGGAACATGTGTAAGAAAAATTACCAAGAATTTCTGCTTCAAATATAAAGAAATCCTCCAAATCACCAAGCAGTTTGGCAATTAATTCAACCCTGTTTGAAACAATCACTATAGCGTTAACTCGTTTTGTAAGTCACTTATTAAAAACTGCAAATACCGACCAAATGGTATAGTGGTTAGCGTGCTGTCTTCTAGACCGCAAGGTTGCGGGTTCGAGTCCCGTGTTTGGCATGGGTGTTTGTAAATGTATGTTGGCTTGTCTAATGACGAATGTTTCGGCGCATTATGGCCCTCGTGTTGCTGACGGCGCCAGATAATCTGAAAACAACCAACCAACCAAAGACTGCAAACAAGAGGACACAATACTGAGAATATATCGCATAGTTAGACACTCATTTTACGTTCAAGCGACGAGTCTTCCGATTTTTGCTTCAAAGAAATGAAAATATTAACAACAAATATAGATCAGTTGGGCATTCTACTATATGCCAAAAGCGCTCAACATTATTGTCCGATTACGCATTTTTATTGTTTGATGCGTTTCCGAAGTACTCGTTCTTGCTAGAAATCAAATCCGTTAATCGGATCCGAATATATTCGTGATTTTTACTTTCAATTACCCCATATGTTAACATAGGGTAATGAAAGTATTGGTTTCTGTAATAAAAAAATTCGTGTTTTTTTTTTTAACATTTTGGAATATCCTAAAGTTGGTTTGTTGTTTTCAGATTATCTGGCGCCGTCAGCAACACGAGGGCTATAATGCGTCGAAACATTCGTTATTAGACAAGCCAACATACATTTACAAACACCCATGCCTAACACGGGACTCGAACCCGCAACCTCGCGGTCTAGAAGCTAGCACGCTAACCACTACACCGTTTGGTCGGCAGAATATTCTAAAGAGTTTCAAAAATGATAGATCAAAATTTAACGAGCGTTACAGAATATGGCAGTGAATGAGTGAGTCAGTGACCAACATAACTCCTATAGTAATAATATTTCAGTCACTGTAAATTTGTAGTTTCATATAGAAATATTGAATAGGGACATTTTGTTTCACTACAGCGATGGATAAGAGATTGCTTTTATCCTAAATAAAATTTTCTTCGAAACAGTGTATCATAACAAAACTTAAATTGCATAAATACGCAGCCACATTGTATTCTTTATATAATAAATTCATCGATATAGATAAGCAACTGAGCAGACTGCTTAACGTTGGGGAAATGAAGCCGTTGCCAGATGCTGTTGGGTGGACAAAAAATAGGTTGTTTTCAGATTATCTGGCGCCGTCAGCAACACGAGGGCTATAATGCGCCGAAACATTCGTCACTAGACAAGCCAACATACATTTACAAACACCCATGCCTAACACGGGACTCGAACCCCCAACCTCGCGGTCTAGAAGCTAGCACGCTAACCACCATACCGTTTGGTCGGCAGACAAAAAAAAAAAAAAAAAAAAAAAAATAGGGATTGCCTAGGATTGAAAATAAAATTTTGGGTTGTACACAGCAGAAATATCAATAGTAGACATTAATTAGTAATAATGTACAAACAAAATATCTACTCGAGCACTGTACAAGGTTTCTCGCATTATCATCCAACTATAAAAGTGAACTGTGATTGGTTAATCATCCACCCATCATGATCATCAACCACCAGGCACGTTTTTCTCCATGCATTGACATCGGAGCAGTCTATCAATGGATAGATTATAAATTTACTCGCCAAGAAAAGTAATGCCATTTTGGCAAAATATCAGTATCATTCACAATAATTAGGAAAATATTTCTCCGATTTAAAAAAAAAAAAAAAAAAAAAAGAACAAAGGTTATCCATGGCGACGTCGCTATCAACTGTTATATTCGTGGTAAAATTAAATGCTCATCGTGATTGGTAAATGAAATGGGAAATATCGAATATGTTTTTAAAGGCTAATTGTGATTGGCCAGTTGGGAATGTCAGTTCTAGATTTCTACTACAAACAGCTAAAATAGTAGTTCAAAACACATGAAAAAAAATTACAGACGTAAAATAGGAACACAATTTTGTAATCCTTTTTTTTTTTTAAAGACAATATAAGACTAAAAACTAAAAGCATTACAATGCAATACAATTACTATACGTGTTCCCTTGATCCCTGACTCCCTCCCTCACTGCTTCATTCTGTAACGCTGTAAGTTAAATTTTGACAGATCATTGTTGACACTCTTTCCTGTAACTAAAATTGTTTTAATCAAAATAAATAAAAGATACTTGTACGTGCATGCATAAATTCACGTTAATTTCTAATAAATAAATTTCGAAACGTACTTTTTGCTACACACTTTGCTGTTAGCGATGTTTTTATTATTTAAAATTAGATGCAAATACCAAGCACACGCTGACAAAAGAATCGACGCTATGTTAATGAGTAGGAAGATAATCGATTTCATTTGATAGTAACTCTCAAATCTATTATGGCGCCGATTTTTCTGTCAGTGAAGATCAGAATGATGCACCCAATATCCATGTCGATTTCATGTGTAATGTAGTTTTTCAATACGTTCTTAATTTAAAAAAAAAAAAAAAAAAAAAAAAAACATTTTTTTTTTTTTTATTTTTTTTTTTTTAATCGTTTCATACATATTTATCAGAAACAATGTTCATTTGTATAACATTAAAAGAAAAATTGAATTTGTAATAAATATTTCATGAATATTAAATTAATGGAGGCTTGTTATATTCATCCCTTACGCCTTACAACTTTCTAGCACATGATATTAACAAATAAAAATGTCACCCAACTTCATTTATACACAACTTGTTAAGATCTGGATCAGTTCTAATTCCTTCTTAAATCTTTTAAAAATAATTTCAGATATTGTTTTTAAATTAATTGGTATATTTTGAAGCAAATATTTCCATAAATATGTGTGTGCGAAATTTAACAATAATAAATCCTTTTTGGATGCGATTATCGCTCGTCTTATAAAACAGATCCTCCCAAAAATAAACCTTCTTCCCCTTTTTATCGGAATCCTTGGACTGCTCCTGGCTGTGTTTTGGAAGCATCGTGTGAAGTCTGAATCGTCTCTCGCACACACGCCGTCGCCATAGCAACCGGAGGAGCAAGAGCCAGTTGCTATGACTACGAAAGAAGGATCTTCAATCTTCCCGGATCGTTAGCGGTCTCAGACGCGATGGTATCGCCATCTATGAGCATTCAGTGGAACTAAGGTTTAAATGGTTTCTTAAGGTATACGTATAGGTTTCAACATTTTTTTTAAATTTTCAATTTAAAAATTAGACCTTTGCAACTTGAAAAATACATTATTTGTTAAACTGTTTCCAATAATTTTTTTTTTGTTTAAATTTCTTCAATTTTAATAATTAACATTTAACCAACTAATTAGGCTAATTTCGAACGTTAATGACAACAATTCTAATTAACCCATAGATACAATTTTGGTGTTCAAAAATGCGGAATACCCTGCTCTATGTTTTGACCCTATTAACAGAATTTTACAGTGTATATATTTTGTGATATCTTGCTTTAACTGAATCTATTAGAAAAATCCAAGTTTTTTCATACAGAATCTTATCTTTAAAATTCAATTTAAAAAAATATTTATTTACAAATCACTTAGTATATAGGGTCAAAACATTCAACAATGTATGCAGATTATATAGCAAAAAACAAATTTCACAAAATATTATTTAAACTGGAGTTATTACTGTTTGAATGAAATGCAAAATAGAAAAAACTACAATCTGAGAATAACTTTTGAAAAAATATTTTTTATATAAAAAACTGTTATTATTATAATAATTATTATATATTTACGTTTTAGTATGCTCCTCCATCATATTATTTCTTCTTTTGTGCTGTTTCTATTTTGCTTTTGTTTTTTACGGCCTTACAAATCTTCGCCGATTTTTGCGAGTTTTGCGATTAGAAGAATAAAACACGTAATTTAAATAGTTTGATTGAAAAGCGTTTGTAAAAGGTAAATATAGAAAGAGTGAAAGGTTGAAATTGTTTTCTATTGCATAAATAGAAGCTTTTGGGATTGGGAATTTTACAGAACACAGATTTTACCAACGGATACCTACGTTTTGTCGCATTTTCTCAAAGCAGAAAAATGAGTATTATAAAAATTTAAGATAAAAAAAAAACGTGTTTATACTTTTTTTTTTTATTATTATTTAAGAGGAAATCCTATACTAAACTCCAACTTAACTTGACATCACTAGACGATAGATCTTCACCGTGCTCATAGGCAAATAATTCATTTTAGCGGAGTGAAGACATAATTCTCGCCAAACCTTATAGCCTTTTGTTCTCTACATGGTTGTGGTTTGGCGAACATTATGCTTTCACGCCGTCAAAATGGATTAAATACCTATGAGCACTGTGACGATCTACCGTCTAGTGATGTCAAGTTAAGTTGAAGTTTAGTATAGTAAGGATCATTCCTTATACTCACTATGTTACAATCTTCTAGCCCAGTGCGTTTAGAAACTACTTTCTATGAAACCTTGGCATTTGGTGAGTAGGTACGAAAATGACCACTTAATGAAATGACGTAAATTAAAAACTCCAAAATAGTGTCTAACATATTTTATTTTGTATTTCAAATCCTTTTGTCAATGGGTAGCCAGTGGCTCCATCTGGTTTTGTCTTTTGCTATTTTAATTTTCATTTGTAATAGATAGACATTAAATGAAAACAATTTCTGTCATTTCATTAAGTGATCTGTTCTGTACCTATTCACCAAATGTCAAGGATTTATACAAAGTAGTTTCTAAATGCACTGGGCTAGAAGACTATAACATAGCGAGTACAGAGGTAATGATCCTTACTAGGAATTCCTCTTAAATAAATGGTTAAACTATTAACTTATAGGGATGGTTTTATGCGAATTCTTCATGTTTTTTTTTTTTTTTTTTTTTTTTTTCCCTTTAATTTTAAACATATTATCTTTTACAATTTTTAAACAGATTACTTATATTAGTTTTTTTTTAAAAAAAAAATATTTAAAAAAAAAAAAAAATATTTAAAAAAAAAAAAAATATTAAAAAAAAAAAATTTAAAAAAAAAAAAAAATTATTTAACTTTAATTTTTGTGACAAATCAAGAATACAAATTCAAAATTTAAAAACTTTTTTTTAGTAGAGGGGAATAACTCCTTTAAAAGTCTTCTTAAGATTATGTTTCAAAGACACTGTTGTTTGAACCGTTTCCAACAAAATAATAGGATAAACTTTCAATTTTTGAGTACAAGGAAACGAAAAACATTTGAGGACTGGGAATGGAAAACGACCTAAGTATAAAAAAAAAATCGAAAATCTTTTTTTTTTACGTAAAAATATCCTAAAGACCAAGCTAAGCAAGTGGTGAATATCCTAAGTGCGCACTCCAGTAGCAATAGTTCAAATTCAATCTGATACTCAGTCTTAGTCCTAAGTACCAGACACGAAAGTTTTTCATTTTTCGGCTTTCCAGAAAAAATTTCTTTTTTGAACTTGGGTCGTTTTCCATTTCTAGTCCTCATTTTATGTTCATTGAATTTTGCATATTTAATCGAAGACATAGTTTTAAACTAAAGTTTGGGAATTGACGAGCGTTATAGAACGGGAGGTAGTGCCACCTAGTCAGTAATTTAAAAGGAATCATTATTCCTCATTCTCATGTTAATCGGACTCTTATAGGGTATTTTAAGGGGAGTTTTTACTTTCAATTACCCATATGAATACATAGGGTAATAAAAGTATAGCATTCGGTTGGGGGGGGGGGAAAATTTAAATTTTTTTTTTTTCCCCATCCCACGTTTTGGAAGATTCTGATTTCAAAAAAGTGATCTAGAAAAATTTTTTCTCTTTGTGACTGTGGTCAGCGTAACTCTCGAACAAATTGACCTACGATGTTCAAATTTGGTGAGCGGGTTGGTGGCATCGATATAAATAAACAACTGGATAGACTGCTTAACGCTGGGAAAATGAAGCCGTTGCCAGATGCCGTTGGTGGGATAAAAAATACGAATCTCCGAGGATTGAAAGTAAAATTTTGGGTTGTACACAGCAGAAATGTCAATAGTAGACCTTAATTAGTAATAATGTGCAAAAAAATATATACTCTAGCATTTTACAAGGTTTTTCGCATTTCCATTCAACTATAAAAGTGAACTGTGATTGGTTAATCTTCCCACCAGCTTCGCAATCCCCGGCGCGTTTTTCTCATTGCATTGACAATGGAGCAGTCTATCCAGTTGTTTATCTATATCGATGGTTGGTGGTGGCCATGGAATCTACCATTAAGGTTTTCGTCAAAATCGTGCTTGCGCATAAGGTTGCCTTTGAAAAAATCATGTTTTTTAATGATTGCTAAAATTTAATGAATTTGATCAAAGTCGCTGTGGTTATGCCTCATAAGGTGTTCTAAGCATCCCTACCTCCGAAATTTCCGTAAAATTGCTTTAACGGCGTAAAAAATTGAAAAGCGTATGCCTTCAACACACAGTTCTCTTTTCTTGAACATAGCTAATCAACGATCGTTTTTTCTCCTCTCCTCAGTTTCACTTATAAGAAAGGATAATAAAGGTTGGTTGGTTGTTTTCAGATTATCTGGTGCCGTCAGCAACACGAGGGCTATAATGCGCCGAAACATTCGTCATTAGACAAGCCAACATACATTTACAAACACCCATGCCTTACACGGGACTCGAACCCGCAACCTCGTGGTCTAGAAGCTTGCACGCTAACCACTACACCGTTTGATCGGCGAATAATAAAAGAATTATCGAAAAGTATATCGCCAAACACATCATTTTGGCGAAGTATTTCTTTTTTTTTTTTTAGGAAGGGAGGGGGGGGGGGCGGGGAACCAAAGAAATATCGCAAAAGATATTGCCAAACGTGGCATTTCTCCTAAGCGAATGATGAAAATATAAAAACGATAACTGACACAAATCCACATCAGTAATATAGTGCAATCGAAAGTTGCGCGATGTTCCACACCCCTAGTTTTTAAAGAAACTGCCGATGGAATCGCTCAAAAAGGGTACACTTTCAATATTAGAATTATTGGAAAATAGGATTATCACATATTCGTTGTTTTTGTATAAAAAATCTAAAGAAATGCAGTTTTTCTCAAAAGAAGATGCATAGTAAAGAGTGTTAAAAATACCAGGAATATAAAAACCTTTGTTAAATGATAGTTTATGAGGATATAATCCCACTATTTCGTTTAGAAATTTTATTAAATGCAGCTATATTTACTCGTCACTAACCCTTTGCACTCCGGGTCTTTCTCGCGTGGCACACCAGCAACTCCAGACACTTCGCAGCCGACCAAACGGTATAGTGGTTAGCGTGCTGGCTTCTAGACCGCAAGGTTGCGGGTTCGAGTCCCGTGTTAGGCATGGGTGTTTGTAAATGTATGTTGGTTTGTCTAATGACGAATGTTTCGGCGCATTATAGCCCTCGTGTTGCTGACGGCGCCAGATAATCTGAATACAACCAACAACCAACCAGACACTTCGCAGAACCTTTTGACGCCATTTCTTAGCAGTGACTTAAAATCATTACTCACACAAATTAATGTATAAAATTTTTATATTTTAACATTTTATATATCTCTACATCTTAAGAAACATAATTTCTTAAATATTAGTCTCTGTAATTTTTCTGTGTGTGATACTGCCGCGCATCCAGTTACAGTAGCAGACCAGGTGGTGAGCGAGTCACATCTGGAGTGCAAAAGGTTAAAATTTGTAAAGGTAAAAAGTCAGGTCAGCATTAATCTGAATATGACCGCCTCTAGCACCTACCGTAAAATGGGGTGAATCGGAACACTTTTCAACTTTCAAAGTAAAAATCGGTTGTAATAAGAACGTTAAGGAACATATTTTTGACATTGAAACTTGGGTCTTACCTTCTTCTTTGAGGATCAACCCAAAAAATGTTTTAAAAAAAAACTTGGACTTTAATTTATTTTGAATTTTTTCATGGAGTTCCGATTCACCCCGCAGAAACTGGTGAATCGGAACACTCGTTACAATTTATGATCTTATTTAAATGTTTACAGGGTGAGAAAAAACAAGTAATAATGCATTGTGGTGAATAGGAACACAAAATTATTATTAAAAAATCATTTAATATGATGGATAAAATGTGTGTTTGTCAATTATAGTCAAAACAAATCGTATGTTTGAAAGCGTATCAACTCTTCTCCTATAACTCATCCAAATAGTCTTTAAAATTAATAATATTTTTTAATATACTTTATGTTTGCTTGGTGTATGACTGCAAATTTCTTAAAATATCTTGAGAAAGGAGAAAAGCATCCTCATTTGTCTCAGAAAATCTCTTCATTCATGGGCGCTTTTTATAAAACACACTTATATAGCAATAATCTTGTGGGTCTAAAACTTTGCTTGCATAGAATCTTCATACATTTCTTCATATAACTTAAAGATAACAAAGTCATTTAGAGAAAAACCACTGGAACAATCGGGTTTTCTGCCATGGGGAAACTAGGCTCCTCTTCTGACATTTATTCAAGCATGTAATCTTTATTACTGTCTTGAAGGGAGTAATTAGACTCTTCTTCAGCCGTTGAATCTTGTGTGGAACATAATCTTTCCAAAAACAGCCGTTTGATATCACTTTTCAAGTGTTCCGATTCACCCCGCAAATCTCAAAATCGAGACGAGACAAAACATAAAAATTCGTAAAATAAAAAGTTTTTAAAACCAAGTTAAATTAAGTATGGCATGCAGTTGTGGATGTTTATTCTTATCTAAAAATATATTAGTTAAGTCTATGGATGGTACATGTTATTGATTACGGGATAAGTTTTGGAGAGGTTAAAACTCATTGGATTATATGACGCTGTTTCAGAATTTTTTTATTAAAAAAAGGACAGTGTTGAAAACCCCACAAAACATGTTCCAAGATTCCAAAAATGTTAGCCAAATAAAAAAAAATATATATATAATTAATAAAACTGCTTTATTTGTGTAAAATAATAATTTCTTTATGATTTCATGAACATTCGTTCCGATTCACCCCGCTGTTCCTATTCACCCCATTTTAAGGTACACATTAACTATTACACAGAAGGCCAGGATTGCAGTATATAGCTTGAATCGTGAATCAAAACCCAACAACCAGGGGTGTAGTGGAGCGGGACGGGAACGCGTGGGAACGGAGATCCTTTACCTTTTTAAAAAGAGGAACGGCGTTCCCTCACCTAAAATTTTTAAAATTTATATACATATTTTTTTTTAAACATTTTTTTCGTAGGAAACTGAATGCAAAACTATGCTTTCGTTTTCTATCCACAACTTCAGAGCTGAGCAGGCAAGTTCAAGTATTTTCAAAGCACTTGAAAGAGGCGTGGCCACCCACACATGGCCATTCCATCAACCAATCCAACACATGCAATACTATCATTCATCCAATGGCAATTATCTTCTTCGACGAATGATCTGTATTTGTGGATGAATTCCAGACGTCAAATTTATATGGCTCGTCATGAATACAGACTAAAACTATCATCGATATAGATGAAAACTATCGATGACTAAAACTCGCGTACACAAGTTCACGCCAATTATCTCAATTTTTTTTTTTAAAACAACATTGTGGTCTGGCACACACAGTTCTTTGCTCCCTTTCCTTGAAGAAGGTTTCTGCTCCTCTAATTTTAACGGGAACGCTAACCGATTTATCAACAAAAGTGTTATAACGTTTTTTTTTTTTTTTAATTCTTATATCATTCACTTTATGTGACAAAGCGTTCCCACGCCTTTTTATTTTACACTACCCCACTGCCAACAACTATCTTTATGACGAAATAAACCAGAGAGAGAGAGAGCTTAGTTAAAACCATAATAAACTTTAGTCAGTTAACCTTACTCAAACGAATTCATAACCACTTAGTGTGCCAAACTAGGATCCAAAGCAACACTTGATGTGTTGAACTAGAATACGAAGCTGGCCGGAAACATTTCAGACGCTACTTAATAAAGGGCAAGTAATTTGCATAGATCAAAAGTTCTTGGTTGCTTGCAGTTTCCTCCGAATCTAAATGATATTACGCCGACCGAACGGTATAGTGGTTTAGCGTGCTAGCTTCTAGACCGCCAGGTTGATGGGTTCGAGTCCCGTGTAAGGGATGGGTGTTTGTAAATGTATGTTGGCTCGTCAAATGACGAATGTTTCGGCCCATTCGTGTAGCGTCTGAAATGTTTCCGGCAGCTTCGTATTCTAGTTCGCCCTCGTGTTGCTGATGGCGACAGATAATCTGAAAACAACCAACCAACCTAAATGATATTACTTCACATTGGGCTAGATTGAAGGTTCTTCAATTGTTCTGGAAATCACCGCACATTAGGCTAAGTGGAAAGCTCTTCAAGTACACAAATAACACTTTGGAATTTTTAGATGCCACAAATTCTTTATAGAGAATTAAGAAGGTTCTATATTTTACATTACTTACATAGTTTTCCGTCAACCATTTTACCATACAAAAACTGTCGTCAATTGGTACTGTTCAGCCAAATGCTAATTTCTTTATACCAATTAATTAGTATTTTATTCAAATTATCAGTCAAATGTCATTTGGTAAGACTTTCCTGAACTATAAAAAATATTAATATTGATAAGGAATTCAAATGTTGTGAATTATTTGAAGATGGTCTATCAAAAGGATTGGGATTTCAAAGGATAGCTCTTCGAAGGAATAGAAATTTCAAAGGATAAATATGCTTTCTAGAGCATTCATATCCTTCGAAAATGAGGGTAAAAATTAAAAAAAAAAAATAATAATTAATTAATCCTTTGCACTCCAGGCCTTTTTCGCGCGGAGGAATCAGCAACTCGAGAAATTTTAGGTTCGACTGTTGTTTATGGATTTTCTTCATAGAAACTAAACACAGTCATTGGCATTGCATCGAATTTCCTCATAAAACCTAATGGTCCTCTCGTGGTTTGGCATCCAATCGTGTGGCGCCTGAGAGGCGCCACTGGAGTGCAAAGGGTTAAATACCAATTACGTGTCTATTTGAAATCCTTAGTTCAATGTCTAGGCAGTGTCTCCACCAGCAATATATATATTAAATATTCATTTATAAAACTACACAAAATCAGACGCTACTTTCGAGTTTTTAATTTATGTCGTTTCATTAAGTAATCATTTTCTTTACCAAATGTCAAAGTTATATACAAAGTAGTTTCTAAATGAACTGGGCCAGAAGAGTATAGGGAATGATCCTTACGAGGACTTCCTACAAAAAGAGCTTTATATGCACAGGCTACGGACGTTGGCAGTAGCAGATTGAGAAAACACCGGACCTTCCGTCCGATCCATACCAACAACACTCAACTACCCTTTCAAAATCGATACCTGAAACATACACTAATAGAATCGATATCGTCGTCTGATACACCTGCAATCAAGGTACCTCTCTTGGCGAATTTCCCTCCCCTCCCCTTCTCCCACCAGACAAGCGAACGTACGGAAAGACCGATTAATGCATGATTAGAAACCATGTCCGCATGTACGAAAACCTCTACCGGACCTCTTTTTACTCTATCGTCCCGTTTTTATTATTATTTTTCTGTGTCTCTGAACTCCCCCCCCCCCCGCTCTTTCTCCCCTAATACATCTACCTCTTTATAAAACGTTAGAGAAAGATAAAAAAAAAAGGATAAATAACTAAAACAATAAAATATATATATATATTTTTTTATTTTTTTTTAATCTCGTGGAAATTTTTACCGTCTGCGGTTCGGTGCTCCAGTAACGAGTATTTTATGTATGAGCTAATGCACTAACACATGCGTACCAGTTTTTTTTTTTTTTAATTCTTTCTGTCTTTCCATTGGGGAGAGTGGTGGTGGGGGGGGGGGAGAGGTGAGGCCAAAAGCAGATACGTCAAATTAGTACGACCCTGTTTAAGAGTTGGAAAGAGGGTGGTGGGGGGGGAGGTAAAAAGAAAAATGAACTGGGAAATCCCTCAGTATCCATGTGGAAAAAGAATTTTTATTATTATTATTTTTTTTTTTTTTTTTAAGGCGAATATTGGGATGTCTGATCTTGTTTGAGAAAGGTGGCTGCTGATTTCTTGGTTTGTTGCACAGGGATTCAAATGGAAAAGATTGGTTTTGGTTGGAGTTGGTGTGATATTGGATCATTGTGGAATGCTGATCGAAAAATTGAAAACGGCAAGATGTGTTTCATTGGATTTTTTTTATTTTTTTTTTTCATGAAAAAGCAACCTTGTGGGTAATGGAGGATTCAGAGAGGCAAATAAATGTCACCCGGAAATGAACATTAAAAAAAAAAAAAACTATGCCCGCTAAACCCATCTTTGATATACGGTATATTTGGAGGTAATGGTTCTCTCAGGAAAGAGACCACTAATTTTAAATAACTTACCACTAACTTTAAAAGAGTCACTAACTTACATAATTGCGAACCACTGACAAACAGACAGGGGCGTACTGGAGCATAAAATCGGCCCGGTGATTTTAGATTTGATGCCGGACAGAATTTTCAATGTAATCATTGATTAACCATATATGATTATTTTTAATAATAAAATGATTCCATTAATTAATAAAATAATTAAATACATTTAATATATTTTATTTCTAAGATAATTATATTTATTGATTAATTTTAATAATTAAAAAGTTTTATTTACTCATAAATTTTAATAATTTTTTTAATAGTTAGTTTAATTAAACAAATCCTTCTCTCCCTTTTTACTATTTTTACTTCCCTTGAATGGACTTAGTTTCTATTAGTCATTGTTAAAATAAGTAAAAAGTCGTAATACGATGATATATAAATCTTAGTGCGTCTATTTTCAAAATACATAATAAAATTAATGAAATGTAAAATTTTCTAATATATAAACTATATCTCTGAAAATAAAATAATAGTTGGGTATAATTCTAGGGGTTATTGAGTTTTGAATGCATTGGGCTTCGTGCATTAAGGAAGGATTAAGGAATTAATTATTAAGGAATTATAAACAATAAGGATGACAACTAATAATATGGAAAAAAATTGACAACTTTAAAAAAAAAAAAAGTACTTCTGCACTCGATCGGCCCATTTTTTAGAGACACTGTCCAGCCACAATCCTATGGTATGTACGCCCCTGCAGACAGAAAGAAAAGTGGTATGCTGGATATTAAGTAACAGGTATAATAAATCTGTTATTTATGATAATTTTCCATAACCTGTTAACATTACATAATTCACAGGTATGAGTACACCGGTTTGAAAAATATTAAATAACAGGAATAATCAATCTGTTATTTTAAACTGTTATTTAGGATAATATTCCATAACCTGTTAACATGATATAATTAACAGGTATGAATAGAATACACAGGTTTGAAAAATATTAAATAACAGGAGTAATCAATCTGTTATTTTTAACTGTTATTTAGGATAATATTCCATACCTGTTACCATGATATAATTAACAAGCATGAAATATTACATGAAAATTCCTTCTGCACCGAAATGATTTAACAACTCCCCTTCTTTTTAGTTTTTTTTTTTTTTTACCTTAACCTGTTCCAGAGAGTTGGTTCTTTCACATATGTACGCGGAGGCAGGTGCTAGTTCACAAAGTCCTTCCTTTCCACTCCCAGCCGGGAGTTCAACCAACCAACCAACCAAATATTAAATACACCGATTTGAAAAATTTACAATAAATGTGTGGCTGAATATAACTGAATGAGTTACTATGCAAAAGGGTCATATGATACCGTTAGTGGAGAGTGCACGTCAAGAGGTCACTTTTACAAATTTTAGCGGTTTTGAAAATTACACAACCGGGTTTGGCCGTATACTTCATATTTACCAATTTTCTTTAATGACAAATCCGTCCAAATGAACATGGGCTTTATCAGTAGACCATATGTAGCCGTCATCAAATTGAGTCAGATTAACCAGTTATATAAAGCTCTCTATTTAAAATTTCCATACCTGTCCATACACAACTTGCCAGTTGTCTTTCTGGCTCTCATTGTTTTGCAGTTACGTCATTTCAATGTTAGGAAAATGAAATCTGAAAGACCAAGTATATTGTTATTAAGGGAGAGCATAATAACAATGTTTATAGCCGTATAGTCGTGTAGAATTCATACTCTTATATTAAAGTTTTAGAAAAAAAAAATCTAGAACTAGAAGAAGAAAAAAAAACCTAGACGTTGGGGGAAAAAAACGCCAAGTACAGTGATTTTTTTAATTGCATCGTTTTAATAGTTTAACTTAAAACATGAAAGTCATTTCTTGAAAAGATGAATAACCGAAATCCGTTGACCCGTTTTACTCAGTCATTACCCAGACTAAAATACCAAACTTCTGGAATTATTTTTGATGGGGTACAGACCCTCTTAGGCATTAATTCATAAAAAAGGCAATCTAAAAAATTGGAATCTAATGGTTACCGAAAAGCAGTCGCGTTTCATTTTTTTAGTGTACTTTTTACCCAATGGACTAAATTGATATAATTAAGAAGTATCCATAAAGGCAATCAATATTCGGCAGATTAGAGGTGTAATGGAAATCTCATTGCAGTAAAATTGGTACAAAGTACTTAACACAAAAATATATGATTACTACGAAAAATCTTTAGCCTTCCAGATACTGATAGCATACACGGGTTTAACCCATTCATTCTAATTTAGTCCATTGTATGACAAATACTCCAAAGAAATAAAACGCAGCTTGGCGGAATCCATTGGATTTCAAAACTTTCTAGCCCAATTCATATAGAAACTACTTTCTATAAAACCTTGAAATTTGGTGAGTAGGTAAAAAAAAAATTATCACTAAAGGAAATGACATAAATTAAAAACTCGAAAATTGAGTATAATATATTTTTTTTTCATAAATGAGATCCTTCCATCAATGTCTATGCAGCGGCGCCACATGCAGTAGTCTTTTTTTTTTTTTTTTTTTTTTTTTTTAATTTATTTAATTTATTTAATAATATAAATTATAAATTTAATAATTATAAATAAATTAAATAATTTATTTATTTATTTATTTTTATTTATTTTTTTAATTATTTTTTTCATAAATTGACATTAAATGAAAACAATTTATGACATTTCATTAAATGATAATTTTCGTATCTACTCACCAAATGTCAAATTTTTATACAAAGTAGTTTCTAAATTAACCGAGTTATACTAAACTTCAACTTAACTAGACATCACTTAGACGATAGATCTTCACCGTGCTTATAGGCAGTTAATCCATTTTAGCTGAGTGAAGACATAATTCTCGCCAAACCTTAGAGCCTTTTGTTCTCTACAGAGTTGTGGTTTGGCGAACATTATACTTTCACGCCGCCAAAATGGATTAAATACCTATGAGCACTGTGACGATCTATCGTCTAAGTGATGTCTAGTTAAGTTGAAGTTTAGTATAGACAAATGTAACATAATGAGTATCGGGAACGATCCTTTAGGAGTTCCTCTTAAAAAAGTTTTGTGCGCCAAAAAGGAACTTTTGTGATGAAAAAATATTTATTCCCAAAAAATTAATTTCTATTAAGGCTGGTGCGAAGGATTGGTTGGTTGGTTGTTTTCAGATTATTTGACGCCGTCAGCGACACGAGGGCTATAATGCACCGAAACATTCGTCATTAGACAAGCCAACATACATTTACAAACACCCATGCCTAACACGGGATTCGAACCTGCAACCTCGTGGTCTAGAAGCTAGCACGCTAACCACTATACCGTTTGGTCGGCCCTGGTGCGAAGAACGCGCAACCCACAGTTTGCGAAACGCTGCTATCGTCTTACAATCTTTCTCATGCAGTCTAGGCAATTTACAACCTCCTTCAAATGCACAATCCAGGTTAGTACAAGATTACTGATACAATTACGATACAATTCTCGCGGAATGAAAAGTCTGTTGAAGCTATCTTTGCTATCATAATCATCTATTTGTAATAAATACAAGTTTATTTCGAGGAAAATTGTAATGACAATGGAATTACGAATGTCTGTTGCCATGCTGATAATTCATTAGTTTGAGCAACGATAAAACCAGAACTATTGTGAAGAGGGATATATGAGAAGGAGCCTATAAAATTTGTATATATCCACTTTGAATAGTTTTTGAACAACATGAAAAAAAAGCCTCTGCAGAAATTTTAGAATTACCTTACCTTATTTTTATGGTTATACCAAGTTTAAAATAACAAAACAGATACTGTCTGTGAGTAGCCGAGGGTTTATATGTAGCTCGATCCTAATGAGTTTAGTTTAGTTTAGTTAAGTTAGTTTAGTTAGTTAAGTTTAGTTACCCAAGTTTAGTTAGTTTCTTTGTTTAATATATATATTAAACAAAGAATATAAAGAATAATATATATATATATATATATATATATATATATATATATATATATTTTCTCCCCTACAAAGCGACTTCCGACTTTTATTTTACGTAGCGCTCTGAAATTTTAAACATAAGTAGCTTTGGCTTCCTAATTGTACTTTGATGTTAACATTTTAATTGCTTTTTAATCCTTTTTTATGTATAATTTCTTACAGTTCCCTTGCAAAGTGACTTCCAATAAGTGTATAACTCTGAAATTTTAAATTTTAAACATCTTTTCTGGATCTTCTAACTTTGCTTTTTACAAACAGAATTTTAAAAAAATTTTGGATGGGTGAGGGGGTGGGGGGGAGTTGTATTAACGGGGGACATTTTTTAGTTTCTCGACATAGGAGAGGATTCTAATAATGAAAGTTTACGTAAAAATTAACTTTTTAGCGAGCAAAGCGAGCTTATGCTTGCGCAACAAAGAACTTTTCAGTGGGAAAAACTACCCAGTGCTTGCTTACCAATGCAACTTTTTGAGAACGAAGCAAGCCTGTGCTTACGTATCAACGAACTTTTCAGCGAGGGGAAAAAGAGAATGTGCATGCATAGCAAAGAACCTTTCAGTGAGATAAGCGAGCCGGATTGGCCAAGCACTAAAAGCTGGGACCTATAAACAAATTATAGGTTTCCACAACGCGAGGCCATGCAAATAAGTAAAATAAGAAAAAAATTAGGAATGCCGTACCCACTTTATAAATTCAAGACGCCAACTGTATTATATTTAATTCATGGACAAAGAAAAAAATATGTTTTGAAGTTTTTATTTCTGTATTAAGATATACGTAACCGTTATAACGAGCCGTTTTTGAAAACATGATTGCTGAAAAATATGATTTTTCATTATTTCATCCTTATGCGCATGCGCGATTTTGACGTAAACCTTGATGGTAGGTCCCATGGCACCCACCAACCAGCACATCAAATTTAAACAATCGTAGATCAATTTGTTCGGGAGTTATGCTGACAACGTACATACAGACATTTTCCTATACCACTTTTTAAAAATCAGTGAGTTCAAAAACGTGAGGAAATACAATTTTTGTTTTTCACAGAATCCTATACTTTCATTACCCTATGTAAGCATATGGGTAATTGAAAGTAAAATATTCCAATGGATACTCTATAGTGAAAGTACAAGCTATTATTTATCGCTAGGCCGACCGGTAACACGAGTCCTACCGGACAGAGTTCTGCTTTCCCAAATCAGTTTCATTATATTTTTCAGCAATAGAAACTAGGATTATTATCTTTCCAAAAAGTAATTACTATAAAGCAATTTCAAATGCGCAGGATGTAGTAGCGTCCAATAATAGAACAATAATGCACGATACTACTATTGAAGAAGATTTTAGACTTTGAGATTAACTGCTGGTGCGTCATATTGAAGTCACAATCATCTTCAAAGAAGCCGACTAATTGAGGGAGATCCGACATCTAAAGAAGTGATCACACTTTGATGTTCTTTGAACTGATGATGAATATCAAGTGCTTTCAGGTTGTGAGATTTTCAGTTGTGATACTCTTACGGGGATGCGACTATATTAATATGACCCATAAATACAAAGTTTTTAAAATGAATCATTTATATTCATTGCTATTTTTTTTTTTTTATTAGCATAGCACATATTCTGTTGTCAGCGTGTTGCATCTATTTTTAGATATTAAGATATTTCGGAGGACTTTCAACACTTGACCATTGGATTACTCTTAATAGGTCACATCTTATTCTAATTACGATCTGGTACAGCGTAGCTTTTGGGTAAAAAAAACCACATTCAACACCAACGAACCCTACTAGAATACTCATATTATTCATAACTAGCTAAATACCCGTGCTTCGCCACGAAATTTTAACATGTACGTTGCGGAAATCTGTCATTCGTGTATAGAACCCAGTTTTTTGCGCTTCGCTCGCAGGAAGGTTCATCGCTACGCAAAATCGAGCTCGCTTCGTTCGCTGGAATGTTCATGGACACATAAACGCAGGCTTATTTCACTCGTTAAAAGGTTCAATGCTATGCAAGCATAGGCTCTCTTCGCACGCTGAAAGGTTCATTGCTGCGTAAGCATAAGCTCGCTTCACTCACTAAAATCTAATTGCTACGTAAAGCCTTAGTATTGGAAGCCTCTCTCTTGTCAAGAAAAAAAAATTCCCCTTTAATAAAATAATACAACACCCCTTTAAGATTATTTTAACACGTGTTTGTCGAAAGCAAAATTAGAGGCTGAAACTACTTATGCTAAAACTTTCAGAGCTCTAGACCTATTCGAAGTCGCTTTTTGTGAAAACATTAATTAAAAAACAAATTAAAATTTTAATATTCTTTTTGTCAGTCTAATTTGAAGAACTTGTGTTGAAAATTTCAGAAATGTAGCCCAATTACAAATCATTTTGTAAAATCTTTGTTAATTTATTAAAAAAAAAAAATTAAATTCTGTTTTTCAAAAATCCAATTAGAAAGCCACAACTATTTATTTTAAAAATTTCAAAGCTGTAACCCTATTTGAAATCGTTTTGTAATACATATATTAATTAATTAAAAAAATTAATTAATAACGAACTAAACAAAAATTTTAAATTCTGTTTTTTAAAAGTCCAATTAGAAGGCCAAAACTATTTATGTTGAAAATTTTAGAGCTGTAGACCTATTAGATATCGTTTTGTAACATATTTATTAATTAAAAAAGAACTAATTAAAATTTTAACATTCTGTTTGTGATGCTTACAATTAGAAGGCCAAAACTACTTATGCTAAAAATTTTAGAGCTCTACTCCAATTTTAAATAGGTTTCTATAGATCCAAAGAGCCACAGGCAGACAGATAGACAGACAGACACACAGCTTGTTTTATTATTATAGATAGAAAAAATTACTCGTGAGGGATTGCAAAAAAAAAATCCTCTATTTAAGGGTATCTAAAAAATAAATTTCCCAAATCAAAGTTTTTAATATAAATCCTTTATACAAATTGCAACTTATTTAAATAATAAAAAAATTTACGTGAGAGAATTTGCAAAAAAAAAAATTGTCCTCTATTTCAACCGTATCTAAAAATAAATTCTTAAAAACAAATTTTTAATATAAATCCTTTGTACACATTACAACTTCTATATGCATTTGCAACTTATTTAAATAATTTTGAGTTCAGATCGTGATTTCGACTGCTGCGGAAAAAAAAAAAAACCATACATTCTGCGCCATAGACTAACTTTTATTTCGCCTCCAAAATTTGATGAAAAGCATTGTCATCGACAATGAGTTTATTTGCCAAGTTTTAGCCCACAATAATAAACACAAACAAAATCGATGTTAAAACATATGATCTAAAAGCCAGATTAATGCGTTTGGTAAAACGTATGTTCTATCATTATTTTAGCACGGAAAATTTATTACCAAAATTCACATCCTTTTCGCGATAAACCGAAGAAAACTAACTCAACAACTGCAAAAAAAAAAATCCGACGAACCACCTGGCATTAGCTTTTACAAGAGAAAATAATAACCTCAATCCCTCCAAATTAGTCACAGCAGAAACCTCAAACGAAGCATTCACCGGTGTTGCCACGGGAACTAATCAAATACGTATGAAATAGGAAATATCTCGTGATCTTTAACTAGGCGGTGACGGAGGCTCCCTCTATCGGCAGTATTATTAATGGACTCGGGGCAATGATACCCTTAATCGTTTTCTCCTGCTCACATGATTAATTGTATGAGATTACTTCTTTTTATGTTTCTATAGAAGCCTCCTTTTGTGTGGGACTATTTTTTGCCTCTTGCCGCTCCTTTGTATCCGGTCTTGACAATAAGGTTTTTTTTTTTTTAATTCTGAACAAAGGCAGATTTCCTTTAGGGAGGAAGATTTACTGATGGGATATAAAATATCCTTGTTAATAGTGGACCATATTCTTTATCGTAAGTAAGAGCCACAGAAGCCATTTTGGAAAATAAATTGCTTTCATTATATATTTCATTAAAAAAAAAAAATTGACGAGGTTTTTTCGAAGATAGTGATCTTCGAATGTCTGCATAAACATAATTTTTGTCTGATTTGACTAGTGAAGAGGACAGAATAAATTATCATAAATTCCACATCCGCCGCGTCAACAAACTAAGCGAAAATAAACAATTAAAATCGAATACATATAAAGAGATCTGCATACTATAAGTCAGTATTAAGTCAAAAAAAAATTCTTTATATAGGTCATATTCTGATATTCTAATAACTACATCATTAAAATAGAGTCCAATCAATCGTAAAAAAAAAAAAATACATAGAACTGTGTTTCCTACTCGGTCCTCATCGATATCTGACGCTCCAAAGGTTATTATCCAATAACTCTCAAAAACAAAATGTAAATACCAGTCTCATACACACAAAAAAACTTGCTGCTGATGTCTGAAATGCTTATTAAGCAGTAGATCCAAACCTGTTTAGCCGTTTAAGTTACAGGCGTTAAGGGTTTACAGCTTTCTCCGTCCATAGATTTAATGCAGTATTTTCTACAGGGTGTCACAAAAGGTCATGTCCAAACGACACACATGGTTGTATCAGGTCATGAGGAAGCAGAATTACATAGGAAAGGGGGGTCGGAAACGCGATTGTAATCCGCTAGAGGGCAATAAGCGCTAGCAGACGAAAGCGCGGGCAGTCGGATTAATCGAAGCGCGGACGTTGCAGAGAGCCGGCACAATACCGTGGCCACCACGATCCCCGGACCTAACCCCCCTGGATTTTTACCTGTGGGGATACCTGAAGTGTCTGGTGTACGAGACACCCGTTCCATCGGACATGGACCTCATCGCACGTATCGTTGAAGCGGCGGCACGTGTCCGGAAGACTACTGGCCAATTCGAACGAGTTCGCGATTCCATGCGTCGCAGATGTGAAGCATGCATCGCAGCTGATGGGGCCAATTTTGAGCACTTACTATGATTTGTAGCATTTTTCTTTTTTATTTGGTACTGTTTTGTTGTAAAATAAAGATTTTTTACACCGTTTGTTATCTTTTCTTTGCGTGACGGTTACGATGAAATTTCACTGTCAAAATTGCGTTTCTGACCCCCCCTTTCCTATGTAATTCTGCTTCCTCATGACCTGACACAACCATGTGTGCCGTTTGGACATGACCTTTTATGACACCCTGTATATCGTACCAATCGAAATAGTGTGTCGAAACTTTGAACATTTTTGACACTTATGGCAACAGCAATGGAGGTCATTTTCAAATTCATTTAATAACAATTTAAAATCCTAAAAAATAAAAAATAAATCTTTTTTTATAACAACATGCAAAAAATTATGCATTTTTTAATCATTTTGAATCAGAAATCGTGGTGAAAGTAGTACATTTTCGCGAGGACTGCGGAAAAGTAATTTTCTTGCACTAGTGTGAAAAATACTTTCTCGCACGTCTCGTGCTCAAATATTAAATAAAGCTTGGCGTAAATTATCGCTAAGCAGAGCAGAGCAGATCAGAACGGAGTGGATTAGAGCTAATTACAAGGCTTCCAATGTCTACTATAGCACGAGCCTCCAGCTACAATGGACGTTGACAGCATTGTAATTGGCTCTAATCCACTCCGCTCTGATCTGCTCTGTTCTGCTCTGCTTAGCGATAGTGGACACCAAGCTTAATAGTCTTGGCATTAAGAGGACATATTTTCAGAAGAAATTCATTGACACTGGAGTTGCCAACATTAATAAATATATGTATTAAAAACATTTTTTACACGAGCTAATAAAAAATAATGTATGCATCACTTGGGAAAATACTTCTTCAAACTAGCGTTTTACTTCGTTTGAAAAAGTATTATTTTCCCCACTATACTAAACTTCAACTTCACTTGACATCACTAGACGGTAGATCGTCACAGTGCTCATAGGCAATTTATCCATTTTGTCGGCGTGAAAGCATAATGTTCGCCAAACCACAACCCTGTAGAGAACAAAAGGCTATAAGGTTTGGCGAGAATTACGTCTTCACTCCGCTAAAATGGATTAACTGCCTATGAGCACGGTGAAGATATATCGTCTAGTGATGGCTAGTTAAGTGTTGGAGTTTAGTATAGTTGCATAAATAACTATTTTGTAACAACGTGCAAAAAAATTTAACTTTTTTTAATAATTTTGAATCAAAAATAGTGGCGAAAGTAGCACTTATCTCTAAGATTGCGGTAAAGTAACTTTTTTGCACCAGTGTGAAAAAGTATTTTCTCGCACGCCTCGGGCTCAAATATCGTACTGTCTTAGCATTGAAATGACACATACTCTCAGGAAATTCATTAAGTCGAGTTGACAACGTTAATAAATATATGTATTAAAAATAGTTTTTTCAGACGAATATAAAAAAATATAGTATGCAACATGGGAGAAACGGCATAGTAGTTAGGGTGCTAGCTTTTAGACTACGAGGTTGCGGGTTCGAGTCCCGTGTAAGGCATGGCTGTTTGTAAATGTATGTTGGCTTGTCAAATGACGAATGTTTCGGCGCATTATAGCCCTCGTGTTGCTGACGGCGCCAGATAATCTGATAACAACCAACCAGCAACACCGTGGGAAAATACTTTACAAACTCGGAATTATTTGATTCGTGCTATCGTACTCATCAAATAAGCGTTTTACCTCGCTTGGAAAAATATTACTTTCCCCAATAGTTGCATAAATAACTATTTTTTATTAGGCGATATTTTTGATTTAAAAATAGTGTTTTAAATGTATATAACTATAGAGATAAACTTTATATTTCCCACTCAAATTTAGTTGATGTAATACAGTGATGATACCATATGAAATTGGTAGTTTTAATGTAAAAAATAGTAAATATTGTGTCACACAGAAAATATTTCAAAAAGTTACAGTATCTTTCAGAAAGGATTTCTGAAAATTCTGAATATACCATGAAAAAGATAAACGGTCACTTTTGCCGAATGCAGTGTATTTGCAAGAGAAACCGACGGGTTTTTAGTATCCTAAATTCGCCAGTTTTGTCTAATGACAAATCCATCCAAATGATAATGGGTTTCATCGCTAAATCACTTGCAGCTGTCATCAAATTTACTCCCATCAATCACTTTTGAAAACCTGTGTATTTGAAATTCTATACCTGTCAACATACTACTTGTGTCTTTTTTTTCTTTTTTTTCACTCTTTCGCAATTATGCCATTTTAAAGTTTGCGATTGCTCTTTGTACGATCTTGTATATGTGGCTGTAAAAGATAAAAAAGTTACAACTAAGCTCACTACCAACATAAAAAAAAACCCAGACGCAGTTTTCTAAATTCACCATAATCGGGAATACCTGCCAAATGTGGCAAACCCACCCACTCCATCATTCGAAGGAGAGAGAGAGAGAAAGATGCTGCGGATGAAATTATGGGATCGTTGCCATGCCAACGCCTCTCTCCCCATCTCGATAAGCGGCGTCTTATTGCCGGGAGCGATGGGTGCACACCGGGGACTATCATGAAACGATTTTCCGACAACTGCCGTTGAGTATACATTGTATCTCAATGTAGCGAGGACTCCAAAAGAGGAAAAGGGTTAATTTAATTGCCCTCGAGATGCTATTCGCGTTTTTGAGGAGTTTTTCTTTGGCGGCGGCGGCGTTGTTGGGCAGAGCGCCATTTGCCATTAGCTTTTCCCAAAGAATAACTGCTTGTTGGTTCTAACTGCAGCGATGGCGGGTTAAGATGGATCGTTAACCTGTCTCTGTCTCGTAGACCAAATGGTTAATTTTTTCGCCACAATATTTTACAAAAAATTGCTTTAAAATGTGTTGGTTTTTTTTACCAAGTGGAACAACAGTAATAAAAGATCCTTAGTAAAATTTGAAAGGAAAATTACCGTATTTTTCAGTTATATTTAATTTTTTTTTTTTAATTATCTATTCAAATAAAACAAAGAGTGTGTGAGTCTGTGACTTAGTCTATAGAAACTAACTTCCAGTATTCGGATAACTCTATAATTTTAAGCGTAAGTAGTTTTCGACTTCCAACTCTTCCTTATTCTGACACCCAGAATCTTAATGTTTTAATTAGTTTCTTTAATTAATTTCTTAAAATATTAATACAGGAAAAACAATTATTTTTGTCAGCAGTTCCCGAAACTTAAACCAGAAGACATCCCTAAAATCTTTGCAATTATTGCATTAACCGGGAAAGGTTATAACATTCGCACTTTGGCTATGAATGGGGAAAAGTACACTTATATTAACTTGAATTATTATTATTATTATTATTATTATTATAATTATTAATAATAATATTTTCTCTCGAGGGTGAAGCAACGCAACTATCATGCCAAACTTTATAATATAGTACTAAGTGGGAATTTTTTTTTAATATAAGTATATTAATAAGATTTTGCGTTGAAGTAAACTTGGCAGCGAGAGAAGCGATTATGGTTTGTGAAGCATCAACAGCTTGGATATATGTGTGTGTATGTATTCCCGGGTGGGGAAGGAGCACACAGCTAGTTGATAGTAAAATAACCACTAGTTGCTTTCTCTTCGAATTTTATAATTGATTTCTTACTACTGTTTTTATACTAGACGTAAAAATTCACAAGCTTTAGAGTGATACAACAAACAGAAATAAAAATAATAACCCAGTCTTGTTCTTCGACTTCCTGAGGGTGGGTGGACTTCATGGACTTGGTCTAGCAGAGCTAGACCAGTTGGGATAAAAAAAAAAAAATATTGAATGTTCATGAATTATAAAGATGTCATATTTGTATCATAAGCAAAATGATGTTTAAATTCACACAAACAACAAAAGACGACATTAATAGGCTATGTGAGCACCCTTCACCTGCATACAAAGTATACAGCATTTGATCATGCTTGTTACGAGGTGATCAACCACCGTAATTGCCCTTCCTTCTGTAGGGCAGTTTCTAAAGCTCTGAGAGTTGCTAGAGGTGGAAAACGTCTACATACAGCACGACCGAGGTCATCCCAAAGATTTTCTATTGGATTGAGGTCCGGCGAGTAGATCCGGATCCTTTTACGCTTATCATAGGGTCGTAGGGCAAATCTGGACTCATCTGTATCAATATATCACTAATATCTGTAATCATCATGTGACTAATCATCTGTATCACTCAATATAACGTTGCCCCAATCAGACACAGTCCAATTCACATGCTAGCTGCACCACTTTAATCGTACCCCTTAGGATTAGACGGATAAAGGAACACAAACTCGTGGTACCCGGGCGTACAGACTATTCATGTGTAACCTTCGATGAACAGTTGTAGCAGATATCATCTTACCAATGGCCGCTTCCGCCACAGATGTCACTCGTGTGGAGGGTGATCTTCGACTCTGCTTGGCTACAACAGCAATATATCGTTCTTCTGTTGGGGTCGTAACCCTTGGACGACCGGCTACAGATTTTATCGGACAACTGTTTTGCTGGTTTAGAATTGTTTCCATAATCCTGAAATGACAGAATGACGAACTCCGAAGTAAAGAGCAACATCTGATATAGACTGTCCTGCTTCAATGCGACCGACAGTCCACCAGCGCTCAGAATCTTCCATTCGTCTTCTGGAAGCCATAGAAACACATCTAGCTCGAAAACAAATCGTACGAATGTTCTAAATACCTTTCATCAGCACCTTACATGAAACTCCTATAACCCTTCACAACGCCGGCTTCTTATACGACAGCCTGTTTTGCATATTTCTCGAAGCGAAACCGTGATTGGCTGTTACTTAACATATTTGCATACTTACTAATACCTTTGCAGCAAATTTCAGCTTCTTTAATTCAGATTGGCTTATTCCTCTCCGTACTTAACTTTTGGAAGTGAGTGCATATCGGCGGAATATTAGCCAAAATATTAAAACATTTAGTCTATGGGATATTATATCTATAAGACTATAGCAATCCTTCTTAAAGGTTGGATGTTATCGGTGATGCTGAATGGTCTAATCTAAATTTCTAGCTGCCCGTCAATTTGTCCATATACCTTGTAAACTTCAAATATATTTTGAAAACCATATTGAGAAACAGCTAAAGTGTTCGTTACTGTAACTAGCGTTGGTGCCTAACTATTAAAATAATCAATAACAAAACAAGTTGTTTCCAAATTACCTGGGGATTAAAAAAGTTAAAAGGTTACTCGATACCCTAAAAATAAAAAGTATATTTATTTTGTGATCTTTGTTTCATGTAGTATTAAGTTTCTTTTTCTTTTCATTGAAATATTACTTTTGTTTCTACTCAAATTGGAAGTATGTTATAGCCATCGATATAGATAAACAACTGGATAGACTGCCTAACGGTGAAGAAACGAGCCTTTTCTCCCGCGGAAGCGAGATGCTTGGATGGAGGAAATTGTATTGCCGATGTGGATTTTCTTCGATCTTTATGATATATTCGCGTTACTTTCGATATATAGCAAGAAAGAAAAAAAAAATAAGAATAAAACATATTTGAAGAAAATAGTTAAACCAATAAATATAACTAATCAAAATAATTCTAAGTATAGAATTTGTATATTTAGAACAAACATTTCAGATTAGTTACTGTCGATATCTGTAAACATGTTTGATCTTTATTGAATCGAATTTAATTCTTTGAATTTTAAATTACATAAATCACATGTTTAAAAAATAAATTATTATCTACAAGTTATAAGAATACAATAAACAAATGAAAATAAACTTTTAAACTAGATTTATTTTAGAAGTAGAAATTAAAAATAATTGAAGAAATACTCTAAACCAGTTGAAAATATGTAATAATTAGATTGCAAAATACAAATACATACATTCAATACACCAATTCAAAGAACAATTTAAGTTTCAAAGGCCAACTATAATACTAAATTTTTATACTCAATATTATTATATAACTTATGATTTTAAATATATAAGTTGTGAAACTTGTTTATTGCAAGTATTTGGTCCTATAATTTTGAAATGAGAAAAATGTAGATAACTTTATCAAAACTAAATAATTTCAGGCATTGTTCATAATAATATTACAGAAAATTGTTTTTGAGGATTTCAACTTAAAAATCAAATAAATTACATAGTTTAATAAGCAAAAATTTAAAAGGAGGAAAATTTTTAAAAGTAGTCGGAGAGTTTTTCCCAAGAAAAAAAAATGGTTTGTGGTTAATCTAGATCTAAACATTGTTAAAAAGGACCAACTTATTCAGTTTATGCCTGATGGTAGTTTTGTTTCTTTGATGATCTAGTGTTACTCTTTTGGCATTCGAAAAAAGTCTAATATTGCCATAAGTTCTAGCAATTAGTTTTATTAGTTGCGTTTGGTGGAGATCCTCCACAACAAATTCACCTTCAGTTGAATGCATAAAACCCAATGTATTCAATTTTTTAACAGTGTTACCCTGTGACAAATACTTAGAAACAGAATAAACAATGTAATCTAAAGGTTTTTCATATTTTTTTTTTTTTTTTTTTTTAAATTTGACACATAATGACGAAATAATTTTTTAGTTTGTTGCACAACAAACAATACTCCATCAGAAGCAAATTTTAATCCACCTTTATTTACATTGCATGTAAACGATTTGGCATTTTGATGGTATTGAGTATCATAAGTATGGCTATTGCATTGACCAATTTTTAATTTAGCTTTTGTATACGATTGTAAGAGGAGAGACAATTTATCTCTAAAATTCAAGGGTTATATTTATAAACAGAAATAAAACTGAAATACAAATTGCTTTCCACAGTTTGATTTGACTTCGGATTCCAACAAACAGTTAAAAACGACTTTGTTTTTAAAATAAATACGTAAGTAATAAAGAAACTGATAAACTTTTCCGTTTGCAGTCCGCAGTTTCGATATTAAATAAATTTACATCAGAACAATGCATTTTGAATTATTGTTTCTCATTCCAACCCCCTTTTTTTTATTTTATTAATACAATTACTATATGTTCATGAAAACGTATAAAAACAGATTAATTAAAACGTATCGAAAACAAATTATCCAGTTATAAATAAACAGTGTAATAATTTTAATTATTAAATGAGTGTAGAATAGAACAATAACAAGTGGAGTTTTAGTTTCGCTTTCATTTTCCATTTCTTTGCCAAATGCCCTTGAAAACGCATAAAAACAAGGATTAAATAAATATAAATCAAGTGTTTTATTCTAGATCCTAATGCTATTTGTTCTGAATTTAAAATATATTATTTATGATATGAATTGTCATGTAAGAGATCAATCATTAACCACGAGCGATCAATGTTAAAAGGGTCATTTTAGATATTTTTCAATAATAAATAATTAAAAAAATATATATTTACATATTTGAATAACTATTTTTTACTTACCGGTGAAAACTCTTGTGAATATCTTTCCGATTTGCGCTGTTGTTGCAATTATATGCAACACACGAGTTAACCATCATTCAGGAAATCTTCCCACCAGTGGCAGGAAAACAAATATTACTTCCGGCGCGTTTTTCGCCTCGCGTTGCCACCGGAGCAGTCTATCCAGTTGTTTATCTATATCGATGGTTATAGCAAACCTATCAATATTAACTATGTAAGAATTTTAGCTTCAACTTTGATTTTCTCTGAATGTAATATTTCAAATTTTAATGCATCTTTTCTAACTAAATAGTAGAGATTACCAGAATTTTTTTTTTATATTGTAGTGCATAACCTACAGATTTAACGGAGATGACATGGAGATGATAATGGGGATCTGACGGTATTTTTTACCAAACTTTAACATAAGTTTAATCAGTTAATTATATACAACAATTTCACAAAAGAAAATAATAATAATGGTATATCTCTACTAGTTAGAAAAAGTACATTGAAGTTTAAAATATCACGTTTAGAGAAAATCAAAGGTATAAGGCTTATACCTCTCAACGTTACACAAATGTTCTGTATATAGTTGTAAATAGTGACGTATTAATTTATCATTCTATTGTATCTTATTTTATTTATTAACAGCGATTATACAGGTTAGAAAAAAGGTGGCAACACCTAAAGCAATCGGAAAATTTTGAGGTGTTTCTTTTATTTGACGAGTTGGCTGGATATTTCGAGAAGGTTCTCACGCGCCTGTATAAATTAGACCGCAGCTAAAATCGACGATCAGTTTGACTTTGGAACTCGATGAAAGCTGAAAGCTTTGAGTGCGCCTGACCTGAATTATCGCTGAATTCGAAGTTGTTGTTGTTATTGAAGCTTGTGTTGAAGCTTGATATACTAAACTTCAACTTAACTAGACATCACTTAGACGATAGATCGTCACAGTGCTCATAGGTATTTAATCCATTTTGGCGGAGTGAAGACATAATTCTCGCTAAACCTTATAGCCTTTTGTTTTCTATAGGTTTGTGGTTTGGCGAACATTATGCTTTCACGCCGCCAAAATGGATTAAATACCTATGAGCATTGTGACGATCTATCGTCTAAGTGATGTCTAGTTAAGGTGGAGTTTGGTATAGTGATTGCATTGTTCTGCGATTAAATTTTGTGTGCCTTTGAAGAGTGAATAAATAATAGTTTTTATCTAATATAAACTGTGCCATCATTGCTTCTGTGGAAAAATCGCAACAATATAGGTAACATTGGTAACTTACTTTTTTAAAAACAAAATATAACATACTTCGAATTTAAGTAGAAGAATAGGTAATAACATCAATGGAAAAACAAAAATACATAAAGCAACATGAAATAAATTTTGGTTTTAGGGTACTGATCCCACTTAGGAGGAACGTCTTAAGGAGGTTCGTCCCGCCGAAGAAATCCCGCAAGTCGGCCTAACAAGCGACCCGAACTTATCTGTCGCAATCAATCAATCAATCAGAGAAGCTGAAAAGAGCATGTTCGAGGGTTGCTGCTTCTTTTGTACCATTCTACTTTTATTTGAATACACTGTTTTTGGTTTTTGTTCTGTGATTGTTACCTTATTTGGGTATGATCAAGGATTGAAGTCTCATCTCGCAGGTCCCGAACGATGTTTATTTTGAAGTCTCATTTATGTTTTATTTTGAAGTCTCATTTCGCAGTCCGGAAAAATATTTATTTTGAAGTCTCGTTTATGTTTATTTTAAATCTCATTTATGTTTATTTTGAAGTCTCATTTCGTAATCCCGACCGATGTTTATTTTGAAATCTTATTTCGCAGTCCAGAATGATGTTTACTTTCAGTCTCATTTCGCAGTCCGGATAGATGTTTATTTTGAAGTCTCATTTATGTTTATTTTGAAGTCTCATTTCGCAGTTCCGAACGATGTTTATTTTGAAATCTCATTTAGCAATCCAAAACGATGTTTACTTTGCAGTCTCATTTCGCAGTACGGAAAGATGTTTATTTTGAAATCTCATTTCGCAATCTAGAAAGATATTTATTATGAAGTCTCATTTCGCAGTCCCGAACGATGTTTATTTTGATGTCTCATTTCGTAGTCCCGAAAGATGTTTATTTTGAAGTCTTATTTATGTTTATTTTGAAATCTCATTTCGCAGTCCAGAATGAGGTTTACTTTGCAGTCGCATTTCGCCGTCCGGAAAGATGTTTATTTTGAAGTCTTCATTTCGCAGTTCTGAAAGATGTTTATTTTGAAATCTCATTTCGCAATCCAGAATGATGTTTACTTTTCTGCCTCATTTCGCAGTACGGAAAGATGTTTATTTTGAAATCTCATTTCGCAGTACGGAAAGATGTTTATTTTTGAAATCTCATTTCGCAGTCTCGAACGATGTTTATTTTGATGTCGCATTTCGTAGTCCGGAAAGATGTTTATTTTGAAGTCTCGTTTATGTTTATTTGAAGTCTCATTTATGATTATTTTATAATCTCATTTCGCAGTCCAGAACAATGTTTACTTTGCAGTCTCATTTCGTAGTCCGAAAAGATGTTAATTTTGAAGTCTCATTTCTCAATCTGGAAAGATGTTTATTTTTAAGTCTCAATGCAGTCCCAAACGATGTTTACTTTGAAGTCTCATTTCCCATTCCGGAACGATGTTCATTTAAAAGTCTCAATTCGCAGTCTGGAACGATGTTTATTTTGAAGTCTTATTTTGCATTTGTTGAAAAACACATTTACAAAATTTTTAAAGATGAAACCATTCAACTATTTGTAATTTATCTAGAGACATATAAAGAAGAGTGCCCTTATGTGTGCATGTCAATTTTTTTATAGGTACAGTTTTACTTCGATCATAACGAAATTGTGCATACTTCATCTTTGAAACAAGTGGAATGTAACTAGTTACAGGATATTTTGAATAACCACCTCCATTCCCACTTTCCAACCCCTAATGGGGTATACTCATATAACTTGAGATCTACTGAACCAGTTTGAATGGACTCAGTAAGTTGTTGTTAATAATAATAATAATAATAATAATAATAATAATAATAATCGACTTAGAGCCTTAGTAACGGGCTTGGACTTAAGGTCCAAGTCCATTACTAAATTTTTTTTTATATTTGAGTTTTATAAAATATCGATATACCAATGCAACTGAACAACATTAGCATACATCTCTTTTTATACGAGAGGGCGCATGCCCACACAATTCCTTTCTTGCGCATGCGTAAACATTAAGTAGGAACGGACACCGGACCACACTTTTGACCAATTGAAAACAATACCCTTGAGCTTAAGGCTCAGGGCAAAAAAAAATCGATTTGGGGATTATTTTTTACGTCTCTCTACTTTGTTTACCTTTCCATTGACGTATTACTTTTGTTGATCTACATAGAGACCTCTCATATGATACCAAAATATCATCAACTTTTAGTTTATAAGAGAGTCCTCTCTTATAAACTACCAAAATAAAAAATAAATTTTAATTTTCGAGCAAATAACATAATGTGCTACTTTAAATAAACTATTCTTCGCTAGGGGTAGTCTTAGCCTATACATTGGTATATCATTTAACAATTTTGGTTTTGCATAAATAGAGCGAAAAAAATCGTAACGAAGCAACACCGCTCAAAATTAATAGAAAACTGGGGGTGTGGAACATCGCACACCTCTCAATTACAATATAATATTGATCATTGCATTAAAATTTTTATATGATGTTATTTATAGTTTTCATATTTCCTCTCATTTAAATAAAAACGGCCAGAATGACGATATTTTAGGTAGGCCAAGATGGTGAAATTGTTGATTTTATTCGATAGACATTACGTTGCCTTTTTTTATACGTAAAATAGAAAAAAAAAAGGCAGAGAGCTCTGTGTTAAAAGCACACGTTTTTCAACTTTTTTACGCTTTCATCGAATTTCTAGGGGAATTTCTCCGACCAAACGGTATAGTGGTTAGCGTGCTAGCTTCTAGACAGCGAGGTTGCTGGTTCCGAGTCCCGTGTAAGGCATGGGTGTTTGTAAATGTATGTTGGCTTGTCTAATGACGAATGTTTCGGCTCATTATAGCCCTCGTGTTGCTGACGGCGCCAGATAATCTGAAAACAACCAACCAACAAGGGGAATTTCGCAGGTGTGTGGACGATTAGAACATTTTAAGAGGCATCAGCACCGAGATCGAAATCGTTAGAGCCAGTTTTTTTTTTTTACCAAATGCTATACTTTCATTACCGTATATAAACATATGGGTAATTGAAAGTAATGAGTGGGATGATAAACTCGGCACCACTTGAACTCGAAAGGATCACTATTTCGATAGACTAGGAAAGCCAAAAAAAAAAAATTCAACGCACACCATTTCATTCAACAACTTCACGTTACAACTACACACCTCCACCGACAAAAAAAAACAAATGAAACACGTCGAATACGGACACCGTCGAGAAATTTATTCACAGTGAGCTACAGTTACTGTCTTCTTTTCCAGAATGAGAATAACCTGTGACGTCTGAGAAGAAAGGCAATGGAATTCGATACTCGCGCGCAAAACGAGGATGAACGGTCTCGCGGGAATTCCTTTCCCAAATAGAACCCGGCACCACAAACACACTTTTTTTTTTTTTTTTTTTTTTTTTTTTTTTAAAAGAAGAAAAGAAAAGGAGAACACAGCCTCACAAACACACTTTAAAAAAAAAAAAAAAGAAGAAGAAAAGAACACAGCCCCGCCGGCAGAACGATTTAAGACACACTTTTAGAACTATTGGAGGAGAGAAAAAGTTTGAAAAAAGAAAAAAAAAATGGCGCAGAAGAAAACATTGCGAGAAATCATTCTCTTTCGTACAGTTTTTCTTTTTTTGTGTGTGTGTGTGTGTGTGGAAGAAATGAAAGGGACGACTCGGAATGTGTGGTATTTTCTCCGAGGGTGTCGTTTTTGTTGTTGTTGTTGAGGTATTCGTTGGTGGCTAGGAGATGGAGCGGAAACGTGATAAAATTTATAAAAATTTGGGGTTGGTTTTGTCAGAGGCGTATTTTTTCTTTTTTTAGAAGCCCTAAGGTGCAAAGCTGTTGGTTTTCCCGCATGCGACCTTTTTCTCAATCTTTCAAATAAAAAATTAATCCTCTGGATGACGCACAAACCATTTTTGATTTTTTTTCCCTACTCGTAAACAGATTCCAATTAAAAAATAATAATAATGTTGCGTGGGTGAGTTCGAAAGATTTGAAGCCAAAGCAGATCAAAAGTTGCAGAAATTTATTCCAATACAGCTCTTCACAGATTCTCTCACAACTGCAGAACTTCTCGTTCTAGTAGACTCAATACAGCTCTATTCACAACAATAGAGCACAAACAACAGTTAAACTTGACTCACAACTGCTAAATCGCCGCAAAAGACAATGCAATACACTTCGCTTTAGAACTACTCTCAATGCTCTCTGAGACTCAATATCTCAACTCAGTAATTCCAGTCAACTAACGGACTCAACTCAGTCAACTACGGACTCAGCTCAGTAATTCCAGTCAACTAATGGACTCAGCTAACAACTAACTCCATCACCCGCTCTCTTGAGCTTTTATAGGAGAGGCGAATATACGTGAAATTTCTAGAGGTAGATATTTGGAGAACTTTCCAGATCGCAGTCGAAAAGTCCTATACATGTACATGGTGACCGAAAATGTCGCCAAATGGTCGCCAAGTTTGGCGACATTTGGCGCTATTGTCATTACCATAATGTTAAATGTCCTGCTCCTTGTAAAACTCGCTTCCCAGCGTTATCTCTGTAAAACTCGTTATCAAGCATTAATTAAGACACACATTGCGGGGAAGCAAACTAAAGACGAACTATTGCACTGCTTTATGCGAAATGTACAAAAAATTTCCTATTTACAAAATTAACACTACGAAATATTTACAAATATACAAAAATTCGTAACAATAATAACGAGCCTAGGGCTAATGTGCAGCTTACCCAGGGTTCTAAGTCTAAGCCCATTACAAAGTTTTTTTTGGGGTTTTTTAGTTTTAAAAAACATCAATACATCACTACAACTGAACAACATCAGCATACATCTCTTTTTATAGAAAAAAGGCGAATGCCCACACAATGCCTTTCTTGCGTATGCCCAAATATTAAGTGGGGACGGACACCAGGCCACACTATTGACCAATTGAAAACAATACCCTTGGGCTCAACGCCCAGAGTAATAAAAATTGAAACTGTGAAGTCAACATTTGTATGAACCGTTATTCAAAAAGGAAAATAACAGCACTAGTGTTATAGTAGGATGATTGCTAGACATGCAGCTAATTTTTTATTTTTTTTCTTCCGCCACATCTTCGACAACAGTCCCTAAAAAGTTGCCAATTGGAGTAAAAATGAGGTAGTCAAAGTTATAAGTCTATCGAATAACTTTAAGACCCGTATCGTCAGCCTTAAAGTTTTTAAAAAACTGCAATTCCCCTTGAAAAATCTGTGTTTTTTCCCTGTAAAATTCAAGCTGTTGGTTCCAGAAAAGTGTTTGTTGTTATAGTTTTGTAGAGAATATTCCAGGCTTCCTATTTTTTACAATTATAATATATTATTACGAAGTTCTGTATATTTGTCAATATTTCTTAGCATTAATTATGTAAAAAGATAAATTTATGTACATTTCGCATAAGGCAGTGCAATAGTTTGTCTTACTTCCCCATGTACATGTATAGGACTTTTCGACTACGATCTGGTAAGTCCTCCAAATTTCTATCTCTAGAAGATTCACGAAGTATTGACTCTTATATAAGGCCGGCCGTGAGTGGAGTTAGTTGAGTCAGTTAGTTGACTGGAGTTACTGAGTTAGCTGTCTCTCAGCGAGCATTCAGAGAGTTCCGAAAGCGAACTGTATTGCACTGTCTTTTACGGCGATTTTTAGCAGTTGTGCTGTCAAGTTTTTAACTGTTGTTTTGTGCTCAATTGTTGTGTAAAGAGCTGTATTGAGTCTACTAGAACGAGAAGTTCTGGAGTTGTAAGAGAATCTGCGAAGAGTTAAATCGGAATAAATTTCTGAAAGTTTTGATCTGCTTTGGCTTCAAATCTTTCGAACCCATCCACGCAACAATATATAAGTATATGTATCTAGCCATCTTGTGTTATCATCTGTGAGTAAAATGAAAGAAAATAACTTAAAATAAGAACCATATTTGTAAGACTCGAACAATGTCATCTCGAGAAAACCAAATTTTTAGGGCTCAAACAATATTTTCAGTAAGAAGACCATATTAGTAAAGCTCAAGCAATGTTACAGTGAGAAAACCATATTTGTAACACTTAAAAAACATCATTGTGAGAATGCTGCATTTCTAGGGCTTAAGGGGAGTCGGAGTTTAAGAACGTAGTAAAATCAATTTGGAGATTAATATTGTACAAAATAACTACACACAATTTTGAATCCAACGATGCAAAAAGTTTTAACATCGCTAAATTAGAAGTATTCTTTGTATATTTTTATATAAAGTGCTGTGCATCAATTTGCATTAATGTTTTCAACTTTAACGGCCCATATAGCCAAACGCAATTTCGGAGATGTAAGGAACATTTACTCAAAATAAAAGCCTAAAATTTTTAACGTATATTCTTACCAATATATATTACAATTTGAGTGTAGCATTTTATAATTTTTTTAAATTAAAGATTTTATACAGTTTTATTGCCATCAAAAGTAAAAAATTTTGAAAATTCTATAGAATGTCAGACCTTTTAATTTTTTTTTTTTTTTTCAAGAAACTAAACAAAATATTTTGAAATGCTACTCTCAAATTGTGGTGATAATATATACTGAAATATTGGTGAGAATATATACTGAAAATTATAGGCATTTATCTTTAATGGCTTTTGAGTAAATGTTATTTTTACGTCTCCAAAATTGCGTTTGGAGGAGTGGATTGGTTGTATTCAGATTATCTGGCGCCGTCAGCAACACGAGGGCTATAATGCACCGAAACATTCGTCATTAGACAAGCCAACATACATTTACAAACACCCATGCCAACACGGGACTCGAACCCGCAACCTCGCGGTCAAGAAGCTTTGGAGGAGTGGAATATATATATATAAGAAATATAGTATATAGTATATTTAAATATATAGTATATTTAAATATATAGTATATTTAAAAAAGTGGGGGTGTGCATCAATTTGTTTTACTGTTTTCAACTTTAACGTCCCACTCCTCCAAACGCAATTTTGGTGACGTAAATAACATTTACCCAAAAACTATTAAAGATAAATGCCAAAAATTTTCTAATTTAGCGAGATTAAAACTTTTTGCGCTGTCGGATTCGAAATTGTTTGTAGTTTATTTTACAATATTAATCTCAAAATTTGATTTTTTGTTGTTCTTAAATTCCGTCTCCCTTCAAACAATGTCACAATGAGAAGACTATATTTGTAGAGATCAAACAATATCACAGTAAAAGATTATGTCACTGTGAGAAGACCGTATCTGTAAGACTTAAAAAAATTTCCCATTGAGAAGACCATATTTGTAGGGCTTAAATATTGTTGCGATGGGAGCCATTCTACCACTTTTCGCAATTTTCTTATTTTAATTTCCCATTTTAATGAATTCTCAATTTAGACTCTGCACTACACTACAATGAGACACTTATATAATACCATAAATGCTACAAGTGATATAAAGTTTCGTTATGTTTCTCTGACATTATTGATGGCCTAAAAGATGAAAAGAAAATTTAGATTTTAGATTTTTTTTTTTTTTTTTTACACTGAGATAACGTGAATTGAAATTTTTAAATTTCTTTGTTATGAAACGCGTTTGCTTATAACCACAAACAGAGAATTAAGAATGTTTCTGGAAGATATTTACTCCTATGGGAATAAATATCCTACAATTTATTAATTAGGGATAAATTGTAGGATATTATAATTAGGGATGGAACGGATATCCGGCAAATATCCGATATCCGGCATATCCGGCTGTTTTTAATATCCGAAACCCCGTCGGATATCCGATTTTAAATACCGGACATCCGATAATTTCATTCGGATATCCGGCTATATATCCGGCCACCAGGTATCCACAAGAAATAATTTTTTGCAAAAAATAATTATCTTTTTCGGACAAAGTGGACACCGCATCCTACACTTTTTTTTCTAATTTTTTTTTCTTGGACATATACTGCAGTCAAGTTAGAAAACGAAAAAGTTCCTTCGTGAGAACTATGCTTTCGCATATCCCTAACTTCAGAGATGAGCTAGAAGATGCAGGTGTATTTACATAGTTTCAATTCACAGAAAGATGCGCCGTATTATTGGCGCCGAGTTGATAAGCATAAACCATTCCTCCAATCTTTTTCCATACACATCCTTCATACGTGTTTTGCAATATGTTCTTTTCATTCCAAGTTTATGATCTGATTAATTCCAGATGCTATATTTGAATGCTTCTCCGTAAAACACGAACCGAAATACTAATAAATAATACTTTTTTATACAACTTGTTAAGAGTTTTAGTTATTCTCACTTTCTCCTTTTTTTCTGACATTTGCTAGCGAGTAAAAAGCAATAAATAGCCAATGCGCACTCCTCAATGCTTTTTTTTTTTTTGCTCTATCGACGATAATATCCTACCCCTTTATGCTGGGAATGGTATGGTCTAATTTTTGATTTTTCATTGGCAGAAGTTGAAAGCTGGTATATTTTTTCTGACGTAAAATGAAGTATTGTAATATTTAGGTCTTTAACGCAGCGCCACAATGTGGAAATATATTTAGCTCTCTAGAATGTCTTGAATCATAATTTTCTCCAATTACAATCCAATTTATAATTTTTAATAATGGCTCATTTAAAATCACCCATTTGGAAGTATTTTAAAATTAATGGAAATGACGAAAGCAAAGCCCTATGTGTTACTTGCTCCACAGAATCGTTTAAAAAATATATTGTGCGCGGCAAAAGCCCAAAATCCTTTTCCACAAAACCCTTACGGAACCATTTAATGAATGTGCATAAGGAAATTCACCGAAGGTTAAAAGACTCACTAAAAGCATCAAATATTGATGAACAAGAAAAAACAATTCATCAAAACAAGAAATGAACGTAGACAACATTGGAATCGACATTATTTGTATCAAAATTGTGGAGTTTAGGTGATCCTAAAGCAAAAGCCTTAACCACAAAAATATGTAAGTACTAATTTTGTTTGTTTATATTAAATATATATTTTAAATATGGTATAGCATAATGTTGATGAATTTTGGGTTCGAAATTTTTTAAGTTTATATTTAAAGATGGAATATTCCGATAGATCCAATTTAATCTTTAATCTTAATTTGATCTTTAAATCCGTAATGTTTTAGGTGCATTACAAAAAAATAGACTTCAATTACATAAAATATTTCAAATAAATCTTTTGTTATTAACAAATGCATCCGGTATAATTTTGTAATCATTTATCAATTATAAACAATGCATGAAGTAAATTGAAAGTAGCATATATTGCATATAGCATATATTATTAAGTATTGCATATATTTTAATCAAATTAAAAAATTCTTATTAAATTTGTTGTCAGTTTTATTAAGTATTTTTTAACACATTTGTCTTAATAAACTAGAAATAAATATCATTAGTTAATGGAATTCCATTGTTTTATTATTTTGACTTCAGAACAATTGCTGTGTGTTTTTCGGGTAAAAGCAATATAGGATATTTATGCAGACTTGAGGAAGATTATCTTATGTTTACATTACATGATACAAGGTAAGAAGAAGTTGAGTAACAATTTACAAACGTATTTCTGAAATATTTTCATCACATTGCAAAATGTTTGGTACAATTTTAAGTAACACACAAACAAAATGGTGATGAAGTTTCAAAATTGTTCAGCAAGTGTAGGTATTGGCATCACTAAAACATCGTTTCATCAACTAAAGTTTAAATAAAAAAATTTAACTCAGTGGGGCGATAGCCCGTGTGGACCAAGGCCTGCTGGGCCCAGCTCAGCTTTCTTGACTGTGGCATTTGTGTGTCACATAGCAGATGTTCCCCTCAGACGGTCATTCTGACGCAGAACCCCAGTGTTTAGTTCCCAAGCATGCATGGTCCTCCTCAGTTTATTTCTTTCAGGTATAAACAGCAAAGTCAACCTTGCCCAGTCCGCGAATCAAATCATGGACCTGTGGCATGCAGTGCGGTGCGCTAACCACTAATTATAATTTACTTGATACTTCATATCATGACCATTTTTTTCGTATATAGCATATCGTATAACTATCGTTTTTAGTATATAGACCAAATATCCGGCCGGATATCCGGTGAAATCCGTTTCGGATATCCGTATCCGGTAGACATGGTACCCCGGATATCCGAAATCCGGTATCCGGCAAAACTCACATCCGTTCCATCCCTAATTATAATTCCTATAGGAATAAATTGTAAGATATTGTTGCGTGGATGGGTTCGAAAGACTTGAAGCCAAATCAGATCCAAACTTGCAAAAATTTATTCCGATATAACTCCAGAACTTCTCGTTCTAGTAGACTCAATACAGCTCTTTACACAACAGTAGAGCACAAAACAGAAGTTAAAAACTTGACAACACAACTGCTAAAAATCGCAGCAAAAGACAATGCAATACAGTTCACTTTCGGAACTCTCTGAATGCTCGCTGAGAGACAGCTAACTCAGTAACTTCAGTCAACTAACTGACTCAACTAACCCCTTGGCCGGACTTATATTGGAAAGGCGAATCTTCTCGAAACTTCCAGAGATAGAAATTTGGAGAACTTTCCAGATCGTAGCCGAAAAGCCCTATACATGTACATGGGGACTGAAAATGTCGCCAAGAGGTCGCCAAATTTGGCGACAAAAATTAGTCGCCAAAACCGTCGTCATCTTGGCTGTATCTCGCCAATTTGGCGAGATTGCCATTACCATAACGTTAAATGTCCTTCTCTTTGTAAAACTCGCTTCCCAGCATTATCTCTGCAAAACTCGTTTTCAAGCATTAAGACACTCATTGCAGGAAAGCGAACTCTTGCACTGCCTTATGCGAAATGTACATAAATTTTCCTATTTACATAATCAATACTACGGAATATTTACAAATATACAGAAATTCCTAACAATATTATAAATCCTCTAGGAATAAATTGTAGGTTGTTATTATTCCTATAGGAATAAATTGTCGGACGCTGAAACTTAAGAGTATTGTTTCTTAAAGTTGATTGAATGCGAAAACCGCCCTTTTGCATTTCGCCGAATCATTTAAACAAAATAAAGAAAACTAAAAATGAAAAAATAAGTTACACAAGGAAATAAAATCTTTTCTTTAATCCTTTATTATCACCGGGCTTACACTTTCATTTCATTGTATAAAGTGTAAAAGAGTTTCTGCAATTAAAAAATGTGTTTGCTAATTTAGAAAAAAAAAAAATCTTCTAAGATTATAAACAATCCTTTACCGTCTTTTGAGATAAAAAAAAAAAGAAAAAAGAACACTTTCAAAAATTATTTTCAATCAAGGAAACTAATTAAAGTACAAAACTGCAAGAGCGCTTTCCACACTCAATTAACACCAGCTTTAATTATAAAAATTAATTACATGGAGTTCCAAATATGCCTCGAGATAAACTTCATGAGAGATTTGTAGATTCGAAGTATAAATTAATGCTGGAAAAATTAAGGACCTATATCCATTGCAAAGGATTTTTTTTTTTCAATTAAATTTAATTCTAATAAATTAACAAGGGAATCAAATTTTTTTTACTCCTAAAAAAAAACTGAAAACTCGCATTAAGACAAGAATTTGATTGTAGTTAAAAGGGATTGAATTTAAGAGGTTTCAAAAATGGTGCTAGCTCTGTTAAAATCGATGAGATTTATTTTACTTTCTTTTCGTACGATTGCTTAGTGTTTTAAACTTTTGTTTCCTTAGATCGAAGTGTTATTTTAATTGTTATACTGAAAGTAAATAGCGTCGGACATTTTTAGTTGTTAAGTGCACGTTTTACACGAAACGACGTTTTGTTTCGTAAGATATGGTGGGATAAAAAGGATATTTTTACCTTATAAGTAATAACTTTCACGTTCATGTGTTATTGATCAACTTTTTCCGTAAGTTTTAATTACCCGTTTTCAACAGTTTGTGATCACAAACATTATTTTTACTGAGAAGAAAAAGAACAAAAAAAAAAAAAAAAAAAAAAAAAAACCAGCTGGTTGTTGTAGTTGTTAATTTTTATTCGAGTGTGCACCTAAAAATTCCATAAAATAATAAAGAAATCTTAAGTATACAAGTATTTGGGAAGCTTCGATTCTAAAACTAGTAGTAAAATTTAATGTCTATTATTATTTTTTATTTTATTCTGTTTAACGTCAAGTGGGGTAAAGTGGGTATGTATTAGATTTGGTGAACTTTAGAATATTTCACTTTTTAATAAGAGGTGGGATTGGCTCTTTTATTAGATATAACTTTTTTTTAGTATTTAGAAACATCACTTATTTACTCAAGTAGCTGTTGAAGGATTGTAAAGAACACATGATAGACTGAGAGGCGACTACAATTTTTGGACCCCATCGAACATCATTCTGAATTTTTAATAGAAATTAGAGGAAAGGGAGTAGATTACGAATCCACTGGTCTGCCGTGGCAAAAATGGCCGAAACTGGTCGAAAATCGACTTTTAATAAATTGAACTAAATCCAATTGCCAAATGCGTCATAACTTGTCAAATAATGAGCATTTTTTTTAATTTGGTAACGCTCACTTTTTAATTTTCAATTAAGAAGGTTGCAGACGATTCAGATATCTGGCGACGGTCTACTTGCATCTATTAAAAGGGAGCCAAGTTGGCAATAAACATTACGTCACTGATGACGCAACTCATGTCGCCAATTTGGCTTATTTTTAAAAGATACTTGTTTTCCGAGCCAAAGATCATAAATCTTTTGCGCTTTTTCTCATTGAAAATCAAAATGAAGTGGGTTGCCAGACGAATAAGTTTGTTCTATTTTTGGCAAGTTATGACATATTTGGCAATCGGATTTTAGTTCAACTCATTCCAAGTCGATTATTGATCAGTTTCGGCCATTTTTGCCACGGCAGACCAGTGGATTTCTAATCTACTCACTTTTCTCCAATCTCTATAAAAAATTCAGAATGATGTTCGATGAGGTCCGAAAATTGCAGTCGCCTCTCGGACTATGAGTTAAGGATACTACTATTACCAAATTTTTTTGTAAAACTAGGGGTAAGGAACAACGCACAACTATTATACTGACTTGGATTAGTGTTATTTACCGTTTTTATATTTTCATCGACCTCTTAGAAAAAATGGCCAATATGGCAATGCATTTTTTGCCATAATTCTTTTGGCGATGTACGTGTCTTAATAATTCTTACATTATTCTTTCTTGTAAGTTAAAAAAAAAAGTCGTTGATGATCGATGTTTAAGGAAAGGGAACACAGTGTTAGAGACTGTAGTGTTTCAAAATTTTTCACCTTTATAGTATTTTTACAGGATTTTTGGTAGTGAGGAGGTTTAGAACACCTTAAGAGGCATTACCACAGGGATTTTGATCAAAATCGTTAGAGCCGTTTTTAGTAATTACTTAAAAACATGATTTTTTCCAGTGTTTTTCAATAGCAGCTATCATACGAGCATGAGCAATTGTAACGAAAATCTTAATGGTAGGACCCATGGCCACCACGTACGCCAAATTTGAACATAATAGGTCAGTTCGTTCGGAAGTTATGCCTACCACGTACACAAAGACATTTATTTTTCCTAGATCATTTTTTTATTTCAGGATGTTCCAAAACGTGGAGAACATCAATTCTATTATTACCCCATATTAACATACGGGTAGTTGAAAGTAAATAAAAAATGATCGGCAAATGATTATATATGGAATCAAAACAAACTATGAAAATTAAAAATCATAAAGGGGTTGTAAAAAAAAAACAAGAATATATTCACAGAATTAAAATAAAGAAATAAGCAAACTACATATTCTTTTGATTGCCTTAATGCTCTGAATAAATCCTCTGAAAGACAAATGTCTAATTTTATTAATCTAAATTTATTGTACCAATAGAAAAATCTGCGAATTTTGAGTGTTCGAAATTTTTAACAAAATATATTGTAATATTACATACGTCTATCAAGATTGTGCAGATAAGAGTCCTAAAATCAAATAATAAATTTTTCGAGGTAGCAATCATTTAGTAACTAACAAACATTAGAATTTTTGTTTTGATGAAAAATTTGAAGAGTAACATTCTAATCAATGTAATAAAAAAATAATTATTGACAAATTAATATGTTTTATGTTATTTCTCACAAAATAGGTATACAAACGGAGTTAAAGGTATTAGTGACATTTCTTATTGTAAGTTATGTTAAAGAAGATGAAAATTGTCATAAAATTATGAAGAGTGTGAGTTAATAACTAAAAAATTGTAACATCCATATCAACATTATCCCAAATAAAAAAAGATGTTTTAAAGGATAAATCTCCTTAGATACAGTTTTAATTAGTTAATTGGATAAATTGGATATGCAGTTACATCAAATAATTAAAAGAGGTTTTTTTTTAATATTACCAATGAATTAATGTGTCATTTTCCCCTTTATATAAATGAATTCATGAATGGGACCCATTGTGTAAATAAATTAATGAATTGTATAAATGATTTATTGAATAGTTGTATCATATCTATTGTATCAATGAAGCACCATTTTAATCATTGTATCAAAGAAAGTGCATAATTTTACCCATTGTATAAATGCGTTTGTACCATTTACCCATTATATCAATAAAATTGAACTATTGCATGTATTATATCCAAGAAATTGTTCTATTTTTTCGCATTGCATCAATGAATTTGTTCCATTTTACACTTTGTATCATTATTGAAGTTATACTACTTTACCCCCAATATCAATAAAGTTGTTTCGTTTCATACATTGTATCAATGAAGTTATACCATTTTTACCAATTATATCAATTAAGTTGTACCCTGTTATCCACTGTATCAATGAAGTTATACCATTTTACCTATTTTATCAATGAAGTTGTCGCATTTTTCTTATTTTTATCCAATTTTATTGATACAATGAATAAAATAGAACACTTACCCATTATATAAATAAAGTTATTCCCTTTTATTCATTGGATCAATAAAGTTTTTTATATTTTAGTATAGAAAAAGATAACAGTTCACTATTTCGTAAATTCATCATCTAAAATAATACTCTCATTTCTCATCAAGTTGGTTGGTTAAATTGTATTGCACTAGAGCTACACAAAGGCTATTCCAAGACGGCACTTAGTTACATCAATTCGTGCTTTGAAGGGTAAAGTATACTCTCGAGAGAACTTTCAAACTGCCTCGCATTTGCGTCTCGAATGGGAGAAAACCAAATTTTATCAAAGAAATAAACGAATAATAATTTTAGTGTGCCACTGAAATATATCCTTTTTCATATCATCATTGAAGGCAAAGAATAACTATATGTACTTATACGAAAATATGAATATATTTAAATAGAAGAATTTGTATTGTAGCATGGATACGACCGATGATATTGAGCTTTCAAAATAAAATGATTTTTAAATCCACCTTCCGAATTTACTACCGATATAAAGTATCTTTTAACTAACAAAAGAATGTTCTTTTTGAATAAATAAAAAAAAGAATGTGCTTAAACCTCCAATATAAAGTAGGCCTATCAAATTGGACCTTCTTTGGAATAAACGACAAAGAATAATTTTGTTCCCCCTCTTAGAACAATAACTTCTTAATCCGCCATTGAAATGCAAAAAGTACAAAATAATTGATATAATATAAAAATAAATTTTTATAATAAAAATTCATAATGATAATTGTACTATACCCCCATCGCAATAAACTCTTTTAATTTATATACCAAAAAACCCTCTTCAGTATTCCATAACGTACTTTCTAAAAATAACATTACTCCATGTCAATAACATAAAGAAGAAGAAAATAAAAAGCCACTCTCGCTCAAGCATCATCATCATCATAATTCTATTTAAAAAAAAAAAACTCCTGGACATTTATCGCATTATACTCCCCCAATTGGAGATATTCTTTGGCCATTTCCTGACCCACATACATTTGCCATACAAAGAAAGGATTGGGGGGGGGGGAGGAGCAAAAAAAAAACAAATAAATATTTAGGGCCCGTTTCTTCATGATTGATAAATAGAGGGGGGGGGGGGGCCGGATGTCCGGCCTCACTTATTAGGCACAGGGGGAAAAAAAAGATTCCATTTTTGTGATTGGTCTCTTGACAGACTGCATCCTGGAATGTCAAGAGAATAGGGGAGGGGGGGGGGGTTCTCATTAGGTGAGGGGGGAATTTTGAAATAAGATCTGGCAGTGGATCAAGAAATTGTTTTCTTATGAAAAATGCCGAGAGGATAGATAGGGTTTATGATAGAGGTTGGAAATATCGATCAAAATAAATATCGATATTACATCGTTGCATAAAAAAAATATCGATAAAATATCGATATATCGATTCATGAGGTTTTTTTTTATTATTTGATTTTTAATTTTGCCAGAAACGAAGTTTTTTGGGGCAAATTTCTACTTTTCATGACTGCGTGTTGTTAGATGACTACTTTTTCAACTGAAATGGAACTATTACAACAACAAAAAAAAAAAAATTATATTTTCGCTTAATTGGTGCAGTGATTTTAAGAAAAAATTTAGATAATTTTCAATAACTTTTAATGGCAACACTGAGTATTTAGCATAATATTTTCACAATGTAAATATTTGAAAAATTAACAGAGGGATGAATATATACATATAAAATAAATTGTATAGAAGCTATACTATTTGAAACGTGACTACTTGCATATACGATATATAAAAAATAAAATATTATTATGAATAACATAAATAATAAAAAAAAAATAAAAATACGCAGTGTAACATTGAACCGGAGTTCCAAAATGGCATTTGTGCTTTTATTTACTTGGAATTAAGACGTTTTTTCCAGTTTTATCTTAATTTTCAAAGCCAGGGAGGTGCGAGTGCACCTTCTAGTACTCTCCTGGTGGCGCCCAAGATTATGAAGGGCATGGCAAAATATTGAATATTGGTGCCATTTTAACTATCTCTCAGCCAAGTCCAAGTTTTTGAAAAGGGAATAAAGAAAATCGAAAAAACTCATGGAACTACAAAAAGATCTTCAAAAAACTAAAAATGTTTGAAAATATCGATATATCGGTGATTTTTATCGAAATTTTTAATATCGATATCTAAAAAAAAAAAGAAAATCGGTAAAAATATCGTCGTATTCGATATATCGCCGACCTCTAGTTTAAGAGGAGGGTTACAAAAAAAGGAGTAAGGGTGGTCCTTTGCAATTGATCTGGCCAAATAGTGTCCTTCAGAAAGAATTCTCTAACTGGTACAACTGTGATACAGTGAGAGACGACGAAAAGAAGAGACAGGTGATGTGATGGTTAGACAGGTATGGAATTTTAAATACGCCGGTTTGCTAAATTGATTGATAGGAGGGAATTTGATTAAGGTTGCATATTTTTTACAGATGAGACCCATTTTCATTTAGATGGATTTGTCAATATAGAAATATGGTGAATCTGAGGTACCAAAAACCATTCAGTGTTTCTTGCAAAAACTACTGTGTTCTACAAAAGTGACCGTTTGCGAAGCACTATCCGCTAAAGCATCGCTCGCCACTAACTTTTAAAGGCGGGCCGTATTAGGCCTCTTTCACACGGTGCGGACGCGGGCCCGCAAACGCATGCCTTTTCACACGAGCCCATACCTGCTGACGTTTTGCCCGCATCTTTGAATAGTTTGATTATTATTTTCCCCCTGTGAATGCAGTAGGTGAATAAGCGTTGATTAAAAGTATTTAGTTATTTTTTTTTTAAATTTTATTTTATAATATAAGAGCACAATTTAAGTAGGAATAAAAGAAGGTTACGGTTATTATATCGCCTTTATTTCAAAAGGAAACGGAGAGATAGGAGTTTGTTGGATCATTCTACTATTAACCAGGGCCGGCCTAAGGCTTTTGCGCTCACATACATGTGATTATGAAAGGGGCGCTGAAATGAGGAAAATATTTTTAAAAAATGATATGATAATATGGTAAAAATGTAAACTAATAAAAACATTGTCCGCTATTAAAGATAGGAAGGTCCAGTCTATAATACAGATTATTTTAATCAATTTTCTGCAATATAAATATTTTTTTCATGAATATTCAATCAAAACTTTCATTGTAATTAAAAAAAAAAATCTCTTATTTTCTAACTGACAAAACTATAAACAGAATAAAAGAATTTAGGAGCTTGCTCTTTACACAAGTACATCAGTACACCATGCCTATTGAAGTTTGAACAAGTCTGTCAAAAGAATTCGTAATAGAAGAAGTCATTTTAAAAAATAAAAATAACGAAAAGGTACTAAATACTTTACTATTTATCAGTACTTATTAGTTTTAGTTTTTAATTCCTTTAAAATGCCAAATTCACGCACTAAGTTCCTGCAAATTTTAGTTATAGAGCACCCATATCATTTTCGGAGGGTTTTTTCTATACCCATTTTCTTTGTAAGAGGAACCAAAACTCATTCTTGCACACACAGCATTTTGCTCTTGGACAGGCATTGTAGTTGAACACACAGCTAAGATAATACCAGTACTGTTTATCAGTATTAATATTTAGTCGGCATCTTTTACTTACCGATTACCGATATGGGATTCTCTTCCCGTTTCTAAAACACCGAAAAGTAGTTTGAAACTTAAATTGGAGTTTGGACCTTTTCACTCAAAGCCGATGTTAGATTCTAGAAAAAAAATTTCAATACTAGTATTCACTGGAAAAATCTTCCTAAACTTTTTAATTAGATTCACATTTTTTCACACTTTACAAGTGTTAGAAAAATAACATATCTGCATAAAAATTATTCTTTTGAGGAATTAATTAAAAATTAACGGAAGGTTATAATCCTCCACCAATCATAGTTCAATTTGTTAATTTATTTAAAATTTGAAATTTAACGACAAACGATACACAATGATTTGATATAAGAAATCGACTAAAAAATTTAACCTTGAAATATATAAATTCAGTTAAATTTTCAAGGTTAAATATATATATATGAATTCAGTTAAATTTGCAAGGTTATATATATACTAGCTGAATACCCGTGCTTCAAATTTTAACATATGCAGTATTTTAGCGCTAGCTGTAAGGCCTTGCTTTGTGGAAATCCGTCAATGGTGTATAGGTCCCAGTTTTTGGCGCTTCGTTCGCAGGAAGGTTCATCGTTAAAAAAAATCGAGCTCGCTTTGTTCGCTGAAAAATTCATTGACACATAAGTACAGGCTTACTTCACTCGTTGAAAGGTTCATTACTATGCAAAAATAGGCTCGCTTCTCTCGCTGAAAGGTTTACTGTTGAGTAAGAATACGCTCGCTTCACTCACTAAAATCTAATTGCTACGTAAAGCCTTAATATTAGAAATCTCTCTCCAGTCTAAACACACACAAAAATCCCCGTTGATACAATAATACAACACGCCTTTAAGATTATTTTAACACGTGTTTGTGGAAAGCAAAATTAGAAGGTCGAAACTACTTATGTTGATAGTTTCAGAGCTCTAGGCCTATTAGAAGTCGCTTTTTGTGAAAATATTAATTAAAAAAATTAATCAAAAAACAAATTAAAATTTTAACATTCTTTTTGTCAATAGTCCAATTAGAATGCCAAAACTACTTGTGTTGAAAATTTCAGAACTGTAGCCAAAGTAGAAATCGTTTTGCAAAATATTTGTTAGTTAATTAAAAAAAATGAATTAAAATAGAATTAAATAAAAATTTAAAATTCTGTTTTTCAAAAGTCCAATTAGAAGGTCAAAACTACTTAAGTTGAAAATTTCAGAGTTGTAGCCCTATTAGATATTGTTTTGTTAAATATATATTAATTAAAAAAAATTAAAGAACTAAATAAAAATTTAAAATTCTGTTTTTCAAAAGTCCAATTAAAAGGCTAAAACTACTTATGTTGAAATACATAGTTGACTACATATTTGACAATCGGATTTAGTTCGACTCAATCAGTCGATTTTTAAATAATTTCGTGAATTTTGTCCCTGCAGACCAGTGGATTCATGATCTACTAACATTTCTCTACGTTCTATAAAAAATTCATAATGATGTTCGATGAAGTACCTAAACTTTCAGTCGCCTGTAACAGAACCTGAACGAGCAGCTAATTTTAGAGTTAGCCGTCTATCACCATCCGATCATATTAAAAGTGGTTAATAAAAGCTCAAACATAGATATGATTAAAAACATTATGTGTGATTTAAAAGTTCCAATTGTATCAAAGAAAGTGTAATGCAAAAAGATCTAGAAGAAAAGATTTTTACAAAGCCAAATTTGAACCAAGTCGCACCTTACTCTTTGGAAAATATTGCCCTTGAGCTTTAATAAAACTCGAGTGGCATTGAGTGAACGAAGAAGCCACGCAGGTAATATGTGGCCATGAGAAGTAATTCCCTCGAAACAAACAAAAGTATCATGGGCTAATTTTGCTAAAAGGATACAAATCAACGAAACCTTACATGTTAAGAAGAAGCAGGCACCAAACAAAAGAAAGATCTACTTTTCGAGAGCTTCTTCGCTATGATCCTAATCTTCCTAGAGCGAGAAAAAACTCCCGCACCATGTTTGCTAATTTAGCAACTTCCCCAACACAACAAATAAACAAGTCAGAAGATTACAGAAACCATTGTCAACGCATCACGAGATTAAGGATATGAGTTTCCACCACGGCGGCAAAAAGCTGGGCAACTTTTTTTTTTTTTTATTGGCGCCGGATTAAAGCGGCTAATTGATATTGACTGCCTGGCGCACGTTAGTGCGCCACTGTTATATGGTTTCTGGCAGGGCAAGGTTATGGTTTGGCTTCATTTCTCTAGCATTCGGAAGATTAACGTGGAAAATGAGCAGCCAATATTAGTTCGCCAAATACCCATGCGATAGGGGATTCTTTTGAGGCTCTAAGTTCGTAAAAAAAAATAAAGTTGGAGTTGCTATTTCTGAATCCCTAAAAGGAATAGACTTATTTTTTTTTAAGTGATTGGCTTTCTGCAAGCTCTGTTTGAAAGGGTTTTTTTTTTCCTAGAAAACTCAAGGTTGGTAGAGAAAGAAGATAGTCTAGTACTTTTCCCTTATCCTATTAAGGTAGGATTACGTCACAAAACAGATAAAGCAGCGTAAAAGAAATATACAAAAGTACATATCATTGTGTTAAGTTCTGATCAGTAAGCATCATAATTATTTTCAACTCGAGGCCATTATTATAGAGCCACTCCGGTTGCGAACGCTCGCCACAGTAAAATCACCCGAGCTGGCCACTACTGTGGCTCTGAATAATAAACTCCCTAGGATTGCGCTTAGAGTCCGAACTCCACAAGCGACAGACGCAACCCGTTTCCATCAGAGTTTATGCGTAGTGGTTCTCAACAAAATTACATTCGAGTAATGCATCATACCGTTCATTGCAAGACACACAACTACCAAGCTTCGTCCTATTTTAAACACATACACTTTACATGTAACACAAAGATTTACACAAAACCTTTTAACAACAACATGCCGTTACCCTTACTGCACTAAAGAAATAAACTAACCCAAACAAGCCAGACCGATCAGGCACCAGCTTTGCACCATAGTGCACTTCAACACAACCTTTAGTCACAGCTGTGGCATAATATAATAAGATCTTTGTGCGACTTCAAATCACAGACAAAGCTTCTGTGCATTAGAGATCTCTTTTGTCTAGGGGACAGAGTATCAAGCTGAGAAACCAATGGTCTCACGATCGAGGTCCGTCGCCCACATGAAAACTGCTTAAGCTTTAGATCTATAGAATTGCATGTTTCGCTTAGAGTGGCGTGTCTGAGCATCTGAGACTGTGACGAACGCTTCAGAGGCTTAGACAAGCCACTCTTAAGTGATAAAAGCAATCATATGATGCTTATTATACTGAACCACAGAGGTTATAGAGGTCGCGTCGATCGTTTGAGGCTCTCAGACTCTAAGCGATACATGCAATCGTGTAGAGCTTATTTTGTACTGGGTCACAGAAGTGGCCAGCCCGGGTTTATTTACTGTGGCACGAGTTCGCTACTTCAGTGGCCTGTATAAGAAAGACTTTTACTCGTTGAGCACAAGAAATTATGGACAAAACTTCGAGTGTGTTCAGTCCACTGTCAAACCAACATACCCACTTTCTTCTTCTTTTTCGTCTCTGACTGTTTTGCAATTATGCCATTTCCAAGTTAGGGCGTTTTTTCTGAAAATCCATGTGTGTTTATTGGATGGTTGAATCGGGATTGATTTTAGGAATGGACAGTTCCCCGCATTTTTTAAAAACGAGCGAAATTAGTTTATATTTATGAAGAGTTTCTTTCTGATTCCAAATATTGAAATGAAAGTTCTTAAAAAAAAAAAAAAAAAATTAGTTATTTAAATATTAAGAAAAGAAAAAGTCTCAAAACCAAGCCAAAACCAGTCAGATCGAAACACTCAATAAAATCTGTGACGTCAAAGCTTCCTTCCGTATCTAGGGTTATCGTGAGGTTTCTGCCAAATAGTTGGCGTCGGTAGACCATTGCCATATCCCGTATAGGTTGGCGCGATTTGCGAGAAACTTGCAAAACTGGTTTCCGCTGCCGGATTTCCAGCCAAGATATTTGGGAAGCCTTGACGTCAAATTCAATTCGAGCAGAATGAATCGTTTTCTAGCCAACGTGTAGCAGGCGAACTTTGATTGTAAATTTAAAAAAAAAGAAAAAGTGCTTTGTGCAGAATTTTGTTTGTTTGTTGCCTTTTCGAAACAGTTAAAATTGAACAAAAAAAAGCGGGAATTTTCCATTGTATTAAGGGCTCTGTCTTCTTTGGATGCATGAAAAGAAACACTATTTTTATTAATTTTTTTTAAGAATACTGTTATATTTATTGTTATAAAACTTGTTATATTGATTTTAACCACTTTTTTAGTGTGAAAATGCCAGGTAAACAGGAGTCCTCAAAAAGTAGGTAGGTGTGCGCTGTTGAAAAAATCTGGCCCTTCTGAAACAAAACAAAAATGTTATGGTTTTAGGCTTAGTGTGACAGTGGCTATATCCCGTACCTCTAATATTAATTTATATGCAAAAATAACAAAAAAAATTAAAAACGTGTTTTTTTACTTGTTTTTTGGCCCAAAAATATAGTAAAAATTAAAATTTTGCAATAATTCTGGTACGGGATATAGCGACAAGTGTACAGAATATGTGGTTAAAATTTCATACGGATCAGCTCAGTAGTTTCTGAGATTTTTTTCAACAGCGCACACCTACCTTATTTTTGAGGCTGTTTATCTGGCTTTAGCTTTGACTGCTGTTTACCTGGCATTTTCACACTAAAAAAGTGGTAAAAACCATTTTTTTTTTTGTAATTTACGAATGTTTTTGTTAAGCCTGAGAAGTTTTATATCAATAAAAATAACAGTATTCTTAAAAAAAATATTTATAAAGATAGCGTTTTTTGTTTTTTTTCCCGTTTTTTTTCTTTCTTCATGTATTCTAAGTAGTCATACCCCTTAAATTCGAGTGAACGTAACAGAACGTGTTCACGCAACATTAGTTTTTTTCCCGTCTCTACAAACTCACCCTCCAAAATATTTTTACTCAAAAGCGGTTTTAAACCCTTCAAAATAATTGCATTTAAAATGTAATACATATATGGCACATTCAGATTAAAGTTTATTTTGATCTCTCCTATAAAAAACTAATTTGGGGGCATGTCCGGTTACGTTTACCTGTTCTCTAGCCATCCAATAAACACGCAAGTACAGGTTCAAAAAAATGTGAAATGGCAAAACTGGCGAAACAGTGAAAGAAAGAGACTAGTTTGATAGACCAGGTGTGGAAAACACACTATTTTGCAAAATTATTTTCAATATCGAAATGCGTCAACACGTTATTGTAAAATTTAAATATAATGGGATGTGTTTGCTGTTCTCCGCATGAAAAAATATCCTGTGATCCCTGTACTCGATATAATGCAATCCAAACGGTCACTTTTGTACAATGCAGGGGTTTTGAAAGACATACAGAAGGGTTTTGAGTACTCTCATATTGACCAGTTTTGGTTAGGGACAAATCCGTCCAAATTGAATCGGGTCTCATCTGTAAGCCACATACAGCCGTCATCACATTGATTCTTATCAATAAATTTTGCAAAACAGTGTATAAAAATTTCTATACCGGTCGGTTCAACATACTACGTGGGTGACTGTTTGCAAGATATTTATTTTTAAAAAAATAGGGAGTCATTTTCGCGCAACCCCAAAATTGACATTCCATTTCATACTGAAGAAAACTTACGTTACTGGAATCGTCACAAGCCCACCTGATGGCTGTGGGGTTGGCGCTCTAGCTCCCCGTGACTAAAGTGCCGTGTTCGTATCCCGGAGCCGACCAAACGGTAGAGTAGTTAGCGTGCTAGCTTCTAGACCGCGAGGTTGCGGGTTCAAGTCCCAAGGCAGGGAACTATAAGGCATGGGTGTTTGTAAATGTATGTTGGCTGGTCGAATGACGGAATGTTTCGGAGCATTATAGCCCTCGTGTTGCTGACTGCGCCAGATAATCTGAAAACAACCAACCAATCGTATCCCGGATTAGGCATGGATGTTCGCTGTGGAGGAATCTACGTTAAACTGTTGGTGCCGGCCTGATTAGCCGTTATTGTGCACAAGCATAGGTCATTGAACGCACAAACCAACCAACTGTTAGAGCTCTGACTTCGTATGCCAAAGGTGGCATGTTCGAATCTTTTGTTAGACCTGGTTGATCGTTGTGATTCGGAATCCAGATTAAGCTGTAGGTCCTGGTCGGTTGGTTGTTTTCAGATTATCTGGCACCGTCAGCAACACGAGGGCTATAATGTGTCGAAACATTCGTCATTTGGCAAGCCAACATACATTTACAAACACCCATGCCTTACACGGGACTAGAAACCCGCAACCTCGCGGTCTAGAAGCTAGCACGCTAACTACTATACCGTTTGGTCGGCGGTCCTGGTCGGATTAGCCGTTATTGTTCACAAGTATAGGTCGTTGAGCTCACAAACCAACCAACTGTTAGCGCTTTGAACCAACCAACTGGTTAGCGCTCTAACTTCGCATGCCAAAGAAGCAGTGTTCGAACCCCGGGATAGGCATGGACGTTCGTTGTCACGCAATTCCCCTAGATTTTAGTGAAGAATCATACTCACCCATCGACGTTAATTCTCCCCAAGGGGGTCCATTTCTCAAGAACCTTTAACTCCTCTCATCAAAAAATTTACCACTCATTGATATTCTTGAGCCGTCGACACTTTCCATGTTCTCCAAGACGAATCACCATGCAAAAATCTTGTCCGCGCTACAAACTGACCTCCCATAATGCCATCTATAATTTAAGCAAGTAACAACTCAAACACGAAACCCGAGTTTGCTTGAATTGACAAATTAAAGAATCCGTGCACGTTTCCCCATCCATCACTATTAAGAAGGCGTCGAGCACAGCTTTGCGTTGTTGTTTCGGCTCGTGCTTTTATTAAAAGCCTGACGCGTAACGTTACGAGTGCCTTGGGATGCTATATATCTCGCTGTCACGCCACGTTACAGATGTCATGTTACGCTTAAGTGTTATTTAGTGTGGAAGTCTTTTAACTGGAGGGAGTTTGTGCCAAAATTGTGGAAAGTTTAAAAATTACTAATACCAACCTTAAATAGATTTCTGTACCGTTATAAAATTTAAGTTGTTTATTGTTGCTTTCTATTAATTACTAGAAGGTTGTAAGGAGCCCAAGAGGTAGTAAGGAGCGTGTGTGTGTCAAAGGAAAAAAATGAAGTTACAAATATAAAATCAAGAACATGAAAGCGAAAGAAATGTAACAAATTACTAGCGCGTAAGAATCTAGGTTATAAAGTTGCATATAATAATAATAATAATACAAACAAAACAAAATGAAATGAAAAACGGCAGAAATTTGGAATTTCATCAGGCGATTGGCCCGAATTTCGAAACCGTTTAAATTCCAGAACTTTTTCTATAGACATTCTTTCGAATGCCCCAACCCCAACTGCTCAAGAGAAGAAAGAAAGTGAAAAACAAGAAAAATGCAAAAAACACAAAATGCAGGAAAAGATATGTATATATATATAGGCCAGGTTATATGGGGACACGCAATACATATATATATATAGGCCAGGTTATATGGGGACACACTGTATATATATATACATATAGCGTGTCCCCATATAACCTGGCCTATAGATATATAGCGTATCCCCATATAACCTGGCCTATATATATGTATGTATATACAAAAAATATGTATGTATATACAAGAAAAATATACAAAAATTGTTTTTAATGAAAAACGTTTTGAAAAACTGCTTTGCGCGTGAATTTACAGAAAAGTTGAGAGTATCATTTGGATCTTCACTGACAACAAAATCGGCGCATAGTAGATTTGAGAGTTACTATCAATCGAATTGATTAACTTCCTATTCATTATTTGTCCTTTCAGGAAAAAGCATACACAGTGGGATGTAAAGCGGTAAAAATTTTAGTTCATCCCTTAACTTTTTAAAATTGTAAATTGTATTTCCTAATGAAATATTATTTATTAAGTATGCATTGTTATATTTTTCGAAATTTAATATACAAAAATATATACATCAAATTTTTTCCAGTAAACTTCATTATTATTATTCACTTTTTATTTTTCAAAAATCTGGGTTTTGGGGTGCTTTCTTCCTCCCAGATAGTTGGTTGGTTGTTTTCAGATCATCTGGCGCCGTCAGCAACACGAGGGCTATAATGCGCCGAAACATTCGTCATTAGACAAGCCAACATACATTTACAAACACCCATGCCTAACACGGGACTCGAACCCGTAATCTTGCGGTCTAGAAGCCAGCACGCTAACCACTATACCGTTTGGTCGGCTCCTCCCAGATAGCTCTTCTGAAATCGCCTCTTTATTAATGCTCTTCTACTACTTATCGCAGCCACTAATAACGGAAAGAACTAGAGATGTAGAACATCGCACAACTTTCATTTAAACTATAATATTGGTCATTGCATTAAAATTTATGGTGTTGTTTGCCGATTTCGTATTTTCTCTCATTTAAATAGAAATGGCCACTTTGGAGATATACAATTATTTTTACATGGCGGAAAATCGTTAATGTAGTGAAATTGCCGATATTACTCGACAGAGATTACATTGTTCTTTCATGTGCGCGAAGCAGAAAAAAAATCAACCGTTGATGAGCGATGCTCAAGGGCGGAGAGCTCTGTGTTAAAGACACTCGTTTTTCAACTTTTTACGCTTTTATCGCATTTCGAAGGGAATTTCGAAGGTGGGGACGATTAAAACACCTTAAGAGGCACTGCCACAAGGGTTTTAATCAAAATCATTAGAGCCGTTTTTTAGCAATTGCTTGAAAACTTGGTTTTGCATGATTTCAACCTCATGTACATGCGCGATTTTGACGAAAACCTTAATGGTAGGTCTTTGTGCCATCGCCAACCCTCACCCCAAATTTGAACATCGTAGGTCAATTTGTTCGGGAGTTATCCGGACCACGTACACACAGACAGACATTTTTTCTAGACCACTTTTTTGAACCTGGGTTTTCCAATATGTCAAGAAATGAGAAAAGGAAAAAAAAAAGGAAAAAAAAAAAAACACGATTTTTTTATTTATCAAATGCTATACTTTCATTACCCTATGTAAACATATGGGTAATTAAAAATAAAAAATAAATGATTTAAAAGTAACAACGTGTCCATTATAGCTTTACCACTCATTAGTAGTCAAATTACTAAGATTTCCTCTGTTATACTAACTTTTCTGAAAATAATGAATGAACAGAAATATTCCAAAATCCGAAAATTTGGACGTTGAACTTTTTCTGACAAAGTACCCAAAAATCACTTTGAATAAATTATGCATCTTTAGAGGAACACTTTAATTGATTGATGAAATGAGTTTGAGCCACAAAACCACCAAAAATAAATCAAAGGAAAGTAAAAAAAAAAAAAATCCACACTAAAACTATTTCCGCTTCAAATCCAAAGCAAAATTCAACGATCCTTAGAATAGCCATCGTCTTCAATATTGCGTAACCAATAAACTTCAAACCCCTCCACACACACCTCCATTAAATAAAAAAAATAAATAAAAAAAAAAAACTGCAAAATGGCAATGAAGATCATTGCCCTTTAACGCCGGCTCGTTGCCAAACGCTCACTACAAAATAATCGGTGGTGTCCATTACTTTAACGAGGAGGACATGAGCGATTTTTCAAACCTTCTTCGGCACACAGAACAGTTATTGGGATTAGAGGAATATCTTTCAATTTATTTTAGTGTCCTAAGCTTGTATAGGATTTTAACCTGGTCGTGCTTTGATGGTCCTTTGCAGAAATTGTCTATCTAATGCTTACATTGGAAAGTGCTAAGGGTTAAATACTTATATTTCGCATGCAGGGACATCTTTCAATTTATTTTAGTGTCCTAAGCTTGTATAGGATTTTAACCTACGCGTAATTTGATGGTCCTTTGCGGATATTGTCAAACGAATGCTTACATTGAAATTCAGGGCTAAGGGTTAAATTTTTATTTTTCGCATGCAAATCAATCTTTCAATTTATTTTAGTGTCCTAGGCTTTTATAGGATTTTAACCTAGTCGTAATTTGATAGTCCTTTGCGGATTTTGTCGTGCCAATGCTTACGTTGAAATTCAGTGCTAAGGGTTAAATACTTATATTTCGCATGCAGGGACATCTTTCCACTTATTTTAGTGTCCTAAGCTTTTATATGATTTTAACCTTGTCGTAATTTGATTGTCCTTTGCGGATTTTGTCATGCCAATGCTTACGTTGAAATTCAGTGCTAAGGGTTAAATTTTTATTTTCGCATGCAAATCCATCTTTCAATTTAATTTAGTGTCATTGGCTTTTATAGGATTTTAACCTAGTCGTAATTTGATGGTCCTTTACGGATATTGTTGAACCATTGCTTACGTTGAAATTCAGTGCTAAGGTTTAAATACTTATATTTCGCATACATGGACATCTTTCCACTTATTTTAGTGTCCTAACTTTTATAGGATTTTAACCTAGTCGTAATTTGATGGTCCTTTGTGGATATTGTCGAGCCATTACTTACTTTGAAATTCAGTGCTAAGGGTTGAATTTTTATATTTCGCATGCAAAGACATCTTTCAATTTATTTTAGTGTCCTAGGCTTTTATAGGATTTTATCTTACTCGTAATTTGATTGTCCTTCTCAGAAATTGTCGAGCTAATGTTCACGTTGTAATTCAGTGCTGCTAAGAGATAAATACTTATATTTCGCATTCTTGTTCGATTGTTATCTGAGTATTGAAAGAGCACAAAGGAAAACAATTCCCCATAAAATTGTTTTTACTATACATTTTTGTATGCATTGTCGATATTATTAGCTTATTTAACAGAATTTGAGCTCTAATCGAGTTTTCGGAGTGTTTGACGAAAAACATCGAAGTTAGTACAATACATTTAAAAACATAAAAATGGCAAAAGGTTTAATCAAACGTCGTCAATCTTAAAAGGGGAAAGTTTCAATCACTAAACACCGTCAAATTTCACAATGTACGTACTGCATATTATACATATTCAGTACACGAAAAAAAAACGAACAATGACAATATCTTTGATGCAGTTAGCCCCAAAGTCAGATGTTTATTAACATGGCGCAATTTTTACATTTCTTTTAGGGTGGAGGGGGCTACAAAGTAAATTGAGCTTTAACTTTAAAAGTAACAATGCGAACCCTTATTCATTCATTCATTCATTCATTCATTCATTCATTCATTCATTCATTCATTCATTCATTTATTTATGCATTCATTTATGCATTCATTTATGCATTCATTTATGCATTCATTTATTTATTCATTTATTCATTCATTCATTCCTTCATTTATTCATTCATTTATTCATTCATTCATTCCTTCATTTATTCATTCATTTATTCATTCATTCATATATTCATTCATTTATTTATTCATATATTCATTCATTCATTCATTCATTAAATCATTCATTCATTCATTTATTCATTCATTCACTCATTCATTCATTCTTTAAATCATTCATTCATTTATTCATTCATTCATTAAATCATTCATTCATTCATTCATTCATTCATTCATTGGATTTAGAATATTTTGTTTATCCTAAATATATAATTTCAGTTCACTATGTTGAAAAACAAGCTATTTTTCAGGTAAGGGCAGGTCTTAACATTGAGAAGCATAATTTTATGAGTTGCATGCATTTTGAAGATCTAAGTGACGGTTAAGAGCGCCATGTACTTTGACGCACTTTAGACGCACTTTCAAGTCTATGGTCTACTTCGAAAGGAATGGATGGAATGTAGATTCTTCTGATTGGTCGGGTTTCCCTATTTTAATGTAACCCCCTACCAAAGAAGCGATGCCTAACATTTGTGGCCAGTTTAATCTGTCCGGAACAAGGAAATCGATATTCCATCGCATTCATCAACTTGTGCTTCGAGTTGTGTTGGCGAAGTTGAATTTAAAGCATTATTCGCAATACTGAAAGTTAAATGTCAACATATTCCAGATTTAATAAGTTCTATAGCATCGACATCCGAAATTCAAATACATTCATACAAGGTGAGCTAAAATTAGGTGGTCAATGAATCACAGATAGAGCTCTATTTATATCATACCTTGGTCACTCAGAAAGGAGTGGTTCAACTTTGAAATGACATAATGGACAATTCCCGCATTTTTTAAAAAAAAACCGAATGAAATTAGTTTATATTTTTGGAGAATTTCTTTCTGATTCTGAGTATTTAAAGAACAGTTCTTTAAAAAAATTAGTTATTTAAATATCAAGAAAAGAAATTACCCCCAAACCGAGCCAAAAACCAGACCGATCAAAACACTCAACAATATCTATGACGTCAAGAGATCATTAAGTTTCTATGGTTATCGCGAGGTTTCTGCCAAATAGTTAGCGTTGGTTTGGTAGACCATTGCCGTATCAGGTACAGGTTGGCGCGATTTGCGAGAAACTTGCAAAACGGGCTTCCGCTGCTGCTCTTGACGTCGTATTAAATTCGAGCAGAATGAATCGTTTTCCCGCCAACGTCTAACAAGAGAACTTTGATTGCAAATTTTTTTTTTTTTTTTTTTTTTTTTTTTTTTTAAACGCATTGATCAGAAATTTTTGTGTTTATTGCCTTTTTGAAGCATTTAGAATAGAATAAAAAAAAAAAAAAATTAAATAAATTAGGGAAAAGCCCATTGCAATACAGTGAAAGACAGAAAGAAGTGACAAGTGGTATATAGGAGAGAAGAGTATGGAATTTTAAATAACCGGGTTTTCAAAATCAGTTACAATAGTGAAATGTGGCAGCAAATTGCAAAATCTGAATATAGCGGAATGCGTTTATGGTTTCCTTCATTAAAAAGGGACACAGTGACCCTTTTACTGAATGGACATTTCCAGCACTTTTTAAAAACGAGTGAAATCAATTTATATTTATGAAGAATTTCTTTTTGGTTCCCAAATATTCAAACAAAAGTTCTTTAAAAAAAATTAATTATTTAAATATTAAGAAAAGAAAATGCCCGAAAAAATCGTCCGATCGCTGTCCGATCAAAACAATTCACTGTACCTGTGACGTTAAAACATCTTTCCGTTTCTATGGTTATCGTGAGGTTTCTGCCAAACAGTTGGCTTTGGTTTGGTAAATAATGGACAATTTCCGCAATTTAATTTATTATTATTATTATCATTATCATTATTAGTATTATTATTCAATTCTAAATGTTTTGAAAAGGCCCTAAACATAAAAATTTCTGCTCAATGCGCTTTTTTTTTTTTTTAATTTGCAATGATAGTTCCCTTGTTAGACGTTGGCGAGATAACGATTCATTCGGCTCGAATTGAATGTTACGTCAAGAGATCCCAAACATCTTGGCTTGAAATACAGCAGCGGAAACCAGTTTTGCAAGTTTCTCGCAAATCGCGCCAACTTGTACGGGATACGGGAATAGTCTACCAAATCAACGCCAACTATTTGCAGAAACAACACGATAACCATAGAAGCAGGAGGGTATCTCTTGACGTCACCGATTTTGTTGAGCTTTTTGATCGGACTGGTTTTGGCTCGGTTTTGGGGCATTTTCTTTTCTTAATATTAAATAACTAATTTTTTTAAAGAACTTTATTTAAATATTTAGAATCAGAAAGAAATTCTTCATAAAAAAATAAAATAATTTCACTCGTTTTTAAAAAATGCGGGAATCGTCCATTGCCATATCCCGTACCGGTTGGCGCATATACTTATAATACTAACTAGATGGCATGTTTAGGGTTACCTTCTGTAACCAAAATGAAAACCACGTGACGGGAGGACTCCTCGAACGAAGGAGAAAAGGAAACCATTCATTTCAATGGCGTACGCTGAAATATGTCCTACGAAAAGTCACTGAATCCAGTAAAAATGGTCCAATATTGTTCAGCATTCGGTAATAATGAGAAATTCCAGAAAGGGGATTCAATAAGCTTTCACAAGTATGTGCTATTTTGTAAATTTTCTTTATATTTAAAGCTTTGTAGTATCCTCAATTATTTGTTTTGTTTCGCATTCTCGGAAAGTTATTTTCAAGTGATTTATTATGAATCTTATTTAGTGAGTAACATCTGAAAACTGTAGTTCATAATGAAATTGAAATAAAGGCTAAGGTTTTTCCTGTTTTTGTTTAAAGTAGTGGCTGTTTAATGTTTCAAATTTCACTTTGAAGCGGCGAGAGCGAATTTCTGTACATTTAGGTTGGAGCCATTTGTCGCGTAACGAAATGAAATACATTTTAACCCTTACCAAGATTTAAGATCGCTTATGTTTTAAATATTTATTTGATTCAACCCATTTTTTAAATATTCGTAATCTTCAAAGTAGATAAAAAGAATTTATAACATTGTTTGATGCTTGCATAGTGTGATTATTTTTAATAAACTTAATTCCCCCTTCATTTATTTACGGCGCATAGTCAGAAATTAGGGTGGATGTTTAACAAAATATCTTATTTATTATTTGGATGCAACATAATTAGAATACTGGATGGGTACAGATTATTATATATTATATATTATTATAATATTATATATTATTAAACATTAGTATTTGAATTTACTTTTGTAATAACCTGTTGAGATATAAATAACATTTTTGATTTAAAATCATCCAAAAAGTAATTTTTTTTATATGCGTACACTGGAAGTAAAATCCTTTTTATTGACTTCGGTTTTATTTAGTGGGTGTTTGTGGCGGACAAATTTGTAGAGGGCTAATTAACAAACTTGTTGTTATCCATGGGCGCAGGCAGGATTATTTGCAGGAGAGTGCAGACCCATTTTATTGGATGCTAGTCGACTTTTCGTCGATCACATATGACGACATGAATTCATTGATCAGGTGTTTTTTTTTTTTTAGTTTTATCGAAGAAAAAATTGTTTACAATGTAAAACGTTTTAGTTGAAGTTAATAATTAAAAATATCAAAGCTAAAAGTCACAGAATAAATTTATTGCTATAGGTTCAAATACTGAATCAAAACGATTGCACCTAAAGAGTATTTTGGATGTCATTGTAGAAAACGAAAAACTAAAAATAGGAAAATACTTTTTATTTCGGAAATTGTTCAAAATCTTATCTTACCTGTTTTCCAAAATAATTATTGCTTGGGTCTTTTTCAAATTTCATGCAAATGTATTTGTGACAGTGAAATTGAGCTAAAGATTATTAAGCCTGGAAAGTGTTAAGGCCATTGCTCACCTATCTGCAACTCTCGTAGGATAATAATATGGGGTAGAGATAAGTCGCAGAGGCTTCGCAGAGAAAGGTTCTGCAATTCTTTTTTTCTGGAAATAAAAAAAATAAGATTTTTTTTTTCATTGAAAGAAGCATGCTTAAACAAAAATAGAACAAAAGTCTTCTACGAAATGCGCAACGGGTTTATAAAACACTGAGTTATAAAATAGAATTCATAATCTCGATTATTTCCAAACGAAATACATTTCTGGAAATTTACAGCCACAAATAATTTCACAAGATCATTATACTATTCAATGATTTAGTACCCCAAATAGTAATAAGAATGATAATGATTTTTTCTAGGAGCAAAAAAAATAAAATAAAAATAATAATAATAATAATCCCATTCAAGAAATACTAAAAATATGCCAAGTATAAAGAAATAACACAAAGCTAGAGTCAAGGTTTGCTATGGAAGATTAAATTTTTTATTCAGAGGACGTAGAAAATTTGAGATTTTCTAAGAGAGATGAAGTCATTGATTTAAAAGTAGGAGGATGGAACATCGCACAACTTTCAATTACACTATAATACTGACGTGGATTTGTGTCATTTGCCGTTTTTATATTTTCATCATTCATTTAGAAAAAAATGCCAGTTTGGTAAAAATTCTTGTATAGGTCTTTAAAAAAAAAAAATTATAAACTTTGTGGAAACGATGATTTTGTTATTATTTTCCTTTATTATAAGTAAAATTGAGGAGAGAAAAAAAAAAAAACGTTTGTTGATGAGGTATGCTAAAGGAAAGTGAACTCTGTGTTGAAGGCATTCGTTTTTCAACTTTTTACGAAGCATTTCTACGGGAATTTCGGATGTGGGAATGTTTAGAACACCTCAAGAGGCCTTACCACAGTGATTTTGATAAAAATAGCTAGAGCCGTTTTGTAACAATTACTGAAAAATATGATTTTTTTAACGGCAACTACCTTTTGTGCATTCGCGATTTTGACGAAAATCTTAAGGGTAGGTCCCATGGCCATCACCAACCCGCACAAATTTGAACCATCGTAGGTCAATTTGTTCGGGAGTTATGCTGACTACATACACACAGACAGACTTTTTTTCTAGATCACGTTGTTCCAAAACGTGGAGAAATGCAGATTTTTTTTTTTTAATGTTTTTCCCTTTGTTTACATGTTAAACTTGACTAGCATACCAAAAGTTTCATTCTTCTATCTCTGCTAGAAGTACCTTAGTAATTTGATGATCAGTGAGTGAGTTTTGAATGGATAATGGAAATATGTCGTTTTCTGTGTTTTTTAAATTTGATTTGAATATAATCGGTGACTTGAAATTTAGGGGTCTTACTAAAGTGGCTAACAGCTACCTGAAAAGAAAAATTCAGTTCTCAGGTATTCTGTAATACGCAGATATGAGAGATCAAAATACTGCTGAGTGGCTTCGGGTAAAATATGCCTAGCAGTGAATTTGGCGGGTGCACAGCTGTGCATCTAGATTATTATAAACATGTATTGTACTACTTTGTATAAAGATATTAGTATTTTTACTAACAAATACTATTACACTTGATCAACTTTTAACTTTGGAAGAACTTTCTTTTTTAAGTTAAATTTGTATTCTTGTTTCCTACAAAAACAAACTTTTTTTTTTTTTTTTACTTTTTAGAATTCTTTATTAATTTGATTTCATGAAAGTATGCACATTTAAAAGTATTATTTAAATCTAAATAAACAGTTTTGTATTTAACATTGAATTATTACTTAACTTTATCTCATACTTCCTAGTAAAAAAACTAAGTCGCCAAAAATTCATTAAAATAACAATAAATTTTGAACCCTCGTCCCTCGTTTAACGTTAATGTTAGGAAGTATAAATTATTTCTTTACTAATTAATATTGTTATTATAAGTTACGAATTAATAAAATGTATCGGTGAAGATGGAAGAAGGGGCGGAGGGGGTGGAGAGTGCACTTGTCACCAAATTTTGGGCATCCCCCCCCCCTCACTTTTTTTCACCACTTCTACCACTGCATATGGGTAATTTGAAAATAAAAACTATATCATACTTCTATTTCCAGTGAATCCTACCACTTTCTTTCACACTATTTCTAATTTTCAAAATCCAGGGGTTTCAATTCTCAAAATGCTAGGGCCCTTTCCCTTTCACCTTCCTGGTGGCGCTCTTGGGTGCAAACCTTGATCTTTTCAATACTAATCACCAGGGCCTGATTTAGAAAAATTTTTACTGTAGGCCCAACATTCAGAGAGGGGCCCCAATCGTAGTTTACTTTCACACAATTTTTTTTTGTTATAATTAGTATGATCTTGATTTGCTCAAAACTTTTGAATTAATCAAGACCCCCCCCCCCCCCATGAACACTGATTTTAAAGCACACTTTCCTGTATTTTAAACTTACATTTTACCACAGGGTCCACAAATTATATAATAATAAAGATTACTTAATTTTATAACAATAATTGTAAATCATACAGAGTAACCTTTCCACTGTTTCCACGATCTCACCAAAAAGGAGGGCCAAAAAAGTCCACGGAAGAGCCTGCAAACCAACCAATCACAAAGACTCTTTCATTTCATAATATAAAAAGTTGTATATGGTTGGTTGGTGAACATCTCGTTACAAGAGGCGAGAGAAGGAGAACAGCGGCGTAAAGCCTTTGTCTCCGTGTACATATGAAGAAGTTGTATATGATTGGCTGAACCGGAAAGATTTGCTTAATTAGGTTAATCTAGCTAACTTTACTCTCTGTGACTATAAAAAAATATGGAATTTGCGGATGTGTAACTAAAAATTTTTTATTATTTTTGTTCAGTACTTCCCATAAAAAGACCATTATATTTAAAATTTTCAGAAAACTTTCAAAATTTGGGGCCCTCAAATTTTGAGGCCCCTAGGCCCGGGCCTAGTGGGCCTAATGGTAAATCAGGCCCTGCTAACCACATGGATCCAACTACGAATCTGATTTCGAAAACCCATCCAATTATTCGAAATCCAACTTGTATCAGAGACGTGGCGCCATCTATCTTCAACGACGCACACTGTTTTACTCCTAAGAACGCTGTCGGCCCCAGAGTGGCGACTGGCAAGCGGCCAAGGATCACTTAGTCGTGGGTTGAAATCTTGGCCGAACTGCTTTTTCCGGGAAATTAATGAATTTTAGGCTAATGAAAGACAGTGTTAGGTCGGTTTATTGAAAAATTCCACGGATCATTAATGAGATTTATTGAAAGAAAGAATTTTTTTTTTAATCAATTAAAAAGATGAGCCTCAAAGTTTGTAGAACGGTAGAAAGTCAGAAAATTGAATAATCATGCAGTTCTCAAACCTCGACGTTTATTCCTTTTTTGATTATGTTTGTAAGAGAAATGAAAAATTAAGGAAGGTTAGTGCGTTTATTTATGTATTCAAAAGTTTGAGAGGTTTTTTTTTAGAAGAAGCGATTAAATGGTAATAGATTGATGATGGTCGGAGGTTTTTTTTTTATATTTCGTTAAAAAAAAAAAATAAGGCTAAATAAGTGATTTAAAATTACACGGAATCTTAAGTCGGGAAAATGATCTCTTAATTGCAAACATTTTGTACCATTTTTGTCTTCTTTTCAGCGATCATTTCATCTCAGATTAATAAAAGAAATCGCAAAATAATATTACATTTGATGAGTTTGGTCAATGATGTTTTTAATATAGTTAATTGGAAAATTTTGCAGTATTAAGATAACAAATTACAATTTTTTATTTCTTTTTTCTTTTTTAAGTCATAGTATTTAAGAGGGTTATACAAGTCACTACATTTGTCAAATTGTCATAAAGCTTTTACTGTTTAAAAAAAAAAAAATATAGAGAGGTATGAATTAAAAAAAAAAATTAAAAACTTTTAACTTTACCTGAATCACAACTTTGAAAAAGAAGTCCTACTAAGAATTATTCCCTATACTCGCTATGTTACAATCTTCTAGCCCAGTGCATTTAGAAACTACTTTCTATGAAACCTTGACATTTGGCGAGTAGGTACAAAAAAGATCACTTAATGAAATGACATAAATTGTTTTTAATTAATGTCTATTTATTAAAAATGAAAATTAAAATAACAAAAGATAAAACCAGGCGGAGCTACTGCATAGGCATTGACGTAAGGATTTTAAATATAAATTATAATATATTAGAAGCCATTTTCGAGTTTGTAATTTATGTCATTTCATTTAATGATCGTTCCCGCACCTACTCATCAAATGTATATATATATATATATATATATATATATATATATATATATATATATATATATATATAAACACACTTATATTTTTAATTACTGATATATCAATATTAAAAATATTCTAAATTTTCTTAAATTGCTTTAATTAGAATAAAAAACTTATAAAATGAACAAAAAGTTTTTGATTTACACCAAAAATAAATTTAATAAAAGTTTTTAAATAATCTAAATTTTCAAAAAAAAATTAAAAGATCCGTTTTAAAATAAAACTAGGGGTGTGGAACATCGCACAACTTTCAATTTCATCATAATATAAATTTTATATGGTATCATTTACCGTTTTCACATTTTCCCTCATTTAAATAAAAATGGCCAGTTTGGCGATATCTTTGGCACTAATTTTTACAAGGGGAAAAAAAAACACTAAAATGTAGACATCGGCGATGTCATTCAATTGACAATACATTGTTCAGTGCTTAAAGCGGAAAAAATCAATCATTGATAGCAGATACCCAAGGGCAGAGAGCCCAGTGTTGACGATTATAACACCTTAGGCATTAGCATAGAGGTTGTAATCAAAATCGTTAGAGCCGTTTTTTGGCAGTTGCTGAAAAACGTTATTTTTTCATGATTTCTCAGGATTTCAACGTTATGCGCGATTTTAACGAAATCCTTAATAGTAGGTGCTACCATTAACCCACACATCAAATTTGAATATCGTAGTTCATTTTGTTCGGGAGTTATGCTGGCCACACACACGCAGACAGACTCCTTTTTTTTTTTAAATCAGGATGTTCCAAATCGTGTAGACTGAGAGGCGACTGCAATTTTTGGACCCCATCGAACATCATTCTGATTTTTCTATAGAAATTAGAGAAAAGTGAGTAGATTACGAATCCACTGGTCTGCCTTGGCGAAAATGGCCGAAACTGGTCAAAAATCGACATTTAATAAGTTGAACTAAATCCAATTTCCAAATGAGCCATAACTTGCCAAATAATGAGCATTTTTTTTTATTTGGTAACCCTCACTCTTTAATTATCAATTAAGAAGGTTGCAGACAATTCAGTTATCTGGCGACGGTCTACCTGCATCTATTAAAAATGAGCCAAGTTGGCAATAAACATTACATCACGGATGACGTAACTGATGTCGCCAATTTGGCTTACTTTTAAAAGATATAAATTTTCCAAGCCAGAGATCAGAAATCGTTTGCGCTTTTTCTCATTGAAAATAAAAATGTAGGGTTGCCAGACGAAAAAGTTTGTTCTATTTTTGGCAAGTTATGACATATTTGGCAATCGGATTTTAGTTCAACTCATTCCAAGTCGATTATTGATCAGTTTCGGCCATTTTGGTTACGGCAGAACAGTGGATTCCTAATCTACTCACTTTTTTCCAATTTCTATAAAAAATTCAGAATGATTTTCGATGGGGTCCAAAAATTGCAGTCGCCTCTCGGACTAGTGAAGAAATGCAAAAAAAAAAAAAAAAAAAAAAAAAAAAAATTACTGAATGCTATAATCCTATGTAAACGTATGGGTGAATGAAAGCAATAATTTATCCAACTACAATATTCGAAGTATGTCTATCTGAAAAATATCAAAAAAATTCTTTTACATTTTGTGTTTCATTATTGAAGTCACACGCACTCAAACTGTTAACTTTTCAACTGTATTGATTCTCTAATGAGCCTAGTCTGACACAAAATACTAAAAGTGATATTTCACTTGCCGTATCAGCCGGCCGAATTGAAAAGTTTTCTTTGAAAAGTGCAAGCACATCTTTCTTAGGTATGCCTATACATTTGGGTTGGTTGGTTGGTTGTATTCAGATTATCTGGCGCCGTCAGCAACACGAGGGCTATAATACACCGAAACATTCGTCATTAGACAAGCCAGCATACATTTACAAACACCCTATACATTTGGGATGCTTCTCTTTACATTTTATGTAAGATTTTCGACATTTTTTTACAGTTTATCAGAAATAAAAATGAGACTTTTTTTTATATACGCATTTTTTGTTTGAGTTAATCATTTAATTAGTTAATTTAAATTTAAATGGCTCATTAAGACGTTAATAGAATGGGTACATATGAAGCTCTAATTAACTTATAAATATGATTCTTATATTAGACTAGACCCATGCTTCGCTACGAAATTTTAACATATGCAATATTTCAGCTAGCTGTAAGGCCTCGCGTTGCGGAAATCCGTCATTGGTGTATAGGTCCCAGTTTTTGGCGCTTCGCTCGCAGGATGGTTCATTGCTACGCAAAATCAAGCTCGCTTCGTTCGCTGAAAAGTTTATTGACACATAAACACAGGCTTACTTCTCTCGCTGAAAGGTTCATTGTTGCGTAATAATAAGCTGGCTTCACTCACTAAAATCTAATTGCTACATAAAGACTTAATATTAGAAACCTCTCCTCTGTCGAGACACACACAAATCCCCATTAATACTATAATACAACATGCCTTTAAGATTATTTTAACACGTGTTTGTGGAAAGCAAAATTAGAAGGCCAAAACTACTTATGTAGAAACTTTCAGAGCTCTAGGCCTATTAGAAGTCGCTTTTTGTGAAAATATTAATTAAAAAAATTAATCAAAAAACAAATTAAAATTTTAACATTCTTTTTGTCAATAGTGCAATTAGAATGCCTAAACTACTTGTGCTGAAATTTTCAGAACTGTAGCCCAAGTAGAAATCATTTTGTAAAATATTTGTTAATTAAAAAAGAACTAAATAAAAATTTAAAATTCCGTTTTTCAAAAGTCCAATTAGGACTCTATAACTACTTATATTGAAAATTTCAGAGCTGTAGCCCTATTAAATATCGTTTTGTTAAATATATATAAATTAATTAAAAACATTAATTTAAAAAGAACTAAATAAAAATTTAAAATTCTGTTTTTCAAAGGTCCAATTAAAAGGTCAAAACTACTTATGTTGAAAATTTCAGAACTGTAACCCTATTAGAAACCGTTTTGTAAAATATTTATTAATTAAAAAAATTAATTAATAAAAAACTAACAAAAATTTAAAATTCTGTTTTTCAAGAGTTCAATAAGAAGTCTAAAATTACTTATTTTGAAAATTTTAGAGCTGTAACCCTATTATAAGCCGTTTTGTAAAAAAAAATTGTTAATTAATAAAATTAATTAAAAAATAACTAATTAAAATTTTTACATTCTGTTTTTCAAAAGTCCAATTAGATGTCTAAAACTACTAATGTTGAAAATTTCAGAGCTGTATCTCTATTTGAAGTCACTTTGTAAAAAATAAATTAATTAAAAAATTAATTAAAAAAGAACTAATTAAAATTTTAACATTCTGTTTGACATACATAAAATTAGAAGGCCTAAACTTCTTATGTTGAAAATTTCAAAGCTCTACTGCTATTTTAAGTAGGTTTCTTTAGATCCACAGACAGAGAGACATACAGACACACAGCTTGTTTTATTATTATAGATAAAACATATTATATTGATACATGTTACCTAGCAGAATTGTGAATTTGGCTTCTATATTTATTTTACTATAAATTCTTAGATAAAAGTTTAAAAAAATAAATAGCTTTTAACAAAAAATTAAGGTTAAGTTATATATAAAGAAATGTGTTAATTATATCATGTATTAGAGTTTGCATGGAAACATGCAACAATTCTCTACAAAATATAATCAGAGTTTTTATAAATCAGACCAAGCATATTAAAGTGATATCTCTTGGGGTTAAGTCATATAACACAAAAAAAGTAGTTATTCAGTAAACAAGTTTACTACACTAATTAATGTGATACAAAACCCACTGCAATTTCCAAAGTATTTTGAGTTTCAGAAAGGAAATGTCATTTTAAAGGAAACAAATTGGAGAATATTTTTACACAAAATAATATATCCCTTAAAAATAAGGTTTTTAGTATAAATCCTTTGGATGCATTCCAAATTTATAATTGCAATTCCAACTTCTTGAGCATTGCATTGTTTTCAGATTATCTGGCGCCGTCAGCAACACGAGGGCTATAATGCGCCGAAACATTCGTCATTAGACAAGCCAACATACATTTACAAACACCCATGCCTAACGCGGGACTCGAACCCGCAACCTCGCGGTCTAGAAGCTAGCACGCTAACCAACTTCTTGAGCTCAGATCGAGTTTTCATAGTGTTTGACCACTAAGAACAAAAGATCCATTCCGAACTCTTTACGGACTTCTCCCCCCCCCTCCCCCAAAAAAAACTTGAATAAATACATTGACATTTACAACGAGTCAACAATTTACGAAAGGTGGTAAGACCGACGTAAGCAAATAAAAACAAATATCTTTTATGCATTTTATAAAAAAAAAAATTGCCAACAGGATAAAGTTTCAACAATTATTAGGTCAATTAACACTACTCAGATTTGGCTGCCACAAACTAACACACACACACACACAAGCGAAATTAATATGAAATATTTAATAAAATGAAATCGAGGGTATCAGCAATAAATACCTCCTCTCCCCCAGTGATACAAAACACAATTAATAATTTTTAGATAACTCATTTTGCTTCAAATAACTGTATTAGTTTAGAAGATTTCAACACAACCTACATAAATAGGCATTAAGTGGCTTCATTTTAGAAAAAGTATGCATTTCAAATGTTAGCTAGTTTAAAAATAGGGTACTTACGTATTAAATTATCGACCTTTTTGTTGAAATATCGCCGATAATTAAACATCTGTCCTGTTGCCAAAATGAAAAAAAAAAAAAAAAAAAAAAAATATTGAGTGTTTGCTCATGACGTCATTATTAATCGATCATGCATTATTGCATAGATTTTATTTAAAGATCTAGAAGAAAACGAACGACTACGAAAACTAGAGAATGAACCACCTACTTTAGTCTTTGAATTTAAATTTTTAAATTATGTTAACATATTCGTTGCCGATCACGTATCAGCGCGGAATGTCTTGTTAATCGCTAGTAGTCTGCCCTGATCAGAGTTGCCGTTCATGCTGGAATTAACTGAAGTAACAAAATGTGTCATGTGGGCATAAATATCCTATACATCTTGTCGTTCTCCATAAGGTAAGTTGAAAGCTTGTGTTTTTAAAACACAGTTTCTCGTCATTCCAGCAAAGAACGGCAACTCCTATCCGGTGCAGTCTGATCTGGACAGGCTACTGAGGAACAACCCGACATTCCGCACTCATACGTGCAGTGGCCCAGTTTAATAAGATCCATAGGATTACATGTTTCGCTTCGAGTGGCTGGGTGTTTCGCTTCGAAGGTGCCGGGTTCGAATCCCGGAATTAACTGAAGTAACAAAATGTGTCACGTGGCATAAATATCCTATACATCTTGTCTTCCTCCATAAGGTTAGCTCGAAGCTTGTGTTTTTAAAACACAGTTTCGCGTAATTCCAGCTAAGAATGGCAACTCCGATCCGGTGCAGTCTGATCTGGACAGGCTACTGGGGAACAGCCCGACATTCCACGCTGATATGTGCAGTGACCCAGTATAGTAAGTTCCATAGGATTACATGCTTCGCTTCGAGTGGCTGGGTGTTTCGCTTGGAAGGTGCAGGGTTCGAATTCCGGATTAGGCATGAAAATTCGTTACGGTTCTGAATCCACGTTAAGCTGTAGGTTCCAGCCTGATTAGTCTTCATTTTGCATAAAAACAGATAGTTGAGCGTATAAACCAACCAACCAATCGTATTTCGCAACGTGTGAAAAACCTTTTCCAACAAATTGAATTTTTCAGCAAGTTGTTTTACTTTTCCAGACAAAGTTGAGCTTAGTTAAGTTGTACTGTGCTGCTTGCAAGTTTAATAATATTTTTTTTTCCTGATTAATAATTGATTAACTTTATTGCATGCAATGATTTTTTTGTTATAGAAAACAGAATTTCTTGAGAAGATTAGAAGCAGTCTGAAGTTCTAATAATGTTAGGTTCATAATAAGCATTAAATAGTCTTATTTTAAATCGTGCTTTCCTTATTCATATTTTTATTCACATTTCAGATTAATTAAATTAATATTGGTTTTAGTATTTGAGGTTATGATAGATATTGTTACGAAATTTTCACAGAAGAAATGATGAAGCGGGCACCGATAGCCTTGCGGTAGAGTATCGAGCTCGTAACCGGAGGGTTGTGGGTTCGGGCCTCCGTCCGCTAAATATCGGTGTGTACCTAATGGGGGCTGGTGCACATTAAATCTGTCATGGCCTCAATGTCCTCTCGTTGGTGTGGCGGGGTCAGAGAGAGGGGTTTACACTAGAAGATTTCGATCTCGTATTCTTCTAGATGCTCAAAATTACGAGACGTATTTGGCTGTGTTAAGCACTTTATAAGTGGCAGAAATAGACAGTCAGTAGTTCCAAAAAAAAAAATAAAAAAAATGATGAAGCAGTTTTTAAAAAATAAAAACTATAACGTATACTTCTTTCGAAAGCTTACAAAGCTATTCCGAACAACAGTAAACTCATTATCCAACTTGAACACAAGCTTCGATGCTGCAACTTCGAATATAGCGATAATCCAGGAACCACGAAAGTAAACAAAGCGCTCAGCTTCCTTCAAAGCATCATCCGAAATTAAACTGATCCATGATTTCACACATTGGCTCTTTTTATACCCTCGCGGCAGAACTTTCTAGCAAAATCCAGTTAACCAATCACGTGAAGGAAATGCCTCGAAATTTCCCGATCTATTTAAATGTTGCCACCTTTTTTCTAACTTATATTATCACTGTTAACAACTAAAATAAAATAGAACTTCAAAATAAATACGTCATTATTTACAAATACGTACGAAAAATTTGTTTAACAGTAAGTTACAGGCAAAATATTAAATCCTGCATTCTATAGAATAACTAGGTATTTCATATAATGTCGAAAATTGACCTGGAAAGTAAGAAAAGATTAAATCTTTCACACATTGCCTAGGAATTCTGTCGAATGTCAAATGACAAACCGGCAAAGTATGAAATGCATCATCAATTTTTTTTTTAAAGTTCATTTAATGAACCTGTTTTGCTTTTTATAAGAAATAAAATGAAGTGATGTTGAAATAAGTGATAATTAACTTTCTTGGTGCAAAAAGTGGGAATATTTTATTTTGTTTCATTGATATGACAAGCATAATTTTTTTTTCCTACAACTTCAATTTTCTTACTCATCTATAATAATAAAACAAGCTGTATGTCCGTAAATCTGAGGCTCTGTGGATCTATAGAAACCTACTTAAAACTGAAGGAGAGCTCTGAAATTTGAAACACAAGAAGTTTTGGCCTTCCAATTGTACATATGTCAAACAGAATGTTAACATTTTAATTAGTTATTTTTTAATTAATTTTTTTAATTCTTTTTTTATTTACAAAGTGACTTCAAAGAAAGATACAGCTATAAAATTTTCAACATAAGTAGTTATAATTTTTTAAATGGACTTTTAAAAAACAGAATACTAAAATTTTAATTAATTATTTTTTAATTAAATTTCTTAATTAATTAATTAACAAATTTTTTTACAAAACGACTTCTTAAAGGACAGCAGCTTTGAAATTTTTAACATAAGTAGTTTTGGCTTTCTAATTGGACTTTTGAATAACAGAATTTAAATTTTTTTTTTCATTAATTTTTTTAATTAATTAATAAATATTTTACAAAACAATTTTTAATAGGGCTATAGTTCTGAAATTTTCAACATAAGTAGTTTTGGCCTTTTAATAGGACTTTTGAAAAACAGAATAGTAAATTTTTATTTAGTTCTTATTTAATTAATTAATATATGATTTACAAAACGATTTTTAATAGGGCTACAGCTCTGAAATTTTCAACATAATTAGTTGTGGCCTTCTAAATGGACTTTTGACTAAAAGAACGTTAAAATTTTAATTTGTTTTTTTAAATAATTTGTTAATTTATATTTTCATAAAAAGTAACTTCTAATAGTTTTAGAGCTCTGAAAGTTTCAACATAAGTAGTTTTGGCCTTCCAATTTTGTTTTCCACAAACACGTGTTAAAATAATCTTAAAGGGGTGTTGTATTATTGTATTGACGGGGGAAAAAAAATTCCCCTCGACAGGGGAGAGGCTTCTAATATTAAGGCTTTACGTAGCAATTAGATTTTAGTGAGTGAAGCGAGATTATGCTTACGCAGCAATGAACCTTTCAATGAGCGAAGCAAGTCTATGCTTGCATAGCAATGAACCTTACAACGAGTGAAGCGAGCTTGATTTTTCGAAGCGAAATAGCTACCTGCGAACGAAGCGCCAAAAACTGGGACCTATACACCAATTACGGATTTCCGCAACGCGAGAGGGGGAGGTATCGCACCCTGAGTTAGGAATGGATGCTCATTGTGGTTTGGAATCCACGTTAATCTGTAGGTCCCGGCCTGATTAGCTGTTGTTGTGCACAAAAATAGGTTGTTGAACGTACAAACAAACAACCTGCAACGCAATTCCTCACAGCAGGCTAAAATATTGCACATGTTAAAAATTTTGCAAATTATTGCACATGTAAAAAAGGTTTTCAATGGCTGTCCTTCATTATTTTTTTCAAAATAACATATGTATTTTTGAGGATGAACGTCTTTTAAAAAAATCTAGGGTGTGGAACATCGCACAACTTTCAATTACCCTATAATACTGAAGTGGATTTGTGTAACTTACCGTTTTTATATTTTTATTATTCATTTAAAAGAAATAGACGGTTTGGCGATATTTTTTGAGATAATTCTTGTATGGATCTTTTTTTTTTTTTTTAAATTCGCCAAAATGGTTATTTTGGCTATATACTTTTAGCTAATCCTTATATTATCTTTTATTATAAGCGAAACTGAGGGGAGAAGAAAAAATGATCGTTGATGAGGTATGCTCAAGGAAAGAGAACTCTACTATGTTGAAAGCATTCGTTTTTTAACTTTTTACGACATTAAAACATTTTTACGGGAGTTATGGAGGTGGGGTTCTTTAGAACACCTTAAGAAGCATTACCTTAGCGATTTTAATCAATTTCGTTAGAGCAGTTTTTTACCAATCATTGAAAAACATGGTTTTTTCCATGGCAGCTACCTTATGCGCATGCACGATTTTGACGAAAACCTTAATGGTAGGTCCCATAGCCACCACTATCCCTCATACCAAATTTTATCACCTTAGGTCAATCTGTCCGGTAGTTATGTTGAACAGAGACGCACAGACAGACATTTTTTCTAGATCACTATTTTGATATCAGGATGATACAAAACGTGCCAAACGAGCAAAAGAAAATAAAATCGTGGGTTTTTTTTTTTTTTTTTGACCGAATGCTATACTTTCATTACAATATGTATAAATATGGGTCATTGAAACTAAAAAAAGCCTTATCGTGACTTTTTTGTATAATTTTCCTATAAAGCATTTGTTAATTATCCTATAGAATGCCAAGGTATTATAAATAAAACCTACAGGTATTTATCAAAATAATGGAGACACCTGTGAATAAAAGCGACATTTATGAACGCTTCGCAAGCATTAAGAAATTATCCTAGCTACGAGATGTTATTTTTTAATAATACACTTAAACAGCGTGAATCATGTTACGTAAAAGGTACCTTTAGTGAAGTTCCAAAATCGTAAAATGTCAGACATCACAGATTTATAAAGAGGCCAAGTTGTGAGAGCCCGATTATATGGAGCAACTGTGACTGAAACATTCCAATTTTTAGGCGTTTCTATACTAAACTTCAACTTAACTTGACATCACTAGACGGTAGATCATCACAGTGCTCATAGGTAATTAATCCATTTTGGCGGCGTGAAAGTATAATGCTCGCCAAACCATAACCCTGTAGAGAACAAAAGGCTATAAGGTTTGGCGAGAATTACGTCTTCACTCCGCTGAAATGGATTAAATGCCTATGAGCACGGTGAAGATCTATCGTCTAGTGATGTCAAGTTAAGTTGGAGTTTAGGTTGTTTGTTTGTTTGGTTGGTTGTTTTCAGATAATCTGGCGCCGTCAGCAACACGAGGGCTATAATGCGCCAAAACATTCGTCATTAGACAAGCCAACATACATTTACAAACACCCATGCCTAACACGGGACTCGGAACCCGCAACCTCGCGGTTTAGAAGCTAGCACGCTAACCACTACACCGTTTGGTCGGCCACTCCCTATAAGAATTGATCACGCTATAAATGTTACCTGTGATCAGAAAGTACACTATACTAAACTCCAACTTAACTTAAGTTTCTAGAGGTATGGTGTCTGAAGTCATGACAGCGTACACACATCGCGACAAAGCAAGCTCGGCGAAGCAAAATAGTGGTTGGAAAGAGAAGCTGAGGGAAAGAGACCGACGGGTTTCGAATCTGATTGTAATGTATGAAAAAAAAAAAAATGAAGAATGGTACAATATTCCTCTAAACACTAATCAGCACCTATATGATTCGATTTTCAGGTGAATAGAAGTGGTAAAAGGCGGTCCTACGCTACAGTGGCGGATCCAGGATTTTCCTGAGGGAGGGGCGCAACTATTTGCAGTGCCTTAGTCAGGACGAAGTTGAATACTTAATTTTTTTTTTTTTTTTTTTAATCTAAGCAGTGTTCAAAAAATATACTTCAAGATCATCCATATCCATTGATTGATACCCCCCCCCCCCCCCTCATTCGTCACATCTCCCGTCTTGATAGCTTAGCGGAGGGTGGTTAACACTGTCCTTTTGTTTTTTTCATTATTTTATTTAATAAAAAAATTGTTTTCAAAACGTACCGTACATATTGAAGCTACATTTCCGGAGGTATCGATTATACAGAAGAAATTCCAATGAAAGCGGGAACTTGCTACTTTTATTTGTGACTAATTGAGTAAGTGTAAACCTTACATTATACTTACATCAAACTAGGAAATCAGTAATTGTACATTATACTTTAACATATTCATAAAATATTAATGCAGCGGGCTTAATAAGTAAAAATACGTAGTTTTACTGGATAATCCATAGCTACTCGAGCAATCTAAAGTATGTAGGGAAAAATTGTTTTCCAAGGAGAATGTTTTACTAATAATTATAAGTAATATTTTTAATAAGGCAATAGAAACAAATACAATTTAATTATTGATCAGTTATTACAAAACAAATTCCAGTTTCGTAGTCTACTCTATTGCCAATAGTTATACTTACACTTGAGAAAGTCTAATGATAAAATTAAATGAAAAATCCAGTGATAAAATTTGACATTATATAATATCGTAAAACAAGACCCCCCCCCCCCCCTTAACCTTCTCCGAAATAATCACTAAAAAAAGTAGGTCTTCCTGCTTCCCGTTGGTACCCACCGCCTGGCTGGATCCGCCATTGCTACGCTATATTAGTAATGGATTCCTTATAAATTTAGTGTGTTTCCATATGTATATATATATATATATATATATAATTTATCAGTTTAGGCTTTACATAAAAGGATAAAAATAAAAATAAATCGTCATGAAAAAAAATACCAACCAGAAAGATAAAGATTTTGCTGTATACATCTAATTGAAAAGGGATACATTATAAGTCAACGTACTGCGATAGGGGGTCAAAGGGTTACATGCAATTACTCATTGCTTGACATGAGTGGCTAAGATATCACGGAAATTTTCATAATTAAGTCATTTAGTGCTTGCAATTGTTTATGTTTATTTCTGAAGGCGCATACGTCATGGTCAATCATTTATCTTTATAATGAACAGAAACTGAAGCTTTAGCCAATTTTTTTATTTCATTAATGTCAAATTATCGAGAAAAATTGACTGTACAAGTGAAAGCGGATTCATTTAAACGCTTACCAGCAAGTAATATTAAAAATAAAAATTGTGCACTTAAAAATACTTGCAGTGCTGCACTTGCAAGTTTCGCAGCATTTCTTTTAGATACAGTGGGTCCATCACATTATGTAACAAAAGCTTTCAGAGGAACTCTCATTTGCGTTGTCTATGTGCTTTTTGCCTGTTGAATATGTTGAAGTTGATGTTGGAAAGACAAAAGCACTTTCTCTGATATCCAAATTAGGGCTTTAATTTTCTACAATCAGAGATGTGATGATATGAGAGTTGTATTTCTCAAGACACGTGGCTATGGTGGATGAGGAGATTCATGCGAAAAATGTGGAAATAGGTGGAAAAAAAATCACTCGTATGCCACTTCTTTCAGAAACATTCTGCTTCCTGGCAATTTCCTTCTTCAGCCACTTCTTCAGTTTTCTTCTGCAGTAACAATTATACTAAACTTCAACTTAACTAGACATCACTTAGACGGTAGATCGTGACAGTGCTCATTGGTATTTAATCCATTTTGGCTGCGTGAAAACATAATGTTCGCCAAACCACAACCCTGTAGAGAACAAAAGACTATAAGGTTTGGCGAGAATTATGTCTTCACTCCGCCAAAATGGATTAAATACCTATGAGCACTGTCACGATCTACCGTCTAAGTGATGTCTAGTTAAGTTGAAGTTTAGTATAGACATCAAATGCCCACGAACTGTCATATGACAAAATATATCACTCTAAAATTTACTTTGCCCAGACTTATTATGTCATCTGTTGAGCATGTTTTCTCCTTTCAGCATAAGGGCTATTCTGAAATTAATTGAAAATTCCGGTCGCTGTGCGTTTACTGGCTTAATATTTATTCCTTTAGGTGAGGAAAATGGTATTAAATAGAAAAAAGTTTACGTTTAATGATTTCAGTCTTTATTTTGCATAATTATTTATTATTATTTTTTAAAAATTCAAAGTACGGGAAATTTAACTTCCATGGAATATCCCCACTCTTGTTTTTTTAGTGTTAACTAAAGAAATAAACCTGATTAATAATATATTTGTTGGAAAATATGGATTAAACCTTTATTTATTATATCAATAATTAACTAATCACGAAGAAATATAAGTTTTGATTTATTTTGCCACTTTATTTTAAGCACATAAGTTGTCTCTGTGATGCTGAGGTAACTTCCATGGAATATCTTAAACTTGATTAAAACTCTACTAGATAGCAGAACAGTCTTCTTTACCAGAGCTGAAGAGAAGCTCAAGTCAACCATTTTGTCTGATGATGTAGTTGGATGTGCATAGTTTTATTTTGTGTGTGAGAAATCTGTCCAATCCCCCAAATATCTGGCGAGTTCTTTTTGTTCTTATAACCTCCATGTTCAGTGTTCACTAACGTTATTCCTTAGAGTGTTAAGCATACTTTTGACTTTAACTTTAATCAAATAGCCAATTTTTTTCTCTAAAAGCAAAGTAAGAGTATCCTCAGTCTTTTAGGTTAGATTTTAGGCATGGCAATCTACTTATTTATAATACTCCTAGGTTGTGTTAACCACGGAGGTTACAAGCAGAATTATAAAACTGAGGGGTTTTCTTAGAAAATGCATTAAAAAATTAATATAAAAGAGTAAAATTTAAATTTTGTTATCTATTTTTTATTTTTATGTTTTTTTACCTCCTCAAATTCCCTTTATTTTCTGAATCGCTCATAATGTATAATATTTTCGTACGTTTTCTTTAAAAAATAAATAAATCTTATTTCCAGGTCATTAGGGTAAAATAAGATATCAATGAATGATTTTCTCTCTTTTTTTTTAGATCAATATTAGATTTTAGTAAGAATTTTTTTTTTTTTTTCACTCAGGCTTGTCCATATCAAATAAATTTTCATCGAAATGGAAGTTATGAAATCTATACTTTAAAAAATCTATACTTTAAGGTAATTGGGGTAGCACAAAAATTTGAACTAGAGAATTGAAATTTTTTGTACTACATTAGAACACTAAAATGCAACTTTCTAACATATATGCATTTGAAAATTCAAATTTTTATATTTTCTATCCTCCCTACTGTTCGAAGAAGAAGAAAACGGAATGGCATATAAAAATAATAATTAAAAAAAAAAAAAAATTATATTGCAATACTACTTTTCTCCTTCTTCGCATACATACAGGTTAAATTTTACGTAATTCTAACGATTTTTTTTCCCTTCCTTTTTTACAACTTTCTAAAACTTAAACTGCAATATAATCGTCCCGATGTGATTGTAATTAAAATTTTACTTTCAAAAAGGATTATTTGAAAAGAATATTATTTTTTACGCCAAATCATAGCTTTTCAAAAGGAATAGTATAGCATAACAAAAAACTCTTTTTCTTACGCTGTGACACTTTCTCTTTCCTTTAGTATATACAGGTCAAATTTCAGGTATTCTGAACAGGTGTTTTTTTTTTTTTTTTTTTTTTTTTTTTTTTTTTAACTATTTGAAAGTTGAACTCCAATTATGTACAATCGACTCTTTTCTAATTCTAAAGTCCAGGTGTCCTTTGCGTAACTCAAAGAGGAAACGAACAAACTAAATTGCTTGTAATCATTCATTCATTGAATTTCTATCAACTGAATTTCCATTAATTGAATTTCCATTAATGTCTCTGAAGAGGGAAAAACACATATACATGTCCACAGAGGGTACAAATATTTTTCTCATCATTGCAGAACGAACCATGATGTTCCTCTGATAATAGCTGGGCCCGCAACATATTTATATTTAATACGATCCTATGTTCCTATACTTTTTCACTATTTATTTAAAAAAATTCCATATTTTGTAGTATGGAAATGTTTACAAAATTCTATTAAAAATGTTGTTATGGCTTAGCGTTAACTTTATATGTAGAGAGAGTGTGTATTTTATTTGTCCATGCGCAAATATTGTCTAACGTATTTATTAAGAAAGTTTAACAAAAACACAATAGATGTCGCCACGACACACGATACGCATCGTTCGACACTGATTCTGTTGGAGCTTTTCGTAGGTCGGACACACTAATATACGAATCTGAAATTATTATTAAACTGAACAAAAAAATATTGATTTTTATCCTAATAAAATTACAAATATTATTTTTTTCTTTTTTTCCAAGTGATCCAAAAATAATAATTTTCGTTATTAGTAATTCTAAGTCTAAATATAACCCATAAAAACAGAATTTTTAAAAAATATTTTATATGCATTATCAATTTTTATATTCAGTCACACAACGCCGATAACAAAAACATTTCTATCAACAAAATATACGGCAAACTACGTTTCAAAATTTATTTAATAAAAATGAACTGAAATCTCACATCCAAATATCATTTATTTATTCTGAATAAAGTAACTTTATTTTTTATTTATTTAAAAAAAAATTGGCAAGAGAAAACAGTTTCAACAGGCAAGAGAAAACAGTCGGCTCAATACTTTTTTAACTTGAATGGATGACGGCAAGTTGGTCTATTAGTATTCCGTAAAAGCGACCTTTTAGTGACAGTAACAGCCCCAAACTTTGATAGAATGCAATATCATCGACATCAAACCTATCTGCCAAGTTTCAGTCTGATTGGATGACGCCAAGGAGGTTAATAATCCCTTCGCAGATCCCACTCCCATCGACAAACAAACAAACTTGCAAAAGCGAAGTTACTATAACGAATTTAAAAAGAAGTTAATCTTCTGTTTCAACCTTGACAATGCGACTTGACCTTACTTTTAATAAAAGTATTTAAACTGTACTTTTCCAGATTATTTAGTTTTAATCGATATCATTTGTGAGACGATGGCGGTCGAAATCATTCAGTTTGTTTTATGATAGAGACGCTGTCTGTCGCAGTATTTACTGAAGCCAATCTTTATAAATTGTCCAAATCAGATTCAGTTTCCTGTGTTTATTCTTGATGAAAACCAGCTTGCTGTAAGCTTTTTCATATAGTTTCTTCGGACGCGTAGTAGAGAGCTCTGTTCTATAATAGTCCGAGAGGCGACTGCAATTTTTGGACCTCATCGAACATCATTCTGAAATTTTTATAGAGATTGGAGAAAAGTGAGTAGATTAGGAATCCACTGGTCTGCCGTGGCAAAAATGGCCGAAACTGATCAAAAATTGACTTGGATTGAGTTGAACTAAAATCCGATTGCCAAATATGTCATAACTTGCCAAAAAGAGAACAAACTTTTCTGTCTGGCAACCCTGCATTTTGATTTTCAATGAGAAAAAGCGCAAACGATTTTTGATCTCTGGCTTGGAAAATATGTATCTTTTAAAAGTAAGCCAAATTGGCGACATCAGTTACGTCATCCGTGACGTAATGTTTATTGCCAACTTGGCTCCCTTTTAATAGATGCAAGTAGACCGTCGCCAGATATCTGAATCGTCTGCAACCTTCTTAATTGAAAATTAAAGAGTGAGGGTGAGAGAGTGAAAAAAAATGCTCATTATTTGGCAAGTTATGGCTCATTTGGCAATTGGATTTAGTTCAACTTATTAAAAGTGGATTTTTGACCAGTTTCGGCCATTTTTGCCACGGCAGACCAGTGGATTCGTAATCTACTCATTTTTCTTTAATTTCTATAAAAAAATCAGAATGATGTTCGATGGGGTCCAAAAATTGCAGTCGCCTCTCAGTCTATAAGTTAACACATACTATTTCTGAAAAATTACAATTTGTAAAAAAAAAAAATCCGAAGCGTGAAATTTAATTTTTTTTTTATATATGTATCTTCTGTGGTACCGGCGGGTCGCAGAAAAATCTTTTACGGGGCAAATCTGGTCTGCGGGGGGACGTAGTGGCTGACGTTGCTAGATCATGATTGAAAATCTTTTTAAAAGGTTGGAACACTATATTTCTTTGCTTACAAAAGACAAGAAATTTAATTTTCAGAACAAGAGACAAGACATTTAATTTTCACAAAATTTCACTAGAATAAAATGTTAAAAATTCATTAGGACGTCCTTGCAAGGCTCATTCCCTAAACTCGCCTTGTTACAACCTTTTAGACCCAGGATATTTAGAAACTTCTGTATAACCCTAAAATTTGGTGAATAGGTACAAAAAAGATAACTAAAAGAAATGGCCTAAATTGTTTTTATTTAATGTCGATCTATTATAAATGAAAATTAAAATATCAATACAAAACCAGGTGGAGCCACTGCATATGCATTCGAAATGATTTTAAATATAAAATAAAATACATTACACGCCATTTTCAAGTTTTTAATTTATGTCTTTTCATTAAGGGAACATGGTACTAAAATAATTATTTTCAGAAATTGTACCACTAAAATTTAAACTATAGTAATTTTACATTGTGTTGATGGTAAATAAACATAATTTAACCTACAAAAATATTTTGAATAAATAATTTTTGCTTAATTCAATTTATTCATTTATTTATTTATTTACTTATTATTATTTTTTTTAAAGTGCAACTCCTTCCACAATTTTAAGTATTTTTCCACTAAATTTTTACAATATATTCTTATTGTAATTGTTAACATTAGTTAGTATGGATTTGAAAATGCAAGCTATGGAAAAAGTGTTGTATGTTTCTACACTAAAACAGCAGAAAAACAACATTTTTTTCAAGTTTTCAACTTTAAAAAATAAAAATAAAAAATAAACATATCACACCTTATTTCATACTAACTTTTGTTTATCAGATGTATATAAATACACTATAAAAATTTCCCAATCCTAAATAAATTTAGAAAAAAGCCTTCGGGATTTAAACAACACTCAAACTGAAAACTAACGAACTGAGAAAAACAGTGTTAAAGATTTCTTTTTCAGCTTTGATAGTGTGAGAGGTTTTAGAAAATACAATATAACTTTTTATCTATCAAAGGTGCAAGTATAAATTTTTGCACTGCTTTTCAGAAAGATATTCTCTACATTATGAGATAAAAATTGAAAAATTGACAAAGCAGTTTCTAAATGCACTTGGGTTGAAGATTGTAACATAGCGGGTATGTTGAATGATCCTGACTATACTAAACTTCAACTTAACTAGACATCACTTAGACGGTAGATCGTGACAGTGCTCATAGGTATTTAATCCATTTTGGCGGCGTGAAAGCATAATGTTCGCCAAACCACAACCCTGTAGAGGAGAACAAAAGGCTATAAGGTTTGGCGAGAATTATGAGTTTAAGTATAGGTATATAAGTTTAGTATAGGATTTCTCCTTCAAGAGAAAAAAAGTTATTCTTATATATTCTTTAAAAAATATAAATTATTGAATTTTGTATAGCACCTCACCTCAGCTCATGTACTTGACCAGAGGGTTCACCATTAAGCGGCCGGCGGGTCGCATCCGGTCCGCAACAGCTTTTTCTGCGGTCCGCTGGCAACATAAAAGGGGGGGGGGGATCAAATTTCGCTGTATGGATTCCTTTTAGCGTAAAGCTTATAAACTTTAGGATAATGCTGATAATTATTGAATAAAATAATTTTTTATTCATACATATATTGCATTCATACATATATTGCAAAAATGACATAAGTCAAAATTTATCATTTTGAGTAAAAAATCCGAGACTGCATGTACTTGAAGCTAGTTGAATGGCACAAGATTGTTTTCATATTAAATTCAAGTTGAAACAGACTTAAGCGTCCTTCCAGCCCATATAATTTATGATTATGTATACACTTTAACTTAAAAAAAAAGAATTTTGGGTTGTGTCACTTTTGTAGCAAGAGTGCGATAAAACATCGCGAAATCAGAAATTTTAAGGTAATTTCACTGGTAATGCATTGCTGCGAATTTGTCAACATCACTTAAGCCTAACTGAACACAGGGCAAATCAGTTTCCGCATCGATAAATAATTTACAGTAAGCAAAAAACATTTACCATATATGTAAAATAAAGCATTTTACTAACCTTGATATTCGATTAATGATTTAAATACTCTGTACTAGACATTGGCTTTCGGTCTTGATGCGGTTGTTGTCGATTTCAATCGAAGTTACGGTTGCGGTGATCCGAGGTTGCACCATATTTTCGTGCAACCTCCTCATCAGTATTTTTCGTTGATGGAAGTTGCACCAAAAGGTGGTGCAACTGCCTGCCAGCCATGAAATTGCACCAAAATTTGGTTCAACGTTGAACTGAATTTTTTAACAGTGTAGAACAACTGTCTCCACTGGAAGTTGGAACAAAAGATTTACTTCTAATTTTTTAACTTTGTTTCACGTAATAATGAAAATTATTATGTTTCAATTATTTGAAAAAAAAAAGAAAAAAAGAATATCAATTGTAATTTTATTAAGATAAAACAAATTTCAATAACTTTTTTGATTTATCAGACATGATTAAAATATTGAATCGATAGCAATTAAAGAACATATTAACATATTGGCATAATCTGCGGCCTGCGATAATCTATCGAATCTAAAAGTTAGTGGAGAACGCTTTATCTGGAGCCTAAAAATAAGAATTTTGAAAAAATTCTTCATTTCAGACGTAAACGAAATTAAAAGGCCTGATATTTCGTCATCTGAACTATACCATGTGTACAAAAAAAAAAAATACATATCCAATTTAATCGAGCTTAAAGTCTTGTCTTCGGATCAGTTGCTGCGGTTTGGGTAAAATAGAATTATCTACGTTTACCTTTCAGAAAGTGTTTTCTATAATTGAATGATATGTTTTACGTCCGCAACACAAAATAATTGCACATTTGCTAAAAATTTCAAATTTGAAGCGAAACTGAATAATAAGATTTTTTTTTTCTGTCAACAGATGACGTCTCTATTTTCCTTTTGTATATTGATAAAAAAGATGAACTTTAGCTTTCCTCCCAATTTTGTTAATAAGTTCAATATTTTTAAGGGAGTGCTAGGGCTGCTAAAATTGTTGTTCAAATCTTGGTTTTTCAAAAATGATTAATAAAGTTCTTACTGGAGTAATAGTTAACAGGCATATCTTATTTATCTTCTCATATGAATGATTTATAACTTATATTATATGTACTTTTTTTCTGGGAAATTTAATCATGTATTTGGAATTTTCAATGTCTTTATTAGCTCCTTATTAATCATGCTTTTCATTCTATACTGCCAGGCAAAGCACAGTAATATACAATTGAGTTCAAAAGAAGAAATGGCAGTTTAAATTTTAACAATTTCATGTGATTGATGATGATTTATTGACAAACTTATTAATTTTATTTATTATTTCCCGTGTATTCTCGTACCTGTATACTATCATTAAACTTACCCATTATGTAAACTAAATTATAAGGAACCACCAGGTAAAAATCGCTCATTTTGGCCAAAAAATGTAGATACTAACTCTGTGTTTGGCACGGCAGTCAAATTCTTATTCGATCAACGCCTATGACCTAAACTCTCCTTTATCTCAAAACTGAAGATCATGCAAGTGGAATTTGCTTAGTATCTAGTTCCAAGTTTATTGGAAAGATGGCGACACCACACAATAATGGTTTCGAGTCAAAATAGCGAACCTCTCTCCATTCTCTTACTGTTGTTCTCTTACCGTTTTTATATTTTCATCATTCATTTAGCAAAAATGACCAGTTTGATGATGATATTTTTTGCGATAATTCTTGTATGGAGTCTTTTATTATCATTAAAAAAAAAAAAAACTCTCCGCCAAATTAATGATTTTGGCGATATATAATTCTTTCAATAATTATTATATTATCCTTGCTTGTAAGTGAAACTGAGAAAATAAGAAAAAACGAAAGTTGGTGAAGTATGCTCAAGGAAAGAGAACTCTGCATTAAAGGCAGTTGTTTTCCAACTTTTTACGCCATTAAAGCATTTTTATGGGAATTTCGAAAGTGGGAATGTTCAGAACACCTTAAGAGACATTAGTACAGCGATTTTGAACAAAATCGTTAGAGCCGTTTTTAGCAATTACTGAAAAACATGATTTTTTCAATGGCAGCTATACCTTATGCGCATTCTTTGTGCCACGACCAACTCGCGCGTACCAAATTTGAACATCGTAGGTCAATTTGTTCGGGAGTTATGCTATAACCACGTACACACATATACACACAGGCAGACACTTTTTCTAGATCACTTTTTTGAAATCAGGATGTTTCAAAATGCGGAGAAAAGCAAAAAAAACGAACTTTTTTTTTTTTAACCGAATGCTATACTTTCATTACTCTATGTATACATATGGGTAATTGAAAGTAATAACAATGTGGAGGAAAAGTGTTAAAATACAACTTTCTCTGGTTCTTAGCAAACGCTCACTTAACAGTTTGTAGTTCCAGATTTTTTCTTTTTAGAAATTTGTTTCCAGTTTTCGTTTTTGGATAGTATCGAGGGTAATACTAAACTGTGCACGAGCAAAATTGAAAACCATTTTATAAATATAGAATAACTCAAACTAACAATCTCCAAGAAATTGAAAACTGATTATAAATTATTCCCAAAGCAAACGCCTACAAAATCCGGCAAATAATTAATGCTAATAATAAAAATTATGTAATTTTTAACACTAAGTTCTGTCACTTTCTTGACACGGCCCTTTCATTGGCCAATCACAATGCGCTTTTTTTTTATCCCTTTCTTTGTGGCAGTTGACTATGAGGTCATCATATATAAAAAAAATTCCAGAGAAATTTTGATTGTTGATATCCCAGCTCTTCGGAAATGTTACTATTTTTAATGCGAAAATTAGAATTCACTATTTAAACTTGAAAAGATAATTAAAGCTTTGTTTTTTGCTCAAAGATTCTGCAGAAGTATTTCTGTATGAAGTTCCACATTCATTTTGTACGGTATTCATAATTTTGTTTTGAAATACAACAACGGTTGCTATTGGATACCACAGTTATTTTTTCTGGGTTATGTTATTTAGGTTTTGGTTTAATGGAGGTACGTTCCCTTTATGCTTGTATGGTTCATCCCTTTCATTTTTTTAGCATGAGGATAATTAATGAACGTTTTTGCCTTACTTAATACATTATAGGTTTGTTTGTTTCAACATGGAATACGGTTTAAAAAATCCATTAAAGCCTCATCATGCATATCTCTAGGACATTGCACAATGAAATGTAAGTAAAGTTTTTAGGTGATAATTTTATTATATAACATTTATTTAATGACTAAAATCTGTGAAATCAAATTAAATCTTTAAATTTTTCAAAATTTGTATTTAGTGTCTGAGTGATATTAAAAAAAATATTGAGTTTGCGTTATATGCTTTTAGCAATATAGATGTTTTAAGTTTTCTAATTAAGGAAATGCGTTGGGATATTGATATGAAAAATGTTTTGCTTTTACAAAAACTTAAGTTCTTTTAAATTTCGCTACTGTAAAATTGAATTGATAAGCAAAGTGACTACTTGTTTCAACAAAAGAATTGAAGGTCAAAGATGTCAATCGTATTCTGTTTGTTAAAATAGTAGTTTTACATCAAACTTCTTTTATTGAGGAAATTTATTGAGTTTTTTTGAAAAAAATTTATATTTAATGTCTTCAAAATGTAACACGAAATGCACTTTACATGTGTTATGTTTGAAAGAATGAATATTTTAACCCCAAAAATAATTATTTTAAATTGGAATTCAGAAAATTAAGATAAATAAGTTGTCCTTTTACAACAAACATTTATTGGTCATAGATGTAATCAGATCCAGTTTCCTGTAACTTCTGTTATTAAAATATATATATATATTTTTTTTTTACTGTAAGGGATTATCTTAAGAGTATGAATTATGATATAAATATCTATGGTATTAAACACATTTGACAATTATTATGGCATTTAAATTTTTTTTTACGTTTTTTAACGAGCATGTATATGATCAAACTTTTAGATAAGAACAAGCTGAAAGCTGTACTTAAATATTCTTGAAGTTTCAAAACTTAAAATGGAAAATCAAATCGGAAATAATTATAACTTCCCCATTTCTTGAAATTACATCCTTAAATGATAAAGCAAATATTAAAAAAATGTATAAAATTTATTCACTTAATATTTAATTTTTTTTAATAATTTTTTTAGGGTTTTCTACTTGTATTGTTAGCTGAGAAAAATGTTAGATATAAATTATATTAATAGCAGGGTGGAGGATCATGCTGTTTTGCAACTTCAACACCATTTTATTTGGTAAGTTTATTTTTCTGTTCGCATTTATAAATATTTGTTAAAGAATGGTTATTAAAGGTAGCTTAATAGGTTCCAAATGAGGAATATCGCAATGCCCCACTTTCAATGTTGTCATAACTCTGATATGCATTACAAATGTCAGCAAGTACAAGCATAAACAGGATTCGTATGCCTCAGGGGGAACAGGGAACCTGGAAAACTCTAGGAAAATAAATCAGCCTAAAATTCTCAGGGAAGAAAGAAAAATCACCCTTAAAACCTGAAAAAGTCTTGTTACTCTGAAAAAAAAATCCTAGTCTTTGATGCTATTTGTTTAACCCTTAATCAAAGAATTGAAGTTACAGGATCATTCGATAAGATCCCGAAAGCAGAAAGTGCCTAAAACTTCGATTGTCGCAGAACAATCTAGAGTCCTTGCAGAACAATTTTAAGTTTGGAACAAATGCCCGCGAGAGGGGACCTGGACACAAATCTTTAAGAAAACATCTTAAAGCAGCCCTTATTTCTTTGCATGGACCAACTTACCACAAACATTTTATACATAGCGGTTCTGTATCAATGTCTAAATATTTAACTTCCAAAGTCATTGATAAAGTTACAAATTTTGAATGTATGCCTTGGAAAAATAGTTTTTTTCGTCATTATCATTTTGTAATAAATGTGTAGTTTTAATTTTATGGGTTTTTTCTTTTATATCATACTGGAAATTTTGAAAAAATGTCTGCAGAACATTTGCAACTGTCAAAAGTCCCTTTGCAGAACATTATATATTATTCTGCTTCTGGGGATAAGATAGACTTACAGCAAGTTATTCTTAAAGAAAAAAACCTTTTTCAAGTTATCAGACGAGTTTGTGTAATCGAGTTTTAACTATATTTATGTGGCTAAGGATATTTAACTCTGCGATGGAAAACACGACTCTGGAAAACTCGGGGAATTTTTTTCTCTTAAAATGAGTGTGAACCCTGATAGTAAAAAGTAAGCTATTCCAATTTAGAATAACTCATTATAAAGAATCAAAAAGCGATTGGAAGTTTTCCAAACAAGGAATATTCCAATGTAGGAACAACTTTGGTACAAATATTGACAAGGATAAGTGTAGAAGAAGTAAGCTATTGTGACCTCGATTAACTAATTTTAAGGTGTCAAAAGGTGCTAAATAAGAAATATTCCCACTTCCAATGTTGTCACAATTCCAACAAGAGCAGGTATTGTTAAAGTAATTTATTCTGATTTTGATAAACCAATTTTCATTGGGTGAAATGGTATCAAATGCATCCCTGTCTTTTGATTTCTAAAATGCATGTGGTAAAATTTTGTAGCAAAGTAGGAGTATTCTGCTACAATAATATAAATGTCAGTTGTTTTGGTTGCGCAGTAACAATGAGTATGGATATTTGTATTTTTAATTTATCCTATTTATAACTGAATGAATTTATATGATTAATTAAAACTGTTTCTTAACTTGTTTTATAGATATGTGCAATGGCTGAGAGTAGAATGGAACTTTTTATTGAAACCTTAACTGGCACAGCATTCGAGCTTAGCTGTTCACCACTTGAAACAATTGTGTCGATCAAGGCTAAAATTCAATATTCCGAAGGTACATATATTTTTCTATTTGATGATAAACATTATTATAATTTTAATATGCAAGTTTAACTTTTTAAAATCTTTGTTTCAATGCTATTATAAGTATGAACTAAATGATTTATTTTTTTTATTAAATTTTTGAAAACTGAACTCTAATGCCATCAATAATTGCAATTTAAATATGTATAAGATTTTTTTTTTAAATATTATCAACTGTTCAGAAGTCAATAACTTGAATATCATACTTGCATCTAATAATTTTCACATTTGAATCTCCTAGCTTACAATCTCAGGCAAGGATTGTCATAGTACTAGTCCAAATCGATATTGTTGGCCATTTTTTTTTTTCCTAACTCGTAGCATATTTCTATAATTTGTGCTTTTGATTATTAAATATTATAGATTATATGAGGCGAGTAGTTTCAAAACCAGCTCCATCAACATCTTTTCCAAACTGATTTTTATTAATTATATCCACACTTTTTATTAGTTTTAAATTAACCTTGAAACAATGAAGGACTTTGGTTCTTCAAATACTCAATTACAAAAGTATATTAAAAGAAAGCCTGATCAGCATGGCTATGGAGCAGCTTTCTTTTGCTCTCCTAAGCATTTTTTAAACCTGCTGGAGCTGGTTTTGAATCTGTGCTCCCCTTAGAATTTGATTACCATGTATATTTTCTTTGTAGAGAGATACATCATAGATGTTTCTGCCTCACAGTTAACCTTTTATAACTTTAAATGATTTTGATTAGATTTTTTAGCATTTTGTTTTCTAATTTCAATACATTTTGTTCCAAATTACATATTTTTAAAAACGTTTTATGTTTGAAAGTAGACTACCTAAAAATTGTATTCAAAGGCCATATAGTCAATCTTGCCTTTTCCCTGCTTCTGTTAAGGACTACACACATGGTACCTATGTTTACATAATATCAGTTTTTTATTAGTAATAATTTAATTGGAAGACATTTTTTTTATTGTAATATATGTATCTTTATCCTACACATTATGAAAGTCAGTGCCAATTTAATGAAAGGAAGATAAAAAAAAATCTATATTCTGTTACTGACAAGATGAATAAAATGTTTAAGTGGTTTTATAGGTGGTTTTTTTATTTGTTTTTTAAAATTAGCTTTTAATTTTTTTTCCATGTGTAAGTTCAAAATTAGTTGATAATTTATTTAGCCTTAAAAAACCTTTTCCCTGTAAAATATCTTTAAAATATTTTTTAAATATCATTAGATTACAGTTTTTTATCCATTTTGAGGAAACTAATAAATACTTATTTTTATAGCATAAAATATGTGTGTTCATATCATAATATATGTCAGCAGTGCATCTTTTGTGTTTTCCTTGAAAAAGTATAAGATTTCTTAAGTTTAAAAACAAAATATGTTGAAATACCTTCAGTGTTTACCTATTACCTGCTATCTCTTCAGGAATCCCAGTGTCTCAACAGCATTTGATCTGGAAATCCCAGGAGCTTAATGACGACCTGTGCTTACAGGATTACTGTATTAATGACGGGGCCACCCTGAAACTCGTTCTGGGAATGAGAGGTGGCCCCATCAACACAAGACAAGGTTTATATTTTCTTACCATAAAGCTTTACTTAGTATGTTTTCAAACACTTAAGATAGTTTTCTCAGTTATAGACTCCTGTTAAATTGCTTTTAATTTTTTAATACTTTATCTTAGCTATTATTTTTTTATACTTTAACTCACCACAATTGAAATGTTTTGTTTTGTAAAATGAAATAAAATTCTTTGTTTAACCCATTGACGGTCATGCACGTAAATATACGTCTTTGGATCCCCAGTTTTTCTAGCAATACACAAAATTTTTAAGTTTATAAATAAAATCTAAAATAAGATATATTTTTGATATTTTTATTAGGATGATAGTCTATAACCTATCTAAGACAAAATAAATAACGAATAATTAAAAAAAAAAATTATGTATTTGAATTAGAAATATAATTTAAAAATTATTGCAGGGAAAACAACTGGGGAATTTCGCCCATTCCCATAACCGTTAGTGGGTTAACTTTACTGGGGAAAATTCGCAATTGCTATGTGATTATACAAGCGCATGAAATAAAGCTACAAAATGCATCATCAACTTACTAAGTTTGCATGATTAATTTCTGCAGTACAAAGTCTTGTATCCTCAGGACTGTGGCAATCGTATTTCATACTTTTCTGGATTTCAGGCCATTTTACGATTTTTGGTTTAAAAAAAAAAAAAAACGGACATCTCTGAATGCCCTTTAGGTATATTGCTAATTTACGGTGCCATTTGATGCGATTCTGAAGAAATTGGTACTTATATATTAAATAAATATAAATAGTTTTAATGGTGAACTTAATCACTAATTGTCGCAACTTCGGAGGTACAGTAATCTAGGAATTTACACCGTTTTGAAACAGATTTTTTTCCCGATCTTCAGTTACACAAGGAACAATCTATTTTTACATCATACTACAACAAAATTATTTTATGCAAAACGTGTTCATGCACTTATTCTTGGGAGTTTCCAATCGGGAAAATATCGAGATGAAAGAACACGTGCAAAATCAGTGATCACAATCTTCAGGAAAAGAATAAAAATTAAATTACTACAGCAATCCAAATGTTCTTTTTAGACCAATAGCTAGCCCCCGGTGCAACGTAACGTCAAGCCGGGCTGTCTCCTTTGTGGTTGGATCCAGTTCCAGACAATAGCCTCGGTCCTCTTTCGTTATGCAGAACAAAACAAGTTTTCTTTTCGTGTTCGGACATGATGTTCTTGGGGGGGAAAAAATTGAACTGGCAAATCACGGTGAGCAGTGGAGTCGGATATAAATTCACAATGTCTCAATTCCTTCAAAAAAAATTGGAAGATTAAAAACGTCCTGTTGTAAGGCCTTTCCGGTTTTTTGACGTCCGGATTTCAGGCTCTTAAATGTATATTGCTGATTTTTTTTTCAGGATTTAAGTACAGTCATTGTATAGTCAGGAAAATGGTTTAAAATAATATTATGTAATTGCTAAAAAATTAACATAGGAAACATTATTATTACTAGGTGGCTCTGCCCCTGCTCGCCACCCCCAAACTTAAATAAAACTATGTTTCTTGGATTCAATATGCAAAAACAACAATCATGTAATAATCTTCTTTTCCAGGAATTCAAAAATATTAAAGGTGTATTGTATTACTTTGTCAGATACTATTCAACAGCAATTTCTTTTAAACAAAACTTTAAAATACATATAAAGTGGCTGAATAATACGAGGAAAATTAATGCCTTTGTTAGTGTCTCAGAAACTTTGCTTCAATGATTTGCTTATTTCATGAGTAATGAATTATCCAGTATTCGATATTACAGTATTGGCAAAAATATTACATTTGAAGGCTTAACTACCTGACTCTCAATCTTACAAATAATTGAAATCAATCGATTTCAAATAAAGAGTAGTTATTAACATCTGGAAATGGTTGGTTCGACATGAAAAGTGTCAACAATACAATACAAATTTGTGTTATATGTTCGATAGCATTTTCAGATTAACAAAAAACACCACTTCAGCTGGGGAATGTTCGATAGCAGAATAATTTAATTAAAATTATTGAATATTTTACTAATTAATATATATATAGCACTATTAGAATTCCTACAGTTTAAGCACTATCAAATGTCATCATGATCATAAAAACTGTTTGAATGGTTTAGGAAGAGGGACTATCACCCAAATGTGTTATGCATATTGAATATATAGATTTTTTTTCCTTTTGTTTAATGTTGCAAAAGTAGTGTCATTAATTTCCATTTCTCACATAAATCAGATTTATTATTTTAAAAAATATATTGATCTCATGAAAAACCAGGGTCGCATTCACTCTTAAATTCTTAATATATTCCTTAAATTTATGTTTATTCCTAAAATTGTACTTGAATTTTTCGATAATTCCTAAAAAAATATTTTCCAATTTTCCTCTAAAACTAGCGAAAAAATCCAGATTCCTCCAAATAAAATCTTTTTTGAGATTTGAGAATTATTAATGTTTCAATTTTTTAAAAATTGGCATTTTTTACTGGCATTAAAGCATGCTTTGAAAAGAATGTATGTATTAGGAGCCTATATCAGCTTGAAAAGAAATATTCCTAAATTTTTTAGATTTATTCCTCAAATTTTTTGGAATTACCCCTAATTTTTTTAGAGTTACCCCTAAAATTCCTACCTAATTTTGTTTAAAAAACTCAATGCACCCCCTGGAAAAAGCATTCTTGTAAAATCTCTTGTATATCTTCTCTTTGTTGGTAACTAATCACTGTTGTTTTAACAGTTTCAGATACAAGAAAGCTTAAAGATCTAGCAGAGTATGTTGAGAGAAGCAGGTAATTTTCTATATCATAATGATATTGTTCATAAAAAAAATGATGAAGTGTTCAAAGTTTTCTTTTTATTAGTTCATTGCCTATATTTAGGCATTATATATTTCTTCTTGCAATATTTTAATCGAGTTAAATCTTTCAGTGAAACAGCTGGATCGAGTGGGCGACCTTTTACAGTGCTTGTGTTTCATGATGGGGATAAGGTTCACATGTATACTTTAATGGAAAGAGGGGAATGTGCTGTCTCTCCCCTTTCTGGCACAATAAGGTATACTACGAATCCCAGTATGGAGTGAATAATGTTTCTTTAATTTTCGAATTGAAATTGCAATGTTTTTCACATCATTTCAATAATTTGTGATTAAAATTCTAAATATATTACTAACTGAGTAATGAATAGTACTATTAGAACTTAATTAGGTAATGAAATTTCTAATTAAGTTAAATTTTTTTTAGTTGTCTATGTTGATGAGTGTCATTTTTATTGTGAATCTTTTAAATTTTGTTTGGAGAAAAATCTTCTAATTCATTACTAGACATATTAAAGAAAAAAAAATAAGGTAATTGTTAACTTCCTTTTTCGGGGTTATAAACATTTTAAGATTTTTTAATTTACAATTTTCATCTTATCAGATGACACATTCTGATTAGTGGCTGTTATAATATTGGAGCATAATAAAGCTTAAAAAAAATTATACACCTTGTTTTAGTACTTCAAACATTTGACTAAACTGCAATTTAGAAATTTGAAAAATATTACTACCAGCATGGTCCATGCTGTCGGGGACCCATTAGAGGGCACAGAAATTTGCATTTAAGAAAGAAAAAAAGTTTTGAATTCTTTGAAATTTATTTAAAGGGGAACTGTAAAAAATAAAACATGATGACCCCTTTCCAACTTCACAATCAAAGCTAAAAGCGCCAAGTAAATGAAATCTTAAATGCGGTATTAGGCTTAGCTCAACACCACTTCTGGAGTAAATGGTAAAAAATATATAATTGAACAATGTATTCTACTCTTGAATAAATAATATCTACTAGTGAATGCAACTGTTCAGTTCAATTAAAAAACAACCATTTTTCAATTTATGTTGCTTTTGTTTTGGTGTTTCTGTAGCTCTCAAATATTAAAAAAGTTCAAAATAATTATTAAAAAAAAAAAAAAAAAAAAAAAATTGGTGAAATGCAATCCATCATTTTAATAAAACTAATCATGGCCAAATTTTAGTCTGTCTATTTGTTTACTATGGGTGCCGTCAGAATTATTTTCAGGGAAGTGCAAGGTTATTTTTTGTTTGAACCTTGATTTTTCAATTGAAGATCTTAAATTTTAATTGTGTATTAAAATGATTTTTTATTGAATATTTTAAAACCCATATCGTACTTAAATTTCTAGAGAATCATACCACTTTTCTTCATATTATTTTTAATTTTCAAAATCCAGGGGTGTGTAAGTGCACCTTACTAGCTGCGCCCACATTGTGTACATTTAGCAACATCTTTTTTAAACACTTTGTATTAAACTTTAAAACTGTGCATGCGCTAAGCTAGTTTACGGAATCGACTTTCATTAAATATATGGAAAAACTTTTATTTAATAAAATCTACTTTTTTTTTTAATTTAAAGATTGCTCTCAGTCATCTCAAAGTACTAAAGCTACTTATGTACAAATGTCGCCCCTTTAGGTGCAAAGCGTCAGATTGCATAGATGTGCAGACAGAATTAATGCTTTGATTTTAGAATAGAAGATTTAAGTTAAATACAATTTAGTGACTTGTTTGTTTATAGAATTTGTTTTTTTCTTTAGTGAAACGTCCTCTGTAGCCTCTATAAAGAATGTGGAAGAGCTTGACCAAGATTTGGCCAGAGAAAATGAAGTCACAAGAGAGAAATTAGCTCAACTGCAAGAACAACTAAGAGCTTTAAATATCAATAGGGTAATTTGCAAACTCTTTAACCTTCCAGTGAATTTTACTTTTATGGAATATATCTGAAGATTCTTTTGCCAAAATCAAAATGGTCATTTCAGTTATTACTCCTCAAGGGAGACTCAGTAACTTTAAAATAAATAAATCGATTTCCAGATTTTTGATTTTTATGTCGTGTTTTTTTTTTCCATTGAAGTATTACTTTTGTTTCTACTCAAATCAGAAGTATGTTATATTTTGTTTTATAGCAAAACAAACTATCCCTATTAAGAATTTTATAAGACTTTTACCTTTAATTTTGATTTTTTCTAAACATATTATTTTAAACTTAAATGTACCTTTTCTAACTAACTAGTTGAGATATTCCATTGAATTTTTTATAAAATTGTAGTATATAACCTACATGTTACAACCTGAGGTTACAAATTTTCCTGCTATTCCCGAAAACAACTTTTAAAATCAAGTAAAAGTTACTTTTATTAAAATTAAATGACATTTCAAAAAAATTTATTATTTTGGCAACCAAATTTTTATAATATTTAAAAATGAAAACAAAAGTTATTCAAAAATATTCTCCTTATTTTTCTGATTTTATTTATGTATTATAAATTCTGTATATATTTTCTGTAAACAGCATGGACACCACTAGGGAAGCTTTGGAAGTGGAGGGGGGATGATTTTGAATGAGTTGAACTAAAGATTGCCAATTATACCATAACTTGCCAAATAATGAGCATTCTTTTTTAATTGGTAACCCATCGCTGCTAGGTTGCTGACAGTTCAGATATCTGGCGTTAGCTTACTTGCATTTTTTAAAAGTGAGTCCAGTTTGCAATAGATATTATGTCACTGATGTCGCCAATTTGTCTTACTTTTAAACCATGCAAGTTTTCAAAACCAGGAATCAAAAATTGTCTGTGCCCTTCCCCGCTGAAAATCAAAGTGTGATGGGTTACTGTTTGTGCCTGATTGGTCAAGAACAATTTATCCTTGTGATGTCTCCTCCTAGCAGAGAATACTCAAAAAGAGAAGCAGAATTTAATTGAATTTCTTAGGAGTCCCATGTCTCAAAATTGGAGCCGAGTGCTCAATTACAACTTATTAACTTTGAATGATTATAAATGTTTTATACATGTCAGTAAATCTGTTTTATGTGTATGCCTTGTATGTCTTAAAAATTTCTACAGTCCATAACCTTAAATTAACTTAACTGAGCTCTGGACATTGTTTATCTAAACAACCTCCAACAGAGGTATAAATGGCAGTTTGAAAAGGAAAATGTTAAGATAGGAACACTTGTTGTTATTAGGGAAGACAACTTCCCAAGTTGTAAATGGAGTTTAGGTAGAATACTTGAAGTTATACCTCGTAAAGATAAGAAAGTTCGTGTTGTAATTGTTAAAACCGCTACTGGCTCATTTAAACGGAGCATTAGCAAAATATATATTCTTCCTATAATTGATAACGTGGGTGTTGTAAAGTGAATACTTTAATGTGTATAATGTCATTTTACATTTTTATGTTTGATATGTCGTTGTTGTGCAATGTGTTTTTGATTTGAATATAATTGTATTCTTTACTTTATCTTTTAATGATAATTTCATTCATTTAATTTTTGTTAAATGTTATAACATTGCAACGTGGGGGGGGGGGGGATGTTTGCACCTAATTGGTCAAGAACAATTTATCCTTGTGGTGTCTCCCCCTAATGGAGAATACTCGAGAAGAGAAGCAGAATTGAATTGAATTTGTTAGGAGACACATTTCTCAAAATTGGAGCCGAGTGCTCAACTACAACTTATTAACTTTGAATAATTATAAATGTTTTATACGTGTAAGTAAATCTGTTTTATGTGTGTGCCTTATATGTCTTTAATAAATAATAGTAAAATTTCTACAGTCCAATACCTTAAATTAGCTTAACTGAGTTAGCTTAACTGGACAGTTACCAGAAGAAAAAGAGTATGTATTCACTTTTTAGCAAGTTATGACATATTTGGCAATTGAATTTAGTTCAACTCATTCAAAGTTAATTTTAGTACAGTTTCAGCCATTTTTGTCATAGCTGACCAGTGAAATTGTAATCTACCTACTTTTCTCAACAGTGTACCTGAACTTGCAATCACCTCTCAGATTATAAGCAAATAATAACTAAAACTTCTGATAAAAAAGGGCTGGGGAATATTAGTGTGTGTTAAAGTTTAAATTGCTGCAAAGTTTGAGAATAACCCAATTACATTTCCCTCTCTCTCTTCAGCCTAAGAAGCTTCCAGCTACCGCACATTCAAAGCACACCACCGTCCAAGAACCCTCATCCTTCACAACGCACCAACAAGACTTCCACTTGCCACCACTGCAGCGAATCGACGCCTTCGATTCTCAGGCCAAACAGTATTCACACAAAAACGCTCAAACAAAAATCAACAAATCCAACCTCACTTCTTTGTCAACACAAGCCACAAAGGGGGAAGGCAAAGTGTCTACAGAAGACAGGATCCTGCCAGCTAGTCCTATCAATAAAGCCCCTGCCCTAGATTACATATCGAGCAACCTTTCCACTTTCGTCCTGGACGAGGACAAAGACACTCCGGGACCGGCCTGCTCAAACTTCTTGCCTTACATTGCAACTTCTCAGGGGGCGACCAGGCAGAGGGTCAACAAAGGCCTCCACAAAGTCCGCCAAAGGCCCCCTCAGAGACAGGTGCTGGCTATCAACATGAGCCCTCCGTGCCTTGATTCTATTGTCAAGTATGATCCGTCCAGCATGAAAAAAGGACCTTCTTTGGTAAGTTGTGTTATGTAGCAAGCAAGGGCGTACTGGGACATAAAACCGGCCCGGTGATTTCACTTTCATGCCGGCCCAAATTTTCAATATCATTTTTAACGGCATTTTATTGTTAATGAAATAATTCTAATAATTAAATAATTAATACATTTTATTATTTAAATAATTGTATTTAATAATCAATATATTTTATTATTTAAATATTCATATTTAATAATTAATTTATTTAATAATTGAATTGTTTCAAAAATTAGTTTAAATCAAATTTCGTCTGTTTCTACTATTTATATCTCCTTGGAGTGAACTTGGTTTCATTAATTCATTGATTATTGTTTGCAGCAAAAACTAAAACAAGAAATCAAAATTATAAATTGATGTCCAGGAATTTATCTAGTAGGTTTATTAAAAAATGACTTTCGGAATGATTATGTATATTTAACCTTAAAGGTTATAAAATAAGTGAAAAACAATGCGATGATACATAAATTTTAGTACATCTGTTCTACTTTGTGCATCTTATATCCTTACCAAACAAAAGGCCTCACTGGGGAAGAGGAGGGGGGGGGGTGACCTGTATTTGAATGTATTCAGCTTTAAAAAACGGCAAAGCATCTCTATTTATATTGAAAAACTAAAAAAAAAAAAAAAAACTTCCATACCAGACCGGCCCATTTTATACAGATACTGACTAGCCCTGTGATTGCACCGGACAACCCTATGACCAGTACGCCCCTGGTTGCAAGTTGAAGTTGTTTTTGGTACTTGCGTACTATCGCAATCATGCCAACTTTTGGGATAACTCGAACTCTGTTGGAAACTCCAATTTCACATATGCCTAAGGCCCTGAATTGGCAACCATGTACTTTGTTTAGAATTCCTGTTAGCGTATTCCGTTTTTAGAATTGGTGCGTTTTTTTGTTTTTTTTTTCAATTTCGCCAATATGGTTGCGATATTACCTTTTTTTTGTGTGACAATGTTTGTGAATTAACATTGCACTCAGAATATACAAACAAAAATAAATAATAATAATAATAATAACAACTTTTTTATACTAAAAGACAACCTGATTTGAGCTCACTCAATGCTATACAGCCATAGGGGAACCGGTTCGTACAGCGTACACAGTGAGATCACTTCATCCTGTCCTCTAGTATAGGCTTGTATTTGTTTGCAAAACAAGTCTTTTATGTTTGTATTTGGTTCTTTTTTGAGGAATTGTGAAATTCTTTGCCATAAGAGTTATGTTTAATTAGAATAATTTTCCTGGCCATCTACAGATATACTTGTGACAGTAGAAATTTTTTATTTTGTTATAATATGGAATACATAATAAAGTTAACTTTTAGGAAATATACACATTTATTTTAAATATTTTGAACAATATGTTCCAGCTTCTAATTACGTAAGTTTCATCATTATCCTCGCCATCATTGTCCTGGCAAATAAAGAACACAGTTACAGCAAACCAAGATAATGGTGCTTGTTATTTATTCAAAATATAATTAAAATAGATGTAGGTTTAAAAGTATTCAACTTCTAATGTAATTAAATTTGAAAATTTAATTTTTTTTTCTTTAATTAAAGTAATTGAATTTTATCATTGACAGAGAACTTGCTTACATTTGAAAATTTTATTTTATTTATAATTCCATTTTCCAGCTTTATTTAGTTATTTTTTTTTCTGTTATGCAAATCAAGACTGAATGTATGCTCTACTAGATATATCTATAAAATGCTTTTGCAATTAAATTGCCTCATTTAAAAAAAATGTCATATTATATGAGCATCATTGGCATGGGCGCCCCCCAGGAAGGTGCATTTGCACCCCCCTGGCTCTTGAAATTATTTAAAAAATGGGGGGAAAGATGTAAATTCCAAGATAAAAAAAGCACATATGCCGTTTATACTTTTATGTTACAAGGGGCATTTTTTTCTTCTATTAATTTAGTCTTTTGTTTCTTTCCTATGTCGTTTTTCATAGCTACTTGCGTGAAAATTTTCTGGCGCTTGTTCTCTATGATTATTAGAGGCTGATAAGTTTAATCCTTTTATTGTACAATCATTTCCTGTGTAGTTCTCAAAATTCTAGGAAAATGTTTTGTTTTTTAAGTCATCAGATATAGTATCTTGAAATCCATTTTTAGAATTCAATTGAACATATTCCAATACTGACTTCGTGTTTCATTTTGATTTTTTTTTTTTATATCCGAAACTTGAAATAAATAAATAAAAAAAATTACTCTTCTGTATTTTTGCATCTTTGAGTTCCTCTATTCTAAACACTGTCTTTTGAATGCTGTGAGATCTAGTTGGATGATAAAAAAATCGTTAAAAATATATATTTTAATATTTTTACTATTTTGTATTTTTTTCTCTTTATCAGGGTTGCACTTTAAAAAATATATACCATGAATTTTAACTATTCTCAAAGAGTATAATTTATAATGCTTAATTTTTAATTAACATTTCTAAAAAAATTTATGATATTGATAAAAATCTAGTCTTGCACCCCCTTGCAAATATTCCTGGGAGCGTTGCCTTAAATATTCATGGGAGCGTTGTTATGATCATTGCCTTAGCATAGGAAAAATTTTCCTTCTCGCATGACTTTTCCTTTCTCTCTCAGATTATTTTTCTTACTATACAAACCCTAAATAATAACAAAAAATATATAACATACATTTGAGACATTCTTTTTTAAAAAAAGTTGAAAAGTTGCCTGTTTTGAAAAAGTGACCCTTATTCACGAATGCCTGCCACCTACCTTCCTTGCTCTTTATCAATCGCCCTCCCCAATAATTTTGAAAAAATTAAATTTATGGCAGTTACTCTTGTGCCATAAAAATTATTCTAATTACTCTTGTACCATAAAAATTATTTCGATTACTCTTGTGCCAAAAAAATTATTCCAATTGTACTTGTGCCATTGAAATCTTAATCTTTATCAGGCTCAAAAGTTGCCAGTCACCAGCAATCCAGCTCTCTCCAGCCGTAAGTTTATTGACCTGGAGGACTGGTTGCAGACCAGACCAAAGACCAGTCCAGTCAAGACCAAAGACCATGTAAAGCAGAGCGTCAAGATCCCCTTGTCTGTAGGAGTGTCCTCAGAGGTCAGATCTAGCTTGGTGATGCGAATGCTTTCCGATGATCAGAACATCTCTTTTAATCTGTCATCGCGTGCTGTGAGTGAGGGTAAAGATGGCAATAGCGAATCGGTGATTGCAAGTGATGTTAAAGGTAAGTTGTTCTTAAAAGGAGCTTTTATTAGAATTATGCTCTAGCTTTTTGTTATTTTCTGGTTATGTTCTTTTAAAATGCACACAAATTAAAAACTTGTTAAACATAATTTAGCTATATATCTTCTATTTACATTTTTGTGACAGATAAAACAAAATATTATCATTTGCATCTAAAGTGCAAATGTTAATAACAATAAATATTAACAAAACTGTAAATAAGTGTATCGGTTCACTTATTGAACTAAGCACTAACACTTGAGGTTGTAGATCAGGTAGTGACTAATTCATTATTCGTAACATCACCTATTAATATTGATTATATATATATATATTATTTTTAAATAAATTTTTTTATTTATAAAAAAAATCTCAATTCCGTTATTATATTTAAAATACAAATTGTACTTTAAACATACTTTTTTGTGAATTTTGTAGTTTTTACCGGATTAGCTAACCTTGTTTTGATATGACTTTTCAAAATGATAATGTATAGCTGTTAGTTAATTTTTCATTTTTATATTGCATCAAATTTGAAAGTAAATGACATCTCAAGACAAAACAGAATAATTGTTAAAGAATTATTAATATATTGTCATTTTTTTTTTTCATTTTAATGCTATTTTATTAACATGCTGTTTTTCTTGATAATTTAAAAATTTTCTCATTCAGTATTTAAATTTACTTTTTTCTAGTGCTTTTAATTTATAAACTTATCGTTTCTTTTCTATCAAACCAATTTTTCAAATGAATTATTTGCATGGATGTTTTTTCGAAGTTTTCATATTTTTTAACGTGTTTCTTGATTTTTGTTACTTTGATGTACACACGTAATTATTTTCATGTGTAATTTCAGCTTTAAGTCACTTTTCTCTCCACGATTCAAAAGATTCTGATATCCTTTCAAATGTAAGTAAAAAAAAAAAAAAATTTTGGTACTAAGATGTATTTCCTAACTTTTAGAATTGTGAATAATTTTTAATTATGGATTAATGCCTTCATAAATTAATTACAACTGCATAAAGTTGAGTTGCAATGATATTATTATGAAATGTTTGTATTAAAGTGAAAGATCAAAGCCATTGGTGAATTTTGAAATAAATTGCATATTAGTTTTACAAAGATGTATCTATGCAATTCAAATGCATTGTATAGCTATGTACTTATAAATAGTTGCAGCTTGCAAGTTATAGTTTTTCACTTAAAAAGAAGTTCATAAATTTGCTTTTACAAACTGGGCATCCAAAGAGTTTGTTTAATATTCCAAGTACAGTACGGATTCTGTACCAAGGTGAACTTCGCCAAAAAACTGCAGTCCCGAATTTTTTAAAAATATTAAATGAACTGCCTATGGTTGCCATAATTTGGCGCTGTTTATGTAAATAATTCTTGGCTCAGAATCCGTACCGTACTTGGAAGTTTTCCTTAAAATTTTAATTTAGTAATTTCAAGGGCGATGATTAAGAACTTAAAGAGGAAAAGAGAATACGTATTTTTCTCTTTAAAATCATACAAGGCTTGCTCCTGTTTTGTCAATTGGGCTAAAGTCAATTCTTTCAATTAAATTATTTTTTTCCTTATAGATAGCACATGTAACTGATAAATATTGCACTTGCAATGTAGCACACTAGTGGATCCATGCATCTTTGCATTTAACATTGGTTAGAGGAGAATTTTATTTCAAGTTCATGAGAGTGAAATTTTGTATTCTATTGCTAAAAAGATATGATTTCTTAAGCATTGTCAACATGCTTAGATTGCGATTTTCTCTTTTCTATATAGTGCTGTCATCTTCTGTGTACTATCCCAAATTTTTTATCATTTTTGATTTTTTTTAACTGATTTTCAAACAAATGACACAATGTACAATTATAAGTAAACTATTCTACAGAAGCTGAGGTCTTAGTCTTTTAATTGGTCTATCATCTATTTTGGTTTTGTATGAAAGGAAGAAAAAGGGATTGTCAAGGGGGGAAAAATAATATGCAAGATTATTTGGAAATAACTGTTTGTAGACTCCTTTGTTTGTGAATTATATTTTATGAGGGGATTACAAAATTCACAACACCAAACAAAATCATTAGATATGTCCTTTCATTGTTCATACATCATGTAAATTATATAACTGTTCTGCTCATGATGTCGGAATATGGAAGTTACAGTAACACTGCAGTAGTTAGGATTGATTATTATGCTTAATGTTTATTTTTCCTATTTAATTCAAGGAATTTTATTAACTTTACTAGTTATCAGTTCACATGTAATAGGTATTTCTATCTTGGATTTAAAGATTAGCATGCATTGAATGAATATTAGTCATTTAGTAGAATACATTTTTTACTTTATAATGGTTTTTAATGGCTCAGCTTAAATTTTTAGTTTTTCAGTTAGTTGCAGCTTAACTATACAAATAATGCTGCAATTTGCTAATTTATATGTCTGGATTAAAATATCTTAAGGTTTCCTCGTTTTAATATAGCACTTAGACATCTACTTAAAATGAAATGTTTATAACCTTATAAAATTTAGAATTGAACACATTGTATTATTATTAGTTTAGTTAATTTTAATTTAATAATTAATATTTTTTTACGATTGCAGAGTGCAAAAGTATCACCTAGACCAAGTGAGGATAATATTAGGCCTTTTTCAGCAAAGAAATTACCTCTCATCAAAACTAAAAAGAAATCACATAAACGGTGCTCTTTGTGTTCGAAAAAGACTGGATTGGCGACGAGTTATACTTGCAGGTATATATTAATAGGTGTCAATTAAGAGATTCTATGAAAAAATTGTGGATTTATTTTTGAATAATTGTTTTATTTTTGTTAAGGAAATCTGGGACTCAAAATTAAAAAAAATTCTCATTTTTTTTATTGTTAATAATTATAATAATATTTTTAAACAAAATAACATAAATTTTTTGTTTCAATCATTAGTAGAACTTGAAATATTTAAGTTTTTGTTACAGATGTGCTATCTTAGAAATTTAAAATTGTTTTTCTCAATGAGGGCTTTTTGTCCCTTTTTTGTGTTTAAATGGATATAAATTAAAAACTACTTGCTATAAAAGTATGAAACTTCCCACAGTTATTTTTCATATATTTCCTATGAGTTTTATATAGTTTTTTAACAAAAAGTTTTTATAAATATTTTATTGAAAAATCGTGATGACAATTTCTGATTGTGGCAGCAATTGTTTGAAGTTTAATGTGTTACAAAATAATTTAAAGTTTTCACTACCATCAAAACTATTTTTAAAAAAAAATTCCATTATCTCTTTAGCATACATGTTCTATTTGATCAAGGTATCTACACATCTGGAAAAGTTGGGGAAATTTCAAAAAAGTTTGCCATAAAATCGGGAATTTTTTTAGAAATCTATCAGAGAAATTAGTGAATTGTCAGGGAAGCCTTTTTCCTGAATTTTATGGCCACCCTGTAAAAAGAAAATAATATATGCTGATGTTAGTTATTATTCATGGTCGAAAAATTGTATAATAAAGGTATATATGAAAATCATAGCGTATTTATATAACATACTCCTGCAAAGCATTATTACCTGAATTTGTACCTATGTGGAGAAAATGATTAAATTTTTTGATTAATTTATTTGAATTTGGTTAGATGTTCTGTTTCATAATCCTTAGCACATATACCAATACTTTCTATGCCATGCTTACTGTTACTTTCGAATGTAGTGATAACCATTGAAGTGGGACCTTCCTCCATTGGGATTGTCTGTATGGCATAGCTGCCAACTTCTACGGATTATCCGTACAATGCATGGATTTCTACTATTTTGTATGGTTGTACGAACTGAACAGCTAGAAATATCATATGGATTTCATAGTATTTTTTTGTTTTTTCCTGAAAACCGTTTATTTTATATTTTTTCAGGTCACCATTGAAACCGAAACAGTTTTCCAAAGCTGCCGCGTCAGTCAAAATGTTCACACTTTAATATTGCGCATATAAGTAATAGCACTAAAGTGCGGCACCAGGGATGCATTGTTTTCATTTGTGTTACCGACTGTATTTTGCAAACAACTGTTTCGTTGTCTCGGACTTTAAAGGTTAACAAAAAAGCTGAAAACCATTAGTGCTTTTGTCAATTATTTATTTTAAAATGCCAAAGTTAAAAGTTAAACAGTATTATCATATTTTTTTTTTGAGTCTTACTTCAAGCAGTTTTGTTGTATCATAAATCATGCAAAGGAAAAAAATTTGCATTCTGCTCTATCTGTGCATCTCATATAAAGATTTTTCTTGGAAGAGTTATTGATGTCAAAGTTCATATCAATTCTAAAAAGCACAATGATAATATTAAATGTAGTATTAAGAATTCGATGCGAAGCATGCACAATTAATATTTGTGCATAATACTTGTGTTAAATACTTTTTGAATACCACCTCCTTGTAGGTCTCACAACAGTTCTTGTATCATAAAGCATGTTATATGGGTATAATGCAGACTAAATTACAAACCTTATTAGGGATTTCATCGTAAAGTTTAAATTTTATTTATTTTTAAATCCAGGTTAGTAGTTTATTTTATAATCTCTATTCTGCTAAAATATAGCAATTTATTATATTTGAGAGCAAGATGATGAAATTTTTTTTTTTTTCATTTGTGACTAAATTAACATTATTTTTCTATTGCATTCATAAATACTGACACTATTTTACTTTCCATGAGTCATAAGAATGCAAATATTTTTTCCTTAAAAATTGTGCTATAACTATATTGGACATGGAGCAAGTTTAAATAGTAGTATGAAATAATCACTTTACCTGAAATCAATATACATTTTGTTGAATTTCATTAATCAAGTTACCATGATTTACCCTGCTTCAGGATAATTATTGGTAACATATGAGATAAATATTGGTCACAATTTGTTTTTATATTTTTGAACGTCAATAGCAAATTAATATGATAAATTATCAATATTTAGTGCTCGCAAAGTTAATATACGTATGTAATAGGTAAATAGAAAAAGAAAAACTATTAATTTATATTATATTATTTAGTTAGATGCTGCTACTACAAGCAAGCATACTTTAAATCCACGATTCTTAACAAAAAAAATTTTAACGTTTGTAAGCATTAATTGCATTAATATCTACCTCTAAGGGATTACTTTCCTGTAAAATTACTGGCCATTTGGATATATATTTCATATTGGTAATTTCTATCGTAGCTCGCTTTGACTTGTAAATTACAAGCACCATGTTCAAGAAAGTTAATTTTAACTCTCGTCTGGTCTAGTATTTTTGCAATTTTCCCAATGTAAAATGGGTTACTATCGTAATATACTGCATAATACAGATGTTCCTGAAGTGCACAATTGATATTATAAAGCAATTTCCTTGCATTTTCTAAGGTTGAATTATTTTTTAACGCCTCAATTTCTCACTATTATTCTCAATCTCCTCATTAGATGGTTCAAAACATGTATGTTTTGCTGCTGGTGAAGCATTGACATCATTTTCAATTAAAGTTTGTAATAGGTTGCTAATGTTAAAGTTGCCAATAGAATTTTGCTTGGTGTGCATTCTTTTCTCTTTTGTGCAACTTCCCGTTTCTGTTTTGCATCAGCTTTATCTTTGATTTCCTTGTCTTGTACTGCCACCTTATCCAGAATTTTTTTATTTGCTATAACAGCTGAGTTTGTGTTTGTTTGTCTTCTGATTTCTGAATGTGATATTCTTAGACTATGTCTTAAATGCTTACTTAAGATGTCTTCGAAACTAATTGACACTATTTCTGAACAGGAAAGTATTTGATCCAGATACAGCATCTACATTAGCGGATGGTGATACTAATCCCAAACTTAAACCAAAAATTGTTAACTAGATCTAATTTTTATTTAATAAGTAGATAAAGTATTAACTCATATCTAGTAACATTTAGTGATAGAAATAAATATGAATAATTTCTGAAATTTTAAAGAATATCGTTGGCCGAGAATTCTCTCAGCAAACTGTGGTATAAGTGAGTATACTTATGCAACCAAGTTAAAAAAAAATGTGAAAAAAATTATACATGGGATTCAAAACTTTAACATATCTGTGGTTGAAAAACAGCATCAACAAGAAAAAATTACCAAAATTTACCACTTAGATCTTGAAAAAAAGTAGGATTTTTTTTTAGACAATCTAAGAACAAGATGTTTCCATAATAGTAAAAAAAATATTTTTTCCCTCCCGCATTACAAATTTTTATATTTTTTAAATTTTGTATAAGAAAATAGAATATATAAGGAGTTTTTACTTTATTTTAATTGGTTTTAAATAGCTTTTTTTTAATACTGAAAAGGGTGACCATTAATTAACTCAGAAAAAGAGTGACCGAGAATTCCCCCATATAATCCTACTTCTAGATTTTTCCTTATTATGATAGATGCTAAAACTTTTTGCCATTTCAATAGCTACTATGCCAGAATCTCTTGCCGACTGTTTACATCAATCCTTGGACTTGAATCAGTTTTAAATTACTATTTAGTATTATTACACTTTTACTACAAGAGCTATAAAAAAAATTGGTATAAACTTCACTCATTGGACGTTATTTGTCGGTTCGCGAAGCATAGCTTTGTTTACCAAGGACTGTAGCATGTCAGATTTTATGCCAAAATCACTAACATTCCAAAGTAAAAAAATCGAGCTTGTTTTAAAATGGTGCAATTGTAATTTATTGTATTTTTTTAAGCTCTGAAGATTGTTCTCATTAATATATAGTGTTACTTAATTGTATTATTTATGAACATAAAAATTTGAATTGGGATTTAATGTTTGCTCAATTTTTTTCCCTTATGAAGCGTTTCATAGCAATTTTAGATAGCATTTCATACATTATATCCTTTTAAAGTTACATTAATGAGAGACTTGATTTTAAGATGCAAGATTATGTTTAGCTATCATAGGACAGTAAAAAGTGCATCCTAAGCACAGAAAATAAAGGATAATTTAGAATAAAAGAATCTGCTGTTTTAATATTGATTGGTTTGTTCAGTTTCAAATGCGAATATTCTGGCTTGTGTATTGGTATGAAACATGTTGGTGTCACTAGGTGTCACTAACTATGCCTTTGTGTGATTTTGTAGGTGCGGGAAAAACTTTTGTGCAGCTCATCGGTATGCAGAAGTTCATCATTGCTCATATGATTATAAGACAGAAGGGCGTCGTTTGCTTCAGCTAAACAATCCTGTTGTCACTGCTTCAAAGCTCCCCAAGATTTGACAGTATTTACAATTAGTCGAGATATACTGTTTTGTATATTTTAATAAAGTGAAGTATTGTTTTATAAGAAGCTTGTGTGTGTGTGGTACTTCTTTCCTTTCATTACTGGGAACACATTCAATCGACATCTGTAGAAATTTACCATGATAGAATAAAAGACTGAGATTTAATATCGTTATACGAGTCATGTACTATTAATTTTCAATAATTAGTGAACTAAAAAATGACCAACTTTACTATATTATACATTGTATATTAATTATAGAAAAAATATTGTTTTTCTGTTTTAAATTGTTGATTATATTCCTTATTTTTTACAAATCCTTAAAAAAAAAAAAAAAAAATAGAAATCCTACATTTTAATTTTCTCTTTAAGAGTTTTTCTATTTTTTCAATTTATTTTCCAAAATAACTGAAATAATATTTTTCAAATAACTGAATCAATCAAGGTTAGAATTATTGAGCTATGATGCAAAGAAATTATGTTTAGTTTATAAATTTTTGTTCTGTATATAATATGTCCTGAGATTAGTATCCAGAAGTAAAAGTAGTAATCCCCCAGCAGTTTAAAATCTGTTTACTTTTAAGTGATTATTTTTGTCATGTTTAATTTAGTATGTTTTCTTTTTTTTATAAAACCCAGTAAATACAATTAACTTAATATTCACTTGACATTTTGAAATGCATCTCTAATTTCTGGTTAAGTATTGCCCTCCTTTCTTAAGAAATTGATTGTAGAATAAAATACTAGATTCAGAGAAATTATGTTGGGGAACAAGATTAAATTCAAATTGTTTTGAGTTGTTCCCACATACATCTGCCGTTATCGGTGGACGTATTAGCATCAGTTCTCCACGTGCTGTTCATTCTTCATGATTTTTGTTCATTTGGAAAAAAAGAAAAGCCATACTTGAGGGGAATTGGTACCCTAAAATTTATAAAAAAAATCGATTTTGAGTTTATTATTGTTTATCAAAATTTAAATTTTCCCCTTTAACAGGACACTTCTTTTCTTATAATACCTCAGCTAGAAGCATTTTTAATAATTTTTGAAAGACAAAATTGGTAACTATTTGTATAGGTAAAGCTTTTTTTAAAATGTATTTTTCTCAAAACTACATTATTCATGTACCTTTTTCTCAGAAAGAAGTGAGATTTTGTTGTTATTTTAAAAATATATTTTGTTTTGGCTTATTTCTGCAAAAAAAACAACAACTTGTGATTACTAACAAATTTGATTGACATTCACAAAAATTCATTAAAAAAAAGTAAATGAATTACAATCAAAAGCTCACTTCAGTAAAATAACAAGTGCTGCTAAATGCACTGAACAAAATTAGGCTTCTATGTCAATTACTTTCTGAGAAAAACGTACATGAAATATGCTATATTAACATAACCAGAATAGAGGGTACCAACTCCCCTTAAATTTAATTTTTTCTCCATTTTATCTATTTTCGTTTTCCGTTGCAAAATAATCTTTACTTTCGGAAAATATTCTCTAGAATTTATGCTATATGAGGTGAAAAGACATGAGTAAGAGTTGCAACTCACTTAACATTTTTATTTTCTGCCAATTTGTAATGTAAAATTTAAAAAAAAAAAAAAAAAAAAATGTGTGGTAAAATTAGAGAAGCAATACGTCTGCGGAGTGTGACGTCACAAAATGGCCGCTGGGTTTTTAAGAAATGGACGTCAATCTGAATTAACACTGTGCTGTTTTTATTTCATGAATTACCAATTAATTAATTGTTATTTTTAATTTCTAACTTTCAAAAGTTGTAGCCTAAACTTTCCGATAAGTGGTCCAATAGGTGAGTAAGCATTTTATGCACTAGTTTATGTTTTCTGTGTAATTAAAGAAAGTGTGTTTTTGATTTGTCGGTCTGGATTGTGGTTTTTATTTCATGAATTGTAGATAAATAAATTATTATTTTAAAATTTTAACTAGCGAATGTTGCAGCGTAGATCTTCCGATAAGTGGTCCGATTGTTAGATAAACTTTAAAAGCAGTAGTTTATTTTTTTTTTCTTTAATCAAACGACGTTTGTTTTTGGCTTGTCAGTCCCCAGTCAGGATTAGCACTGTGTTCTTTTATTTCATGAATTATAGATACAAATTAAAAATAATAGTCTATTTAACTAGTGAAAGTTGTTGCCCTAACATTCTTATAATTAGTCCCATAGGTGAGTAAACACTATTTTCAGTAATATATTGTTTATGTTTTAAGAAAAAGTTTGTTTACATTTCATTGTTGATATCCATAGCATTAGGCTTTGACACCAACAACTGAGATTGTTAATTGAACATTCAGTATTGCTTGTAAGAGTTAAAAGAACTAGTTAGCAACAAAAAGGAGTTACACATGCACAATTAAACCCCTTGGCATATTTTGTTAGTAATCTATTTAATTCGCCTCTTCAAACTTGGATTTTATTAATAAGTATTAATGGAAACACTTATTTCTTTGAAGTTATGACCATTGTTTTTATTATTTTTGATTATTATGTGTTAAAAAGAGATGTTTATTAAACCGTTGATTGGTAAATCTTTCTTGGTACATGCTAAATGGTGTTTGGTTTTTGGGAGCCATGTTATTTTACAACATGCTCTCATTACTAAATATCTTTTGGTTCTAGCCTCGAAAGTAATGCAACACGGAAACCTTATTGGACATATTTTTTTCTAAAAATATGTTTCGGTAGTTATTTACTATTAATATTGTTAATTCTTGCTGTTCATATTTCTTAGGAAAACTTACTAAAATTTCAACAAATGGGCTGCCCTCTATCCTCAATTATCATTAATGTGGATATATGAAGAACACACCTCGAATATCAAGGTTCGCATTTCATTACAGGATGGAATTTTTGTTATGGTGGTAGGGGAATACTGTGGTAGGTTTTTCTATTGCAAAATATGAATTTTACTATACCTTATCATAATATTTAAAAGCCTGAGAACAGTAAACAAGGTGTGTCTTTTGAGGAGAATGATAAATAAACTATTATAATTTATACTGTGTAGATTTGGTTGTCAAATTCAAGTACTAAAGGTGAACTGGCCAACCTGATGGCTGTGTGGTTAGAGCTCTGATTTCGCATGACAAAGGTGCTGGGTTAGACTTGGATGTTTGTTGTGGTTCGACATCCATTTTAAGCTGTAGGTCCCTGCTTGATAGCCGTGATTGTGCATAAAAATAGGTCGTTGAGTGTACAAACCAACCCGAGGACAACTGCACTGAAACAATTACGCAACATCTACAACTAGGCTTCATATTTTGGACTCGGCTAGATGATCAGGCACCATTACTGAGTTAGCAAATAATGATCCTGTAATTTATTTTAAAATATTGCTTAGTATTAAGGAATAGAAAATGTTGTTTATGATTGAAAAAACATTAGAAGATTTATTATGCATGCTTAAGAATAATTTTCACTTGTCCATTGAGTTGATATCATAATAAATTAATCTTTAATTCCTTATTGCTGATCAAATATGCTCCATTTTGCAACTATATGTTTAATTGTATATAAATCATAAAAAGAAAATTATGGCAGTGGAGTAAAAAATACCTTTAACAAGTAAATATAATTCAAATTTTCTTTTTGGCAAGATACTAAAATGGTTACAAGTTGCACAATGAAATCAAAATCATTTAAGACTTTAAGTAGTAAAATTATTACAAACCCCCAAAAAAAGATACACATTTTATACTAAACAATGAACATGAGAAGTATGTAATTTGTCATATTGAGAGAATGTGATTGCTTATTTGAGTCAATGACTATCAAAAATGGTTCTTTTGCTAATTGTATACCTGCATGCTTTAGCAAAAATTGTTCAATCTCATTTTATCTTTTAATTTTAGTAACCTTGAAAGATTTTTTTTATTGTTTTGCTAAAAAAGCACTCAAACATTGTTGCTGAATTAAGAGTTAACATAAATTACGTAAATTTTTTTCAATTTCTGCAAGAATGGAGGCCTTTTAACCCTTCTAAAAGTACCATATTTATTTTTTACTAGGTTCATTTCATTTTACTAAAATTAATGGTAGGAACAAAGTTAACTATACTTATTAAATTACAGTAAGTTGCATGTTTTGATTACTGTCCTCAAGATGTTTGATTCTTATTCATTAAAAATTATATTTTCTTTAATGTTAAAGAATGATTTTTAAGTAATTGCAATAGTTTTCTATTGTGTACATAGCCCCATTGTCTCAGCTAGCTTAGAGACCCTGAGAACAAACCAGTACCTTGCCTTAACAAAATTGTATGATAATGCTACACATAAAATCATCCGAGGCCTCAACGTCAGTTTGGTCAGGCATGAATTTGGAGAGATTGAAATGCTAGCTCAGTTCTCAGCAGGTTTATTTGCTGGATAGAGCAGCAAATTCCATACAGCGGAATGCAAGATTGAAAAACAAATGAATTTCCTACCCAAATGTTAATAGTTGAGCATTAGTTTTCTTTTAAAAAAGTGTACATATTTTCATTTCTTGCAAATTTACCACTTTTCTCTACTTATTTTCTAATTTTCAAATGTAAAGGCACCACTTTGACTCTTCCTGTAACACCTATGAATGTTGGTCATCTGGCTAAATCTAAAAACACGAGGTGTATTATTATTAAAATGTTTTTGTGCACTATGGCCTTTGGAGTTTTTCTGATGCAAATATTACACAAATAGCCAAACCAATATAATGTACATTATACTTGTTCACATATTATTCTGGTCAAATATTACTTGTTCTCTGTCCAAGATATTATAATATTTAAAATTTTGAAACAAACAGAACCAACCAGCACTACAAAATATTCATCCTGTAATGAAATACGAATCCTGATATTTGAGTGGGATTTTTTTACAACATACCCTGTAATGGTGACTGAACATAGTGGACAGTCATTGACCTAAAGAAGCGAACAAGTTGAATGTAGAAAAGTACTAGTCTAGTTAAATGTTTATTATAGAATAGCTTTTTTTTTTAGGAAACACAAAAGTTTGTATTAATTTTACTCTAAAAAGTTTCTTATTATGTATTATTTTACATTTTATGGCATATTTTTTTAACCATTTTAGCATCTGGCTATTCTTTTTATGAATTATATACTACTATTAAATTTGTAGTTGTGGTATGGTCATGAGGCATAATTGTAGATGTTGTGTAGTTGTTTCAGTGCAGTGGCCCTCTGGTAGTACTTGAATTAGGAAATCAAATAACCAAAACTACATAAAATTATAGTTTATTTATAATTCTTATCAAAATTTTCACATTTGGAAATAGAAAAACCTACCACAGTATTCCCCTACCACCATAACAAAAATTCCATCCTGTAATGAAATGCGAACCTTGATATTCGAGGTGTGTTCTTCATATATCCACATTAATGATAATTGAGGATAGAGGGCAGCCCATTTGTTGAAATTTTAGTAAGTTTTCCTAAGAAATATGAACAGCAAGAATTAACAATATTAATAGTAAATAACTACCGAAACATATTTTTAGAAAAAAATATGTCCAATAAGGTTTCCGTGTTGCATTACTTTCGAGGCTAGAACCAAAAGATATTTAGTAATGAGAGCATGTTGGTAAAATAACATGGCTCCCAAAAACCAAACACCATTTAGCATGTACCAAGAAAGATTTACCAATCAACGGTTTAATAAACATCTCTTTTTAACACATAATAATCAAAAATAATAAAAACAATGGTCATAACTTCAAAGAAATAAGTGTTTCCATTAATACTTATTAATAAAATCCAAGTTTGAAGAGGCGAATTAAATAGATTACTAACAAAATATGCCAAGGGGTTTAATTGTGCATGTGTAACTCCTTTTTGTTGCTAACTAGTTCTTTTAACTCTTACAAGCAATACTGAATGTTCAATTAACAATCTCAGTTGTTGGTGTCAAAGCCTAATGCTATGGATATCAACAATGAAATGTAAACAAACTTTTTCTTAAAACATAAACAATATATTACTGAAAATAGTGTTTACTCACCTATGGGACTAATTATAAGAATGTTAGGGCAACAACTTTCACTAGTTAAATAGACTATTATTTTTAATTTGTATCTATAATTCATGAAATAAAAGAACACAGTGCTAATCCTGACTGGGGACTGACAAGCCAAAAACAAACGTCGTTTGATTAAAGAAAAAAAAATAAACTACTGCTTTTAAAGTTTATCTAACAATCGGACCACTTATCGGAAGATCTACGCTACAACATTCGCTAGTTAAAATTTTAAAATAATAATTTATTTATCTACAATTCATGAAATAAAAACCACAATCCAGACCGACAAATCAAAAACACACTTTCTTTAATTACACAGAAAACATAAACTAGTGCATAAAATGCTTACTCACCTATTGGACCACTTATCGGAAAGTTTAGGCTACAACTTTTGAAAGTTAGAAATTAAAAATAACAATTAATTAATTGGTAATTCATGAAATAAAAACAGCACAGTGTTAATTCAGATTGACGTCCATTTCTTAAAAACCCAGCGGCCATTTTGTGACGTCATCACTCCGCAGACGTATGTAGTCGATGCACAACCTGGCTTGACTTATTAAGAAAAGTGAAATAAAATCTATATATTAATAAAGTGTATGTAAGAGACTTCCACTCAAACTGATTTGTAGTCCAACTTTATTATGTTATATTTCGACTGCCAAATGTTATGACGTCATAAGTGTAATAGGTAAATGTAAATCTACCTCCTAGGCAAGCCTCTGTCAACTCAACTCAACTTTCAACTTCTTTGTTATTGTTGTTCGAAAAAATTTCAAAACAAAAACCGTAAGTTTTTCAATAAAAACTTCATTGATCTTAAATAATATCATTGGTTTAAAATATTAGTTGGAAGAAAAAAGAATTCTACATACCCTTTTAAGTATTCAACCAGTGATAAATGTTTCATTATGAGATAAATTCTCATTCATTTTGACATTTCATATGGAAATAACAAAAGAAATTAAGCATAGGTTCTCTGGGTTAGAATATGTTATACGCCCCCTTCCCTTTTTTTTGTGATTTTGCACCAAGTATGGTGACCTGGAGCCTCTATTGTTCCATTACAACTTGGTATCCATTTTGGTTGGTTGTTTTCAGATTATCTGTCGCCGTCAGCAACACGATGGCTATAATGCGCCGAAACATTCGTTATTTGACAAGCCAACATACATTTACAAACACCCATGCCTAACACTGGACTCGAACCCGTAACCTTGCGGTCTAGAAACTAGCACGCTAACCACTGTACCGTTTGGTCGGCGGTATTCATTTTGGCAAACCTGTAGTTCAATTCAATAGTGCTGTCAATGCAACTTGGCGGCATTTTGCAAAGTCGTCAAAAGGGGGAGCGTATAACTCATTGTAACCGGTTCTCTGTTATCCCGCTGGGCAGTTTGTAATGAAAATGTTTAAAATTCATTTGATGGCTCGCTACCAATTGAATGGCTCTGAAAATTGTATCTGTTTCAAGAATTTTCATTATTTTTTCGTAAAAATTTGTTTTGACAAATTAACGATAAAAAAATCGAAAATCTCTGTCAAACTTAGAAAGATTTGGGTTAAAATTCAAAGTCTGTTACGGATTATGTGCCAAGGTGATTTTCACCAAAAATGGCAATTCACCATACTGGACTTAACTAAGATTTGAAGAAAAGTAAACATTGGATTAGAAGATTTTATCACTAATAAAATGAATACCATGATCTAAACAAATAAAATTGCGAGAAATTCATCACACAATATCCTGAACATGACTGCATTGAGGCACCTACAGTGTTTGAACCAATTTTCAGCAGCCAATTGACAAACAGTTTCATCGTTGGTTTTCCTAAAATTTTGCCAACCTTCAGGTCAATACTCTAGTCTAGGATATAGACACGTCTATGATTGAGTCAAAAATATTGTGCTCATGTGTTACTCACTTTTTGTTCTTGCCTTATTTTGGCATGCACTTTGAAAGCAACACATTTTAAAGCTTTTCTTGTAGTTTTAAAAAATCTTTTATATCTATATTCTATCTGTTATAGAAAACTTTGATATCCATCTAAAAATTAAACATCAACGCTTTAAATTAACTTTTTTTTTGGCTAATTCATAGTTTACTTATATGGGTTGGCTCGATTTTGAAATTGGTGACAGGGGCAAACTGTTGCAGTTGGTACACCGTTAGCCAAAAGCAAATTTCGAAATGACCACCAAAAAAAATCTCCCCTCGGTTAAAGTTTTAAGTAAAGTACGGATTCTACGCCAAGGTAATTTTCGGACAGATGTAGTATAGGACATTTGGCAATTTTTTTGATTTGATGTTTAGAAAATTCGCCAAAATTAAAAACTCAGTAACTGAATTAAAATATAAATAATAAACTAAATTAACGTTAAGATTTACTATACAGCCCCTTTGGCGACTTGTAAAAAAAATCGCCAAATTAAAAATGATGTCAAAAGGCTGTGTGACCAAATCCAAAATGGCGTCAAAACACGCCATGTTGTCAAATCCAAACTACTAGGGTTATACTATATTGCTGTAATCCATACCATTAGGGTTATCTGAAAACTTTGGCGACTGGTTGTCATATTCGGCGCCGAATTGCCAACTTTCAAAAAGTCACCAGGGGGGGACCGTACAGTAAATCTTAACTTAAAATAAAATTCGCTGCCATAAATAGCATTTATCTAAAAAAAATGACAAAGAAATGTCCTACATTACATCTGTACCGATTTTCACAAACAAATGCTATTTGCCATTTTTTTATTAAAAAGTGAACTGCCTATGGCTACCATAATTTAGTGCGGTTTTATGTAAACAATTCTTGACACTGAATCTGCATATCGTACTTGAAAGTTTTACCCTCCTCTATTCCTACACATTCAAATTACAAGGTTCCCACGGTCATTAAAAGTGCTTATTATTTTTTAACTTGTTTTCAAGGCTTTGAAAGTGCTTAGAGGTGCTTGAAAGTCCTTAATTTTTGTGAATGATGTGTGCCCGACTGCAAAATTTATATAAATACAACTCAGACTTGCTATCCCCATATTTCAATAAAAATATTATTTTAATAATTTTTTCAATACTTCACACACATAATATTGAAAATTTCTGTAACTTTTTGGTAGAATATACTTTATTAAAAATGTATTTATAAACATGATACTTGAAAACAAATTTCCAAAGGTCCTTAAAAATATTATTTAGGTCCTTAAAAGTCATTGATTTTTTTCTGTGGTTTCAGAGGAAATCCTGATTTAGGGATACCATAAAATCGTTGTTGCACATGTACAGCAAAAAGGATTGCCTATTGTGGAACTTTATTGTCTACAAAATGGCATGGGGATATTTACATATCAACTAAGAATAGACCTTTTTTTAAAACTGTTGTAACAATTTAAATCAAATTCACATCACAGCTAGACCATAAAATTCAAAACATATTCAATTAACGTTTTTAAGTAATTAATTTAATTGAAATTTGCAAGTTTGAGAACAACTTTATTTTTCGTTACATTATGTTTTAAAACAAATGAGGAAAGGCTATGGTTAAAAAGTTTTTTGTTTTTTTTAATTTCTTATGCTTGCCTTACTATAAATTGTACCCAATACAACAAAACTTGAAACTATCTGTTGAAAAATATATAATAACAGATCCCAAAAAATTGTGTGAAAAAATTAAATTGTCTTTTTAATTTAGTTTAAATATTGCATTTCTTTAAAAAAAGATAACAAATATTTTGCATTGTACTTGTCACTTTATTTAAATTCCACATAAAAATGTGCTGCTTTTTAAATAAACCTTTTTTGAAAATAAAACCTTTGAGCACTAAATCGCATATCCATTCCTTCCCTAGATGGACCCTAGAGATTCATGAGCAGAAAGTAAAACAACAAACTATTTATGATGTCATTCCAATGTGATATGAGAAAGTTTTTTGTTCGTTAGAAATTTGACTAGAGGTGTACATCCCAAGTAGTTCTCACTCAGTTTGTTTGATGCTCCAAAACGTATACCAATTATGAGAACTAGCGGCTTGTAAACAGTTCAGCTCTTAAAATTTATGTGTGCCTTTACCAGCTATTGGACGTGCTTGGGTATGAAACTTTCTTCATATGAGTATTTGCATGTGACTAGTTATCTTTCTACAGCTCATTTACTTTTCCATTTCAGAAATGGTGAATCAAGAGGAAAAACCGTTGCCTTCTCTGGTAAACATTCCATGGTCTGATGTCCTTTTTGTCTACCTTTTCCCAAGACTCGGTCCCAAAGACATTTTCAACTTGAGGGCAGTCAACAAAGATATCAAAGCATTAGTCACAGAATACTTCAAGGTGAACAAGATTTTGGACTTCTCTCCATTCCCAAGGTCTGTCACTCTCCAGGCTTTCAAGATTTTCACCAATGGCGCCACCAATCTTCGATTTCTCAACCTCAACAACTGCAATTGGCTAGACAGTGCCAGTTTGGATCCAGTTTTGGAAGCCAACAAGAAGCTTCTTTGTTTGGACATCAGTGGGTGTTCCTCGGTATCAAACAGCAGCCTCGAAGTTCTCTCCAGGAATGCGGCTGGCTTGAAAGTGCTCAGTTTGAGAGCTTGCCATTGGACGAGTGCTGCTAGTATTACTTCCATTGCACTGAACTGTAAAGGACTCGAGTCTGTTGACTTAACCAGCTGCTGGGAAGTGACTGATGAAGCAGTCTGTGATTTAATGCGCAATTCTCCGAGGTAGGTCTTGCATGTCAAGGAATTTACTAATTGGGAAGTGTTCACCTTGGGTTAAAACAATATTATACAAAATAAGGTGAAATGGTATTATACCGAAGTGATATAAACTCAGATTTTAGCTATGGATCTAAATTGGGAAACCTAAAAACATGGATATTTATGTATTATCTAGTCGATGAATTCTGACAAAATCAATTTGATCAATTTCGGGATTCTATAAAAAAAATCAAATTAGATTGTGACTGTCATTAAAAGCCTGCTTCTACTTATATATTTGTGCTGTAATTTATCAGATCTAGATTTGTACTGCAATACATTAGATCCACAGGGTGTCCACAGATCGAGAAAAGTCAGTGAATTCGGCATTTAAGGAAAAATCGGGGGGTTTTATCAAAATGTTCGAAAGAATCGGGGAATTTTCCGAAATTAAACTGACACTTTTAATTTTGACTATTAACAGGGGTCAAAGTGACAAAATAAGAATATATAGGATTTTTTCAAAAAAAATATAGGACAATATAAAACATCAAATAACTGCACACAGTTGCTACTGAACTTCAAAATTAACTCTTTATAGATTTATATACTCGTTATATTGAATTTAAGAGAATAGAAAACACACCTTTAAAAGAAAGAAATCGCCTGATCCTGAATATGTGATCCGTTATTGCATCAATATTCCATCCCTAAATCAAGTTTTATTAATTACATTATTTGCAATCATGAGTCTTTTGCTTCCAGCATTTTTAACTGATCCAATTTCTTTAAGTATTTTCTTTTTATCCCTGTTTGCAGTCTTTTGTTGATTCAAATTTACTGTTCAGTGTCGGCTGGATTGGCGGCGAAAAGTGGGAGATTTATCGCCGAATGTGGCAAACCTGGCACTTGGTTTTAAAGCAACCCTAGTGATCGTTTGGATTTGACAACACAACGTATTAATGTAATTTTTAATTTTGGCGACTTTTATGAAAAAATCGTGGCTAATATTCCGAATCCGGTACGAATTCTGCGCCAAGGCGATTTTCGCCAAAAAATGGCAGCCCTGCCATTTTTTTTAGAGCAAGATAACTGCCTATGGTTGCCATAATTTGGAGCGGTTTGGTTGTATTCAGATTATCTGGCACCGTCAGCAACACGAGTGGAGCGGTTTGATGTAAACAATTCGTGGCGCAGAATCCGTACAAGATTCGGAATAAAAAAATCGGCATTCGACATTATACAGTAAATCTTAACCCTTTTGTTTCCTTCATCAATTATGGACTGAGCACTCAAAATGTTCTTTAGTAGTCCTGCAAGTCAATCCCAAGTTGTTTTTATCCGTTTTTCCCGAGGCAGAGTTTTGTTGTTGCATCTCTCTCTACATTATGGCCAATTAATTTATTACGTTGGAGGAGAAATCAGATCAGAAATTCAAATCCGATTGTTATGGAAATGTTCACATGTTTACAATTCCCGCCGGTCCCGTAGAGTTGAGTTGTAGGTTATGCAGCACTTGACGTCACAAGAGATAAAACGTCGCGCCGCCGTTACAAACATCGTTTTTGTCAGGTCTTTTTCACCTACAATCGCGCCACAGAATCCGAAATATTAAAAAATGGCAACAAACGGAGCCGTTATTACGAATTCGAAGAAAATATAGATCGAATCAATGTATAAATATAGGATATATAGGACAATTGCAAAATATAGGACAATATAGGACGTTTTTACCGATTTTTAAAAAAATATAGGATTTATAGGACATATAGGACGTCTGCGACCCCTGTATTAAAGATGCACTGCTAGCAAAAATACCAAAAACAAATTTGTAAAAAAAATTAGAAAAAGTTTTAAAAAAAAGAAAAACGGCAAAAATTTGCACTGCAAGACCGACCGACCACATAACTTCTCGCATTAAAGTTTCCCGACAATCACTAATGAAACCACTAATCATAAATCTGTATTTGTTCAGATTTCTCCAAATAACCAATGGAATAACTACCTCCCCCCCCCCCTCATTTTCCCTCTATTGTTATAGCCTCTATCGGCATTATTTACGTTGATATGTAAAGGCCTTTTTTTTTTAGCGTTATTGCGCTTAAATGACCATTATTTTAAACTGAAATTTCAATCATTCCTTAGATCAATACAAATCTGCATTACAATTTTATTGGGTTTACTTGCAAGTCTGACAGCCTCGGAACCTGCGTACGTTCAGACTTCCCGAAACTTTCGATCATGAGTGAAAGTTTTCAGTATTTTTATGAATTTCCGTAATTTTTTTTCAATTATGGATAATTACAGTAGTTTCTTAGTGGGAAAAGTTCAACTTAAATTCATGTTTTTCAACAGCTAACTAAGAATTCAAAACGGAACCTCCATATGTTCAGACTTCCCCAAAACCACTGATGGATTTAGTATTTTTCTCTAATGTCATAGCCTCTATCAGCGTTATTTATGTTGGTGTGTGATGACCATTTTGCTGAGCATTACCTGGATAAAATGGCAGCTACTCTCTTGATTATAGAGAACAAAATCGCAGAGAATCATGTTCTTGCGTGATGGTCATTTTCGTCTGGTGTTACACTGAAATAATAGTCACTGATGCTATTGTTGAGATTTGCATCAATCAAACATGGTACAGTTCAGCTGAAACTCTGATTTTAGCTTTTTTTCTGAAATTTTGATCATTCCCAAGATTTATACAAATCTGCATTACAATTTATTGGGCTTGTTTACTAGTCTCGCAAGAGTGGAACCTGCGTAAGTTCAGACTTCCCCAAACCTCCTATGTCATTACCACTTTTTCTGCAAATTGCCAACCTCTGTCAGCATTATTTACGTTAGTGTTTGGTGATTATTTTCGCTGAGCATGCGATGACGTTTAAGGACTGCTATTGCCAAAATTTGTGCTTATATGGCGAATGCTATCACCGAGATTTACGTTGTTATGCTGTTCATTTTCAGGGAGTATCACGCCGATCTAAGAGCCACTATTCTGAAGGCTTGCGCCTCTGTAATTGTTGCTATCGCTGAAATTTACGTGATTGTGATAAACTATTTCATAGAGTGTTACGTCAATATAACCACCTCTATTGCTGAGATTTTCACCAATATATTGGGTGGATGCTACCGCTGATGTTTACGTTAGTGTTACGGTCAGTTTTGCCGTTTGTTGCTTTAATATGATTGCTGAGATTTGCACCAGTATGGTGGCTTCTATTGCCTATATTTACATTGGAGTATTGGTAATTTTCATCTAGGTTTAAGGCGTTTTAAATTGGCTATTTCCAAAATTGCAACACCGTTTTGGTGTCATTCGCTCAGACTTTCACTGATTTGATAACCGCTGTATCCGTGGTTAGTGTGTTAGTAAAAATCGATTTCACCATTTGGTTTAAATCGGTGCAGAATGATTAGAATTTTAATTTAATTTTGAGCAAGAAATTTATCCCAATTACCCAATTTTACAGTCTATTCTTATTTAAAATTGTAATTTTACATGCTATTGTATGTAAAATTGTTTATTTTAGCTTGAAAAAAGTTTTATATTTTAACTGTAGGTATAAGTAATATGTAGTTTAAAAGTTAAAGCAATTTTTTTATATAATTGTTAATATTGTTTAGTGAAAATGTGTTCATTTTGTAAAAATTTTGCGTGGGTACTGTACCTAAACAGTGGCTGTAACTGAACTTAAACAAATCAAAAAAAGAAAAATGCAAATGGCGAAATTGAACAATTTGTACAATGAAATTATGTAAATGAAATGTAAGTGAAAATGGTGCAACTCCTTCAATCCAACCACATTCAAAGACTGTATTTAAATACACAAATTGGTATTTAATTTTTTTACAAATTTTATTTGATGCATAAAAAATTTACATTACAACATTTTTTTAAAGTAATCATTGCTTTTTTTCCAATTTTTATTAAAATTTCGAGTATTTAGAAAACAAAAATATAGTTAATATAATATAGAGTATTTGTTGAATGTTTCATCTGCTTTGACATGATATATGGTTTGTCTTTATTTTTAAAATTTTCTTCGTAAATGGCTTATTAAATATGAAATTTAATACTTGAGTCCCCTTTTCTTGAGATTAGACTGTAAGCAATGAAAAAAGTGTGATTTTAAAGGATAATTGCAGATGCATGCACAGTATAGGTACACTACACTAAATGGAGTAATTTGGTGTTTGTGTCATGTAATGTTAAAGATTTGAAGTTTGTAGGTAAGACATGTAGGGTTAAAGTTTACTCGAAAGCTATATATATTTCTCAATAACTTATAATCAGGAAAAAAATTGGGTGATGCAGGGAATAATCAGGGAATTTCCAACATAACTTTTCTGTGGACACCCTAGATCCAGTTTGTACTGCAGTTCCAGTTTGACAACACTTAGGGAAGTCTTGATGTCTCATCCTGTCATTTCTACTATAGCAAAAAAACTTGTCGAATTTGAGTTTTTTTATAAATTAAAATGTCAGCATGTTTTGCGATGAGCTTAGAGAGTTTATTATCCCCAAATATTCAAGCTTATTCTAATATTTTCAACCAATTTGTAAACTTTTTGGAAGCTATTTGAAAGCACACTTTCAGTTGAAATATAAAGCACTTCTGGTTGAATTTTCTGCAATCCTACTAATTTTTTTGAGACCTTTAAACTGATGTATAGCTCATGTCTCTAGTATTTATAGTTTAAGCATGGCAAGTTGAAAATTGAATTCCGATAGCCCCTTCTTGTACCTCAGGTTGTACGTGAACTATTTCAATTTTGCCGTTGGAACCCGAGTACAGCCGATTAAAGGTTTTGATAATATGATAATTGCAATTAGTAATATAACATTTGTCTATTGCAGGGCTCATGTTTTTAGTTCTATCTGAGAATATTGATTTCAAACAAACCTGAATATTTTTATGACTTTTTCTCTACATTAGAGTTGTATGGAATCTAAAAATCAGGGGTTTTTTTTTTGCTGTATTTTTGTTTCCGCCTTAAACCTCATAATACTTTAAATCTTGCTAAAACACAAATGCATTTCAATGGCATATGATAAAAAAAAGTCAAGCTCTGTCACTTCTTGTTTATTCTGTGATAAACTATATTTGTTATAATTGGTGACTGAATATTTGACTTTCTATAGATTGAAATACTTGTCTGTGTCACGCATCTACGGAATCACTGATAAGAGCCTTGCTGTCATTGCCCAAACATCCACATGCCTTGAAAGTTTAAATATGATTGGATGCTGGAGAATAACTGATGTTGGTATGAGGTATGCATGTTTACTTTAAATCATTTTATGTACACACATTTATTTTTATTTTAAATTTTTTAAATATAACTTAAGTTCCTTGTTATAGCCAGGGGTCTATGCAGAAGGAAATTTGGGTCCTTTTAAGGACCCTTCACAAAATTCCATGTAAAAAAAACGGACCCTTCACAAAATTCCACTATCAACAAAAGGACCCTTCACAAAACTCCATGTCCAACAAACTGACCTTTCACGAAATTCCAAGTAAAAAAAAAAACGGAACCTTTATATAATTTCCAGTTTGAAAATGGACCAATTACAAAATTACAAAGTTTATTTTATGCCAAAAGGAGAAAATGGCTCGCTTGCCCACATGTTGATTTTAAGGAAGTGACGTCATGGACGCCAAACCATATGCTCAAAATATATAAAATTAGAAATTTTTCACAAAATTTATATTTTTTCACAAAATTTATATTTTTTCACAAAAATAGGACCCTGTAACAAAAACCTGGATAGACCCCTGATATTAAAATTGTTTAAACTTTTTTTTTGCAAAATTAAAAATATGTTAGTACTAATCTTAATTGATTTAAACGAGAATATGGAATGTCCTTTGTATGTTATGAATAATTTCATTTGTCACATTGTTTAACTAGTCCAGGGAATGTAGAAAGTAAGAGATGCAGTTTAGAAAAGTATTAAGGAGTTATGAGTGGAATAAATTATGTTTTGCATTGACGAAGTGAATTCAATAAGAGTGGTTTTAAAAGAAAGTTGGATATTCATTTAAAAGACCATTGATTACTTTTTACTGTACCAACTTGCTGGGTATAGTTTATCAACTGCTTTTGTATTTTGTAAGAGTTTTAGTATTAAAATCAAACATAATAAGAGAAATCTTCTGTTATATAGACATGGGTATCATTGCATTTTTCTAAAATGCCCCGAAAATATTTGGGGGAAAAATCCATTTATTATATAGTATAATTAATCTTAAATTTTTTTTATTATTCCTCACCCATTTCCTTTTTTTCTGCAGACTTGTTGCTGAATTCTGCAAACAGTTAAAGTACTTAAGAGTTGAAGATTGTAGGTCAGTGACAGAATACAGTATAAAGTATTTGGATGCAAGAGTAAATATTGATCGAGATAGAATTTATGTTCCATGTGAATTCCCTGAATGGTGAAATGTACTTTAGGTGAATGAAACCTTTCTAATTTTTATACGATAGTTGTTCCCATTGGCACATGTTTGTACAATTGTTATTTGCATCTGTGATATATTTGTTGTTTAATTTTCAAATTGATTCTTCGTTAAATGTATTTTCTGTACCTGTACCTAATTTATTCATGGCATTTTAATTTACTGTTATTCTTTTTTTTAATCGGATTGTTATGTTTTTGCTCCATTTTTGTTTGCCCAAAAATCATTGTTGATTTATTGAAAATGTTGAATTTATTATTATAAATAACTTTGAAATGTTGATGTAATTGAATATACTTTAAAATTTCTTCATTTTAGTTTACAATATAATTGAATACTTCATAGCCATAGATCTTTTCAAACAAACACCTATCTCTTTTACTATGTCTCTGCTATTTAGCAAATATTTAGTCAAAATGGACAGAATGTGGAAGTAAATCGGGTCTTAAAAGAAGATTTGGAAAACTATTTCAAAGTGCGTTTCATTTTAAAGACTTATGCAAAGTTAAAAAAAAAAGTAATAAAATGAAATTAGGAATTTCGGAAAACAAAAGATCAATTTCAATTTTAACCTTTAAGTAGTGCCTCAGAATTTATTTTTTGGGGGTTAGACCCTTCATTTGATGCTTTATGTAACTCATTTCACAAATATTTAAAAAGAGTAATTTTTTCATGTTGTATCTTACCTACTTTTGGTTATTTATCTATGGGCCAAATTTCATTCTTAAGCACATATCACACGTGGCAATTTTTCATCGCAACTACTACTTACAGATTTTTCATCTGCTATTAGCTTTTCTAGTAATCTGACTAGATTGCTTTACAATTGCTATTTTGGCAAATTATATTCTCCACTTAATGTTTTTTCCATTTTCTGTTTATCTTTTTTTTTTTTTTTTTTTAGTGTTTATTTACCTTTGTTCTGTAGGGAATTTATCCTTTTTCTAATATTTATTATATCATTTGGGCACCATTTTTTCTATCGTTTGCATATTGTTATTTTCTTGTATAGCATTTTCCAATTATATGTTTTGTTTGTAATGTTACATTTAAGTAATAGATTTTTGCTGTTAACGATTTATTATGGAACAATTACTACTTCTTCACTTTAGTAGCGTTAGTTATTCTCAATTTTGATTTTTATTTGCTTTTCTGTAAAAATATAGACTTTTGTTCACTCACACATTAATCATATATTAGTTAAGCCCTGAAAACAGAGTAATTATAGCAAAAGAAGGGTTGGGTGGTATTCTGTTAAGCTACATAGCAGTGTTTCTCAACCTTTTTTCTTTTAATTTGTGTACCTCTTGACTTATCATCACTGCTTCTTATGCCCAAGTGATGGTTGTGTGGTTAGGGCTCTGACCTCGCATCCCAAAGGTGCCAGGTTCGAATCCCGGTTTTGGCATGGATGTTTGTTGTGGTTCGGAATCCACGTTAAGCTGAGCGTTTTGGCCTGATTAGGCACTCCAAATTTGGCAACAAGGCTTGCTTAAAATGCATCAGCATTTATCTTTGTTTTATAAACCCACTGACTTCTAATAGCTTTTCTGTCCTTTGGTACGTTTACAAGCTTCCATGTATTGTTTCTTCCAGGTATTGTAAAACTTTCTTTGAGAAAATTGCTTTCAATTATACTTATTGGCAAATCCACAATAAATACCCAAAAACACACAAAATACGAAATTTTACTGCTCATTGAGCGCCATCTTTTAATTGGAGTACGACTCTGAAATTTTGCTAGAACATTTGTATGGGTAGATGTAAAAGAATGAGGGAGTGTCATGATCTCCAGCTAAAAATTTATTGTTTACCATTAGTTTTTTAACCATCCTAGAGGGCATCCTTAAGAGTTCAAATGACAGCGACTGTTCTTCTTACTCAGAATTTGCTTCTCGGATCAAACTGGAAGTTAACTCCTCTTGGAAATTGGCCCCCTTACATGGTCGGTACGTTTGTAGCCGTCCTAGTGCTGCTTTGATTTGGCCAAGCACTAGGAGTGGTAAGGCTGTTCTTGCCAGACTCTGCATCGGTCATCTCTACGGTTTATGTCGGTCTTTAAAGTCTATCCCCTTTGCCCGAAGCGTAACTTGGCTCAGGCCACTCCTGCTTATGCCTTGGCATGTATTAGATGCCAGAAGGACCAGCTGCACTGTAATACTGTTGTGAGTCATGCTCTTCTGAAAACTCACGAGTTCATGAACTTGATCTGATGCTGCTGTCAGTCAAGTGGAATAAGAAACAACACCTGCATGAATAAAGGCTCCAGACACTGTTCGTCGAATAGGTCTTTCATGAAATCTTCCATGCTGCTGTTTCTCATACTAACAGCTCTCACAAAACTTCTTACTTTCTCTCTCTTTAACATATGGTTTGTTTTGATGACACAGTCTCTCATGCCACAGTTGAAAGGATTGTCCTGCTGAAGCAACACATACTTCAGCAGACACTGCAGGACATACAACATGCATTTTCAGTGCATGACTTTTCTAATGTCTCTTAGACGTACCTTTCCATCTCGTGAAAGAACATTAATTTCTATCAGCTTGGAAAACAAAACTTTTTGTGATTGTCTGACTAACAGAAAATAGATTCTTGCTCACATCTGGCACATACCAGACTTCTGATAGATAGTTGCTGTCCCATCTCCCATTGACTTTCATTTCAACTTTTACAGTACCTTGATCATATGCCATGATTGTATTATTTCTCACATACACTGGTTTGGGTGACGAAAATTCTTGGAAGTCCAGAAAATACTTTTTGTATATGGTCATATTGGCATATGCTCCACTGTCATCTGTCAATGTATATCCATAACTCTTTTTTTTTTTAAACTCCTTAACCCACTGACGGTCATGGGAATGGGCGAAATTCCCCAGTTGTTTTCCCTGCAATAATTTTTAAATTATATTTCTAATTCAAATACATAATTTTTTTTAATTATTTTGTTTTAGATAGGTTATAGATTATTATCCCAATAAAAATATCTAAAATATATCTTATTTTAAATTTTATTTATAAACTAAAAAATGTTGTGTATTGCTAGAAAAACTGGGGATCCTAAGACGTATATATACGTGCATGACCGTCAATGGGTTAAATGTACAGATAAATGCGTCACTAGAGGTATTCTTTTTGCTTTCGTTTTTTCAACAGTCCTTTGCTATATGTTCAAACTTTTTGCCGGTCTTCTTTTCACCTTCTTCGGAGCTTTCTTCTTTGAAGCAACTAGAGTTGTAGAATCTGTCAACTTTAATGGCAGCTGCATCTCTATTAAACAAAGTCTCTCTGTCAGCTTATTGACAGACCACTCTTCAATAAAAACAGATTTCCACACACTTTTAAATTCAAAATATTCTGGCCGATCAAACATATTGTGGTTAGCGTGCTAGCTTCTAGACCGCGAGGTTGCGGGTTCGAGTCCCTGGTCAGGCATGGGTGTTTGTAAATGTATGTTGGCTTGTCAAATGACGAATGTTTCGGCGCATTATATCCCTCGTGTTGCTGACGGCGTGAGATAATCTGAAAACAACCAACCAAAATATTCTGATGGTAAGGTTGATATAATTCTACTCATCAAAGTTAGATCTGGCAAAGTGGTTTTAGATGCATGCTTCAGTTCATTGTTCAATTCACTAAAGTTTCTTTGAAGTTTAGCCACATGGCTTACTATATCATCTTCTGCTTCTTTTTCACTTCGAAAGAAATGCTCCATCAAACGATCACGTCCCTGACCAGAGCTCTGTTCATAAAGCAATATCTCCCAGGTGCTTCTGGTAGTCACACAGATGGATCCTCGTTCAACATTTCTATCATCCATATTACTCACTGATATGAGTTGAGCCAGAGAGTTCTCTTTTTCAAATGCTTTCTTTTGCACTCACGTCAATTTTGATGACCGTACCATCACATGGAGAAGGGCACACACAATCACCTTGGACAAGCTCATACGCATTGTGATACCGCAATAATAGTTCAATGTACCTCTTCCACTCGCTCCATTGCAATATCGATTAAAGTTTAATTACAATGCATATTTTTAACACTAATATCAACCCAAACAGTTATGAAGCAGTTTTTACACGAGAACAGAGATAAATTAAAATGTTTGTGTTAATACTGTAATGATATAATAATACTGTTAGTTGGAGCCAAAAAATTTTTTTTTCGCATTGCCAATTAAATGCTTCTAATTGAATCCTTCCTTTTTTCATTTCACTAGAAGTTAGTTAAAAGAAAAAAAATTTCATGCTTGGTTGAAAAATTGGGTAAACTGACAATTCAATGGTTTCTATGTAGAATTATCAACTAAGTTGCTAGTTGTGATTTGTGCTTTATCATTAAACCATCACTTTTTAATGTTTTATTTGGACGTTTTCTTGAAAAGGATGTGTAAGTGATTATTTGTTCTCATTTTGGAACGCAAAAATTTTTTTACAAAACTAAATCATAATTTTATCTAATTTTAAATCTTCAAATACCTTGGCTTTCTGAGAAACGTTTTCATTTTGCTCAATTTAATATCGGTGCTTAAACACCTCTAAACTTTAATCCTTTAATAATCTATGAATTTTTATTTAATAAAAAATGTTAAAAAGTGATTCAAAGGTGAATGTTGAAATTTCATCAGTGCAATAAATACAATTTCTTATTACCCGTCAAATATTCTATTCATTACATGAAATCTAAAAGTTTCTGTGAATTTTTTCAATGAAACTGTGTCATTTATGAGTTAAGGGCCAAGCCTTATAATGTTTTATTCTTAAATGTTTATACCCACTTATACACATATATTGTTGTAGAGAAAACTATTTTAGCTTAAACTTTATTTTCGGGATAAACTAGTTAATCCTGAAATAAATTGGATATAGATAAAAGTGTGTGTGACCTACAAAAAGTTTTTAAATGTCTATTTATTCATGGAAGATTTTTAAATCTTTACTGAACAAGTGAAAAATGTTGTAGACGTAGTTTAAAAATATATTTTGGGTTCAACCTTTCATTTCCACCTTTATACTTTAAAACTTTGCTGGCTTAATATAAGCCTGTACTCAGTCGCCTATTTGCTAACTGAACTCAACACAGTTTTCAGTTGGTTTTTGATTTTGTGATATGTTTTAAGGGTTCATTTCAAGTACTAGAAGCTTTTTCCCTCTCTCCTAAAGATCCTTAATTTTTATAAAGGTGCTTAAATTTTCTTTAAACAAATGTTGAAAATCTTTGAATTAGTAATTTTTTACTTTTGTTTTCTCTTTGTGGTCCTAAAATGTCCCTAACGTTACACTTATGTATGTTCAATTTCTTTGCTACCTCGATAATATTATTGAAACTATTATAAAAAATATATTTAAATACTAAGTTTCTGATTGAAAAGTACTGTTTTAGGTTTTTGGCAAACCTTAGGACTCTAACTTTACTTTATAGAATCACATATAAACCTTGTTAACATACGTTTTGTCTAATTATATAGTAGTATATAAAAATAATCAAGCTGGTTAGATTTGAAACTTTAATTAATGAATAATTTAAACTGTAGAATTGAGATACAAATAATTAGAAGTTATGATTTTTAATTTCAAATATAGATTTATCACATTGTTTAATAACATTCTAAAGTAGAGAACCTATTTGATAAGTTAGACATGCGATCTGTAATAATAAAAGTATGAACTTCTGTTTTACTAGATAACCTCTAGAATAGAAATTCTTTTATGAAACTAAAATTATTAAGGAAGAAACTTACAAACATATTGAGCCTTGATAACCTAAAATGAAAAAAAAATTCTAGGGCAATCTGTTTAATAACAGGAATATTCATTTATTTTATTAGGATATCAATTTGCAAAAATATTTATCGATCGATATCCCAGTTGTAGAAAGTTTTTCAAAGATAATTCTTTTGTGATTCTTCACATTTTCTGTAAATGATTTATTTTTAATTCTTTAGTATTCACAGGGTAGTTTTAATGCATAGTGCCACAACTAGAATTCATCTGGAATTCGTTCTATAATAAATACTTAATCAATAAAGCCTTGAGTCTATGTTACCGAGTCTGTATTTTTAATAGAAAAGTAATAAAAACATATCACCAAAGGAGTGTGTGGCACTATTATTCCTCTAAAATGTATTTCTCGTTATCTTCTTCCTCAATTTTTACTTTGCGCATATTCTTCAGGGTTCCCGTAGTCCTGGAAAGTCCCTGAAATTTTTTTGGTAAAATTTGGTCTATAAAAAGAGGATGAGGTCATTTGAAGTGCTTGCATTTTTAAGCAACCCCAATAATCTCCGCTTGCATTTTATATTTTTATGTATAAAGTATGTAATTTTATGATCTTTGAATTTTCTTAAAAAGATCTCTGAATATATATTTTTTTTTCAATAAGAATGGGGACCCTGTTCTTTTTAATCCCGTTTTTTACCTTAATTTCTCGACTTCTAATCAAATTTTTCTTCTTCAATTCATTTGGTAGCACACATTTCATAATATAGTTGTATATAATAAGCCCATCATAGAAATCAATCTATAGATTTCATTTTGTACCCAAATTTAATTTTTTTACATCAACTTTTATTCTACTACATTTAAATTTTCAAGTTGCTTAAATTTCTATTTCTAATTTAAAGTTCTTGCAAAAAGTACATTGTATGCCGGAACTTGAAATGCTGCCACGTTTTATTCTGTTCTGTTGATTTTAGTATTTAGATGGTTCTGATTCATGCATTTCTCAAACCAGGGGTGTACTGGCCGTAGAGTTGTACGGTGCACACTGACCGGTCAGTGTCTGTAAAAAAATAGGCCGGTCTAGTAAGAAGTTATATAATAAAGATACTAATATATATATTTTTTTATTTTAGTTTTGCAACAAACTATCAATGGTTTATGGAAACCAAGTTCACTCAAAAGATGTATAAATAATAGACAAAAAAAATTAAATATAATAAACTAATTACAGTATTACCTCGATATCTCAAAGTCGAAGGGACGCTAAAAAAAATTTGAGATAGCGAGTTTTTGAGATAACAAGGTTGTAACCAAAATTTAACAATTCAGTTAAAAATTTAATATACTGAATAATTGTCTAAAAATTAGTCATGGTAGATGATAATAAGTATAAATATGTAATTATAGTTGAAAAAGTCTAAATACAGCAATTTTAATTTTTAGTCGAAAATAATAAATGAGTACATGAAATTGAAAAGAATTAGTACTTACGCTATAGTAATGTACATATTAAATAAAATGTACAAGGATGAATTTATTCACTACTAGTTACTTAAAAAAGTCCAGCATCGTGGCCTGGCTACATCTCTTTTGAAATTGTTCTTCAACCAATTTTTCTATTTTAAAAATAGCGGCGAAGTTATCCTTTTCCACGCATATGGACAAGCATATGAACTTTGTCTATTGCTCGTTCTCATTCCATTGTAGGACCCTCTCTCCCACTGTTTACGCCCCTCTGTTCGTGATCGCTATATCTCGTAATTGTATTCTTTTTGTTCTTAAGAATGGCAGAACAGCCGATTTTGTGTGTTCTTTTATTAATAGGCTTTTGCTTCATCGGAATAACCAATAAAAATGAGTTCTTGTGATCTTGGTTCGAATTTTGACTTGTGGCGTTTGTTGAGGACGAAAGCTTTTTGACCGAAGATTTTTAGATACGATGCAGTTGGTTTTCTGCCAAAAAATAACTCGAACGGTGTTTTGCTTTGCATGATGTATCGTGAAGGACATCTGTTTCTCAAATGAGCGTATTTTATTTGAAAAAGAATTGTGTGTTCTGATTCTGATAAATGATTATAATATTTGCTTCTACATAACTGAATGGCGATTTTTCTGGAAAACTTCATTTCTTACTTCGAAAATTTTTCGACACAACAAGGTTTTGAGTGAAAACTCTTCAACATAAGAATTGAAATTAACATTAGGTAAATATGCAATATCAAGGGGGAAAATTATTTTTCGACATATCAAGTTTTTCGCGATATCGAAGTTCGAGATATCGAAGTACTACTGTATTAAAACAATTCAGTTATTAATCTTCATTAATAAAACTAATTATTGAAATTAGTTATTAAAAATAAATATTTGAAAAATAAAATTTATTAAATATTTGTTTTTAATAATGAAACTTATTAACTATTAAAACTAATTATTAAAATTTGTTTAATGCTTATTGAAAATCATAATTCTAAAATCACCTGACCGATTTTATGTCCCAGTACGTCCTTGTTTCCAACCTACAACCTTTGGAGAAAAATTTAACTTGTTTCTTAAACAAATCTTCTCTTTGTTATCTCAACATGTTCTCAAAAAAACTTTTCACCACTATCATTGTGAACATAGGTTTCAAAAGGAAATAAGCCTTTACTAGTCTGAACTTTGATTTGTATTTTGTTACTGTTTTTCTGTTGAATTTATGTCTTTATAGTCTATTCTACTGACCTCTTAACTACTACTTCTGGATAGCTTATAAACAGTGTCTGTTCTTGCAAGTAGATGATGCCAATGGAATACTTCCTTCTATAATGCTATGTATTAGGTTACCTATGGTTACTAACATATTCTAACTTGTTGGGGGGGGGGGGGAGTTGATAATATAATCTCTATGGCGGTTAAACCTTCTTCGGTTTCAAGTCAATAACCAAGCATCCAGAAGATGTAGTCAAAGATCAATAATTTGATTGATTTTATAATGTATTAATGTAGGCTATAATTACTGACCGAATTTTCATATATTATTGAACAGGTTTCTAATAAAAGATGTATTTGTTTTCAAATCAGCTTATTTCTGTTCTTTTAGCTGCATAATGATGTGATGTTCACCAGTGATAAATTATTTCCAGGCTTTAGAAAAAAACATTATTTAGTGTGTTCTTTCATCTTTAAGGGGACTTGGTACCCCTTGTTTTCACAAAAAAGAATAAAAATATAATTTTTCTAGTTTTTGCATGTTTATAATCTTTGAAACCTTCTCCTTATTCTGGCAAGTTTTTGAGCTGATCCGAAAACTGCAACTGCAGAAAAACTATATTTTTATGGAGAATTTAGTATTGCTGCAATAGCTCCTTTGCTGTTTCGAATGCATTTGTCTCAGTTCGTGATTTGTGAAATTCCCACCTTACTCAAAATGCTAAAACTTCAGCAAATGTGAATAAAATGAATTTACTTTTTTTTTTTCACTCTTAGTATCTATTTGACAAAAAAATTTTTAAATTTCGAGCACTATGTGAACTTTTTTTTTTTTAATAAAATTTATTTTTTTACTTAGTAATACTTCCAAATATATAAACATTATAATTTTAAAGGCTTAAATAACAAGAAAAGATTAAAGGGTACCAAGTCCCCTTAAGCACAAAAAAAAAAAAAAAAAAATTATCATTTCAAGGTTTACACAATAGATTATTTTGTTGTTGTTGTTTTACAAAGGTAATTCCTTTCTCTATAATAATAAAATTCAATGAAGCAAGTATGGACTGATGTCAACTAGTCAAAATTGTTATTAATAGTTAAATAACAAATGGCGAGCCCTCATCTGCTATGTTGTGCCGATTGTCATCGGTTTCCTAAATCGAGCTCTGAGGATAGCAATAATTAAAAACTATGTTTTTTTTAAAAAAATAACTTTATTTTCAGCTTTTTTTTAAAACCAATGCACAATATAAAAAAAAATTCTCCAAAACTACAACCCTTACAACAATACTCACACAGCTCTATGTACAAAGAATGATATGTAAACGCGTGGGAAATATATATACAGATCTTGTCGTCTTCACCTGCAAGCACACTTCTCCACTATCATGTCCGAATAGCTCTTGAGTACCAGGCTGCCGTTCTCGTCGAAGTAGAGCATGGTCAGTGAACTGGTCTGGGACGGGACGCAGCACGGGGCTGGGACACTGGGGCTGCGCCCCAGAGCGTATACTAGGCTCTGGATGGCTGCGTGGTTGGATGGATTGGTGTCCTGGAAGAAAAAAAGAGAGCAATGCTTTGAGACAGGTAGTAGAAATCAATCAGGGACTCGCTCAGATATGATGTTACTACTTGAAAAACTAGGGGTGTGGAATATTGAAGAACTTTCAATTAATACTGGTCACTGCATTTAAACTTGAAATAATGGGTGTAATTTACCGTTTTAATTTTTTTATAATTTTTTTTTTAACTTAAAAATAATTGCGAGTTTGGCAATAGTTTTGGCGATAATAATTACACTAGCCATCAAAGAAAGAACAAACTCGTCAAATTGGTGGTATTTTTTGGCAATAATGACCACGTTATTCTTTTCAGATACTATTATAATACTGTGGAATTTATACACACTATACTAAACTTCAACTTAACTTGACATCACTAGACAGTAGATCGTCACAGTGCTCATAGGTATTTAATCCATTTTGGCGGCGTGAAAGATAATGTTCGCCAAACCACAACCCTGTAGAGAACAAAATAGCTATAAGGTTTGGCGAGAATTATGTCTTCACTCCGCTAAAATGGATTAATTGCCTATGAGCACGGTGAAAATCTATCGTCTAGTGATGTCAAGTTTAGTTTAGTGTAGAATTTATACATACTTTTAGCCATACGCTAATTTTCAAGGAACAATTTATTTTTTTTAATGAAATTGTATATTTGTCCAGAAGTACTACACAAATAGTAATTTGAACTAGAGGTGTGGAGCATCGCACAACTTTCTCTTACCCTATAATACTGGTCACCCACTACGTTTGAATTTGATGTGGGATAGTGTAATTACCATTTTTATAATTTCATTCATTTGAAAAAAAAATTCATGTAAACCCCGCCAAAATGACGAATTTGGCCATATACTTTTCAATAATGGAAAATTCCCTCATTTTTTTAAATTTTTTTATTCAATTCTAAATGTTTCGAAAAAGCCATAAACACAAAAATTTCTGCTCAATGCGCTTTTTCTTTTTTATCTAATTTGCAATCAAAATTCCTGTTAGACTTTGGCTCACGATTTATGGAGACCAATTTTTTGCGATAATTCTTGTAAGGATATTAAAAAAAAAAAAAAAAAAAAAAAAAAAAAAAAAAAAAAAAAAAAAAAAAACATCGCCAAAATTACAATTTTGGCGATATACTTTTCGATTATCCTTATATTATTCTTTACTATAAGTGAAACTGAGTGGAGAAGAAAAAACAATCGTTGATGGGATATGCTCAAAGAAAGAGAGCTCTGTGTTGAAGGTATTCGTTTTTAAACTTTTTACGCCATTAAAGCATTTATACGGAAATTTCGGAGGTGGGGATGTTTAGAACACCTTAAGAGGCATTAGCACAGTGATTTTTATCAAAATCGTTAGAGCCTTTATTTTAGCAATCGTTGAAAAACATGACTTTTTCAATGGCATCTACTTTATGGGCTTGCGCTATTTTGACGAAAACCTTAATGGTTGATCCCATGGCCACCAGCAACCCGCATACCAAATTTGAACATCGTAGGTCAATTTTTTGGGAGTTATGCTGACCACGCACGCACACAGACATTTTTTCTAGATCACTTTTTTGAAATCAGAATCTTCCAAAACGTGGAGAAATGCAAAAAAAAAAATTGATTTTTTTTTTAAATTTTAATTTTTTTAAATTTTTTGACCGATTGCTATACTTTCATTACCCTTTGTATACGTATGAGCAATTGAAAGTAAAAAGTGTATTGTTGCGTGGATGGGTTTGAAAGACTTGAAGCCAAAGCAGATCAAAACTTGCAGAAATTTATTCCGATATAACTCTTCGCAGATTCTTTTGCAACACCAGAACTTTCCGTTATAATAGACTCAATACAGCTCTTTACACAACAATGGAGCACAAACAGCAGTTAAAAACTAGATACACAACTGCTAAAATCGTCGCACAAGACAATGCAATACAGTTCACTACTCTGAATGCTCGCTGAGAGACAACTAACTCAGTAACTCAACTAACTATTGACCTTATATAGGAAAGCTTCCTTCGCGAATCTTCTAGAGATAGAAATTTAGAGAATTTTCCACATCGCAGTCGAAAAGTCCAGTTAACCGAAAATATCGCAAAATTTGTCGACATTTGGAGATTTCTCGCCAACTTGGCGAGATTGCCATTAACCATAATGTTAAATGGTCTTCTCCTTGTAAAATCTCCTTGTAATATGAATCTCAAATTTGAGTTGTCTATTCACTTTGAAAAATAGCATGTAGAGCAACCGATGGGCTTGATTCGGAAACGTTTCACATGCTACTTGAGTATACATTGCTTCTGGTCAATGTGTTTGTACACAGCATTATTGAAAAAAAATAAAGTTTTTAGGTATGATTCTTGATATTTAAAAAAAAAAGTTCAACAAATATGGAACTCGCTTCAAACTTTTAATTTCTTTATTTATTGAAGAATTCATTTCGAGAATTATACCCTCTCCCTTTCATATACAGCACCTGTTAAGAACAAACGTCGTTTCTGCAATTTTAAGAATTGTGAATATTATTTGACTTTTTCAAATTGTTTGTATGATTTAGCTTTTTAAAGGGTGCAAGTTCACGACTCAAATTCTATACTAAATGTTCATGAAGATTTGTTCCAGTAACAGTTACTAAGAGTGCCTTATCTACATTTTACTCACTATTTGGGGAGAAAAAAATTTCAACAATTCTGTAGCTGTAACTTTTCTCTTTGATGGAGAATTGTTCGTTGGCTTGAGCCATTTATTTTGAGAAGAATTACATATTTTTTTTATTGTCTGTATAGAAATTCTTTTGTCGATGGTATCGGATTGAGAGTTACTTTAATAATTGAATATGATGTCAAATATCAGAGTGAGACAGTAAGACAAATCACCACTTCCGACCATTTGGATGACATTTAAATACTCAAAAAAAATTTGGGAAAAAAGTAAAAATCTAAATAAAAACAAATTGCAGAGAAAATCTTATTCTTACATTTTGGAAAACAAAGAGCGAAATATAAAAAAATCGTACCATAGATATTTATTGTTACCACTTGCTTTTAGTAATTTGATATGTATGGTATGACGAAACCAGGATGTTATAGGCCCTTTAGTTTCAAATTCAAGGTCGTCCGAAGAAGGGGTCATTTTGTTTCCCAAGCTGTCTGGGAAAACTAGCATCTTTTGAGAAAAAACGTTTTTTGTAGCAATGGTTGTGATTGATTGACATTTTTACGAGTTTGTGGCAAGAGTTCGCCCAACAATAGTTAATGATGCGAAATTAATGACAGAGAATAAATAAGTTTCGAGCTTCTTTTTTTTTTAAATATTATTTCAAAGAAATTTTACAACAAAACAATACTAACAAGATCATATATAAGTATGTGGGGGGACCAAATGAGAGCTCCCCCCCCCCCTCTCGGCTCCCGGCACCAGCCGCCACTATATCAACCCATATAGGGTTATAGTCAATGAAAGGGAAAATCGAATAACCTTCCACAGAGACAGAAGATGGATTTGATTAGCGAAGTGGTTAAGCCATTCACTTAGAATCCAAATGAGAATGTCTTGGCCTACTAAATGAATCCATTGACTACGACTTTAAATAGTATAAAACCCCTTTTCTGTCTTTGCTTAGTCTGTTCAATTTTCACTTCCCTTGACTTAACAAAAAGAATAATCTGGTTAAATATAATACTCACAACAGTCATTCAAGCACAAATTTCCATTTTAAAGGAAACTTTAAGAATTTTATATACTTTATAAAAAAAATTATTCAATGCAGCTAGTATAAATTATGTGTTTGCAAATTCGAAACACATTCTTTTTTCACATTTACACTAACTTCAATTTTACAGTAGTAAAATCAAGTTTAAATTGCAGAAGCTCAGGGGCGGTCCGTAGAATTTTTCAACTACAAGCCAAGACAAGTTTTACGTCCCCCCTCCCCACCACCACCACCACGGTTTCGATTTTGCTATAAATTTCAATTTGAAAATTCAATTGATTCATTGGAAGGGAGGGGGTAGCCGTGGGTGGGGAAGGGGTGCTTTCCTCAGTCGAGTGCAGAGAAATATTTAAATTTAATTTGAAATTGTTTGAGTTTAAAAAAAAAAAAAATATCTTACAAAACGGTTTTTTGGCTCCCCGATGTCAATTTGGCGCCCTAAGCGGGGGCTTGCTAGGCGTATGTGTAAGACTGGCCCTGCAGAAGCTTTATTCGCAGAAGTTTTAAATTTTGTGATGGCACATGTTTGTCAATCTGGTCTTCCCTCATACAAACACATACCAGATTGTAAAACAATCAAATACTTTCAGAAATAACCGAATTTAAACAGTTTTAAAACAAATGAAGTAACATGAGAAAATCTTACAAGGGTACGAGACTGTCCACGGTGAAAGCATGCACTACGTCACGACTCGCATTATACGCTTCTCGATTGCTTCGTATTTCCGTCAATTTTACCGTTTTTATAACTTAATGTAATTTAGAAAATTATATTTTAATCAATCGGGAGGAAAATGTCAACTACGTGTGTGGAACATCGTACAACTTTTAATTACACTATTATTCGGAATGTGGATTGATGTTATTTACTATTTTATATTTTCATTAAAAAAAAGTGGTCACTTTGGCGATATATTTTTTACGATAATTCTTATATGGGTCTTTTAAAAAAACTCGCCAAAATGGCGATTTTAGTGATTTACGTTTCAATATTTATTACATTGTTTCTTTCTTGTAAATGCAACAGAGAAGAAACTGTCGTTGACGGGAAATGCTCTAGGAAAGAGAACTCTTAATTAACTCGTGTTAAAAGCATTACTTTTTCAATTCAAATTTTTACGCCTTGATTACATTTTTAAAGGAATTTCGGAAGTTGGGTTGTTTAGAACACCTTAAGAGGCATTACCACAGCGATTTTGATCTTTGGCATTACCACGTACACACAGACAAACATTTTTTCTTTGCCACTGTTTTGAAGTCAGAATGCCTCAAAATGTGGAATTTTTTTTTTGCTAAATTTTTTTTTTTTTTTTTTTTTTTTTTTTCTTACAGTAAAGACAATACTTTTATTATCTTATTTTAACACATGGGTAATTAAAAGTTAAAAATGTGATTTATTGATTGAACAAAAGTATTAGAGAAAGTCCTAGTAAGAATCTATTCCCTATTCTCGCTATGTTACAATCTTCTAGACCAGTGCATTTAGAAACTACTTTGTACAAATCCTTGAAATTTGGTGGGTATGTACAAAAATGATCGCTTAATTAAATATCATAAATTGTTTTCATTTAATGTCGATCAATTATAAATGTAAATTAAAATAGCAAAAGACAAAACCAGGTGGAGCCACTGCTTATGCATTGACGTTAAGATTTCAAAAATAAAATAAAATACATTAGACGCTATTTTCCGAGTTTCTACTTTATGTCATTTTATTAAGCGATCTTTTTCGTACTTGCTTATCAAATATCAAGGTTTTATAGAAAGTAGTTTCTAAATGAACTGGGCTAGAAGATTGTAACATAGCGAGTATAGGGAATAGATTCTTACTTTCTCTTAGTGATTCTAAATTAATAGTTTCCTGGAGGAGAGCTCTTAAATTTTTATTTATGCTTTTGAGTAAGCAGTACTTTGTTAGTATAAGCATCTTAAAATCAGTCTTTATTTAGCTAACAACAATCATAGTTTCATTTTATTTTGTTTGTTAGGTGATTTTCGCTGTTTTGTTTGTTGGCGATACCATACTTTTTGATCGGGAATAAATGTTTTGGATCATTAAAACAGCAATTTTGTAGCCCTCTTTTCCGCGACTGTGGACTAACTAGTTATGGTCATTGAACCTGGTTAAATAAAAATTTGAACTCTGCTGCAATTATGTGAAGCGTATTGTAGCTTTCGCTGCGGGCGACGGTGTTTTGATCCGAGGACCATGGTATCTGGAGAAAGATGCGTTACCTCTGTGCAAAAGAGTACTCCAGTGCACAGAAGCATTATCTGATATTTGAGGTCGCCACACAGCCTCCTCCCAGCGACGAAGGAGCGATGCTGTTGTTCTGATCAACGTCTGATCGGAGTTGGAGGTTTTGGATGCTTGTTGCATCGTTGTGCCCGCCCGTTGCGGTGTTGGACGCGAGTTGCGTATGTGATCGCATGTTGCGATGAAGTTTTCTCCTTTCAGAAGCGCCGATAGATGGCAGCATGATTCGTTTTTTAGTCCGGGTCACCATTAAAGCGTATTGTAGCTTTCGCTATGGGAGACGGTGATTTGATTCGAGGACCATGGTATCTGGAGACAGATGCGTTACCTCTGTGCAAAAGAGTACTCCAGTGCACAGAAGCATTATCTGATATTGTTGTGATGCTAATATTTAATTTTATATGTATGTTTTTGATTTAAGTGCACTTTTCCTTCCTCTAAAGTTTTTGGTACTTTGATCATCTTGACTTTTGCTCTCCACTAATATATTTCCTTTCTGGCGAATCTGTGGGTAGTTGGATTGCCTTTCCAATGGCGGTTTTGACTTGCTTAAACTCTAACGGGGATTTGGAGAACTGCTACGTCAGCTACCTGAGGGAGAAAACGTCTTTCTAGTGGCGAGCGGTGAGTGCCGCGATTTTTGTTGGTGTGAAAAGGAAGTGAAGGGAGAAAAAGCGAGACGGCGGTAGGATCAAAATAAGAATCTAAGGGGGCCAAAGGAGTGAAAAAAGAAAAAGAAACGGGGTAGCGAGAGAGAGGGTTTTTTGGGAGCTGGCAGATAAGAGATGAACGAACCGTGTGGCGGCTAGGATGGTTGGAAGACTTTGAAAACTCGAGATCGTGCAAGACTACTAAAGTAATCCCCGCCAACGCCTGAGAAATCGTTGCATTATGCGGAGTTAATTCCTGACGCCGGAGCCTGTACCTTCATCGGAAGCCGTGACTACCTGTCGCCGGGACCTTCATCGGAAGCTGCGTTAATTCCTGACGCCGGAGCCGGTACCTTCATCGGAAGCTGTGACTACCTGTCGCCGGGACCTTCATCGGAAGCTGCGTTAATTCCTGACGCCGGAGCCGGTACCTTCATCGGAAGCCGTGTTAATTCCTGACCCTGGAGCCTGCAACTTCTCCCGACGCTAGGACTTTACCTGATCCAGGAGCCTGAATCTTCATGTGCCGGTCAAACGCGCCTGGAATCTGAGACTCTCACAGATAAGCATTTCTAAAATTAACTAATACAAAATGTTCTTACTTCTCTGAATAATTACTATTTATCAAGCATTTAGTTAAGATCCTATGCCATTGCCATTTCCCCGCTCTGTATAAAAGTTTGTTGTGTGCTCTGCGTGCAGGTTATATATATATAGATAACCTTGCTAAGCCATTACTAGGTTAATTTGAGTGTTTAGACGTTTTGCTAGACTTGAATATTTGTTGTTGTTAATTTTAATTAAATTCCTTTACTCAGCAAATCTACATGCTTGTCTTCTTTAACACATGTGACACATCATTAACACATCTGACTGCATCCATTATACCACAGTAGGGATGTAGCTGAATTTTGGGTTATGAATTAATGTTTAACACAGGCCTTTAACCTTTAGATTATTTTTGTTTGAAAGCTCTCAGGTGAATTTCACCACAATATTTGAGGTCGCCACAGTTCCATTTAATAAAATGGTGAAATTTTTTTTTTAAGTTGGGGCCTGATTTTTTTTCCCCCTCATCTTTATAATAAAAATAGCTGTGTGACCCCACTCTACTGGGGACCCGTTGAAACACATAAGAGTTTACATTTAAGAAAAAGTGGAACACATGTATTAAAGGGCATTTGGCGAGTTTTTTCATTTAACGATCAGAAAAATCGCAAAATACAAAAACACGGTTACTAAAAAAAACCTAAAACATAAATAATAATAAAATTAAGTTAAATATAAATATTAAGGGTACTCTTCCGTTAGACGGTTACCAGTTGGTGCCCAGCCTAAATATTTACCCATATAAATGGCGCGTAAATGTATCGCGAATTCTGCATGTAGAATTTATAAATTATTTGAAAGTTGTTAGTTTAGATTATTTAGGCCTTCTTTTTGGAGATTTGTTTGGCTGGTACCCGCCAAACGGATTTACACCATATTAAGTTACAATGTAAATAATTATAAAATTAAGTATAACTGAAAATAAAAATCGTTGAGAGAAACCGCATTTATCTGTTAAAAAGCACCAAACTAAATCGCACCAAAGAAATGTATTATAGTACATCTGAACCCAAAAAGTTTTTTTATTCCGCAAATTTTTTTTGTATAGAGTAGTCCCATGGCCGGCTCCTTACGAACTTCATAATCACTACCAAAATAAAACACCAAGAAATAAAATCTCAAATGAAATACTAGGTTTCTGGTGTAAATTGTAAGATAGTCTGGTGTAAATAATAATTCATGTTTGATACAAACAAAGGTTTTCAAATCTAGATTAAATAACATGGATACTCTCAGTAAAAAAACACTATACAAAAATAAAACAATCAAAAGAAGGAATTTTGATATTCTGTTTGAAGGAAACGAATTAATATTAACTTGGAAAAAAAAAAATGTCGTAATGACTTGAATGTTTTCAGTGCATTTCCATAATTTATTTACATTCAGATTAGTAGTATTACTCTAAAATCACGCATGTGCAGATCGTCAATTTACAATAAATATATGGAAAATTATAATAATATTCGAACTGTTTATAGGACAGACGATTGTAACACATAAAAATAATCAGATAAATAAGGGGGTCGTCAACTTTTCAAAATCGCGCCAACCCATATACATAAATTAGGAATTTACCTCTTTGAACGCTATTTTATTTATATTTCGCTGATTTGAAATGTAATTGGTTTTTAATATTTATTCGTGGTATGTTGTTAGTGTTGTGTTTTGGCGATATTATTTTTAGCGTCCTTGTTTTTTTTATATCCACTTTTTACTAGGACGCTTTTTACAAAGGTAAGCTTGACAAACAAATTTACATTATTAGTGTTCATTAATCTAAAGTCAACAACGAAACGCATATCGACTCACTTCATTGTCTGTGTGTCCGATGCATTTCAGTTAAATTAGTTAAGAACTAGTTAGATGGCTGAAATGAAATTTGACACACAGATAATCCATATATATCCAAATATAGACAATTTAGAAAATTGTAAAAAAGTTTTGGATTTTTAAAAGATTATTGTTAATTACTATTTGGTATTGGTAGTGCTATACCCACTTGTCTCCTATGTTGGGGATAAATTCATGGCAGAAACATAAGGATTTCTACAAGGGCTGAGTAGCCTTGTTATTCAAATCAGATTCATCAACTTTGCGATTGATTCAATAAGAATACAATAGGTGTACCCCAAACATAGACAAATTAGAAAACTTAAGGAAAAATCAGGTTATTTAAAGATTATTTTAAATCAGTATTTGGTATCGATAGTGTATATACTCATCTGTCGCCTACATTTGTTGTAGTTTCACGGCAGAAGCATTATGATTTCTACAGGGACTAAGTACAGTCGTATTATTCAAATCAGATTCATCAACTTTGCGATTGATTCAATAAGAATACAATAGGTGTACCCCAAACATAGACAAATTAGAAAACTTAAGGAAAAATCTGGTTATTAAAGATTATTTTAAATCAGTATTTGGTATTGATAGTGCCTCATCTATCGCCTATATTTGTTGTAGTTTCACGACAGAAGCATAATGATTTCTACAGGGATTTAGTCGAGTCTTGTTATTGAAATCACATTTATCACCTTTGCGATTGATTCAATAGAATGCAATAGGTGTGCCCCAAACATAGAAAAATTAGAAATTTATTTATTTTTAAATATTATTTTAAATCAATATTTGATATTGGCAGTCTTATACACATTTGTCGACTATATTTGTAGTAATTTCACGGTAGAAACATAATGATTTCTACAAGGACTTAGTCGAGTCTTGTTATTGAAATCAACATTTATCACCTTTGCGATTGATTCAATAAGAATTTAGTAGGTGTGCTCAAAATATAGACAAATTAGAAAATTAAAGAAAACGTTGGATTTTTAATTAATATTTGGTATTGCTAGTGCTATACCCATACGTCGCCTATATTTGTGGTAGTTTCACGGCAGAAACATAATGGTTCCTACAGGGACTTAGTCGAGTCTTGTTATTGAAATCACATTTATCACCTTTGCGATTGATTCAATAAGAATTTAGTAGGTGTGCTCAAAATACAGACAAATTAGAAAATTAAAGAAAACGTTGGATTTTTAATTAATATTTGGTATTGCTAGTGCTATACCCATACGTCGCCTATATTTGTGGTAGTTTCACGGCAGAAACATAATGGTTTCTACAGGGACTTAGTCGAGTCTTGTTATTGAAATCAACATTTATCACCTTTGCGATTGATTCAATAAGAATTTAGTAGGTGTGCTCAAAATATAGACAAATTAGAAAATTAAAGAAAACGTTGGATTTTTAATTAATATTTGGTATTGCTAGTGCTATACCCATACGTCGCCTATATTTGTGGTAATTTCACGGCAGAAACATAATGGTTTCTACAGGGACTTAGTCGAGTCTTGTTATTGAAATCACATTTATCACCTTTGCGATTGATTCAATAAGAATACGGTAGGTGTGCTCAAAATATAGACAAATTAGAAAATTAAAGAAAACGTTGGATTTTTAATTAATATTTGGTATTGCTAGTGCTATACCCATACGTCGCCTATATTTGTGGTAGTTTCACGGCAGAAACATAATGGTTTCTACAGGGACTTAGTCGAGTCTTGTTATTGAAATCACATTTATCACCTTTGCGATTGATTCAATAAGAATTTAGTAGGTGTGCTCAAAATATAGACAAATTAGAAAATTAAAGAAAACGTTGGATTTTTAATTAATATTTGGTATTGCTAGTGCTATACCCATACGTCGCCTATATTTGTGGTAGTTTCACGACAGAAGCATAATGATTTCTACAGGGATTTAGTCGAGTCTTGTTATTGAAATCACATTTATCACCTTTGCGATTGATTCAATAGAATGCAATAGGTGTGCCCCAAACATAGAAAAATTAGAAATTTATTTATTTTTAAATATTATTTTAAATCAATATTTGATATTGGCAGTCTTATACACATTTGTCGACTATATTTGTAGTAATTTCACGGTAGAAACATAATGATTTCTACAAGGACTTAGTCGAGTCTTGTTATTGAAATCAACATTTATCACCTTTGCGATTGATTCAATAAGAATTTAGTAGGTGTGCTCAAAATATAGACAAATTAGAAAATTAAAGAAAACGTTGGATTTTTAATTAATATTTGGTATTGCTAGTGCTATACCCATACGTCGCCTATATTTGTGGTAGTTTCACGGCAGAAACATAATGGTTCCTACAGGGACTTAGTCGAGTCTTGTTATTGAAATCACATTTATCACCTTTGCGATTGATTCAATAAGAATTTAGTAGGTGTGCTCAAAATACAGACAAATTAGAAAATTAAAGAAAACGTTGGATTTTTAATTAATATTTGGTATTGCTAGTGCTATACCCATACGTCGCCTATATTTGTGGTAATTTCACGGCAGAAACATAATGGTTTCTACAGGGACTTAGTCGAGTCTTGTTATTGAAATCACATTTATCACCTTTGCGATTGATTCAATAAGAATACGGTAGGTGTGCTCAAAATATAGACAAATTAGAAAATTAAAGAAAACGTTGGATTTTTAATTAATATTTGGTATTGCTAGTGCTATACCCATACGTCGCCTATATTTGTGGTAGTTTCACGGCAGAAACATAATGGTTTCTACAGGGACTTAGTCGAGTCTTGTTATTGAAATCACATTTATCACCTTTGCGATTGATTCAATAAGAATCAAGTAGGTGTGCTCAAAATATAGACAAATTAAAAAATTAAAGAAAACGTTGGACTTTTAATTAATATTTGGTATTGCTAGTGCTATACCCATTCGTCGCCTATATTTGTGGTAGTTTCACGGCAGAAACATAATGGTTCCTACAGGGACTTAGTCGAGTCTTGTTATTGAAATCACATTTATCACCTTTGCAATCGATTCAATAAGAATACGGTAGGTGTGCCCATAATTGGCACCTCAACCGCCTTTCAGCCAATTACGGAAACAGTTAATGAGATGAAAAATCATTGGTAATTATGATAATTGTAGAATAAATGACGTTTTTTCAAAAGCATTGGGAGAAACCTGTTCTGCCGACACAATTAGTCCCATATTATTCATTCCTAATAAGTTAATAAGAGGTTTCGATTCTGTAATTGCTACGTTGTGGTCAAATAATGACCATTGATAATGGAGAGTAAATAGACTGCGATTTAAACCAAGGATTCTTTAAATGGCAGCCTTGGGGTGACGCTCAGAAGTGTTTCTTTCAAGCTTCTTTTTGGGAAATGATTGTGCGCACACCGCACAGGGTGCGTCTGATCATCTTATTTTTTATTATTTCTGGTCGGTGTTATTTTTTTAGGAGACGATTCCTTGTTCTACCTGTATACAAAACCAACATTGGTAAATGATATACCGATTTGAAGCCCTTTAAGACTTCCGCTTCCAACGAATGGTTTGTTTGCTATTGAACATTGTGTTATTTGTTTGAAAATCAAAGCTGAAAAAAATCAGAAATAGTCTCAATGTTTTGGGAAGTTGGGATAGCATACAGTATATGAAAGCACTATAGAAAAGATAAAAACACAATAACTCTGTCAAATAAAAATATTGGATTAGGTCTTTTTTTTTTCTTTGCTCCATGTTTTTAAACATTCTGATTTTAAAAAAAAAAGTGGCATAAAAATGTATGAGCGTGTGTCCGTGGTCAGCATAAAACTCCAGTACGGATTGGCCTACGATGTTATTGGTGGACATGGAACCATCAGATATTAAGGTTTTCGTCAAAATTGCACATGCGCATAAGGTAGCTGTCATCGAAAAAAATCATGTTACGAGGCTCCAACGATTTTTACCAAAATCGCAGTGGTAATGCCTCTTAATCTGTTCTAAATACCCACGTCTATAAAATTCCAATAGAAGTGCAATAAAGCGTAAAAAGTTGAAAAAAGAATGTGTTAAAGGCAATGTTTTCTTCCCCATCAGCAACTTACTCTCTACCTCCATTTCACTTACAGGAAAGGACAATGTAAGAATTATCCAAAAGTATATCGCCAAATTCGCTATTTTGGCAAGGTTTTATTATTATTATTATTATTATTATTTATTCTTTTGGCCAATGCACCAAAATGGTGTCAAATTGGTTATTTTTTTTTTAAATGGATGAAAATACGAAAACAGTAAGTAGTACCAATCCAAGTCAAACTTAAATGCAGTGGCTAATATTCTAATGTAATTGAAAGTCGTGCGATGTTCCACATCCCTAGTTAAAACTAAAACAATAAGATTTTTAACAAATCTTAAAATTTATATGATACCATATTTCTTTGAATTTTCTTTAAAAGCCATGAATTCAATTTGATTTCCTCATTTACATCAAGAATCATCACTTTTCATTGAAAATTGTATAAGCTAATATCGGAATTTTCCCACTCTAAAAGAAATACTTTTTTCAAAACTAATCGAGGTTCAATGTAAAAATTTCCTTCCTTAATAAAGCAACTGCAATTTTCTTTAAGTAAGAAGTAAATTTGTTGTTTTAATTTAGATAGATGAAGTATTAACGGAACATTCAAACGTGGGAGTTTTCACTTTCTCAAAATGAAAAGTTTTTGATTTGTTATGCAATGCTATCTTTTTGTAAAATTTCTGAGGACTTGGAGTTGCATGCTGAGAAGAATATCCATAAAGCAATTGAAAATATGTTCTGTAAATTTTGAATGCGTTGTTTATAGATTTTACCGTTTTCTTTCTTTTTATTTTTGTTTGTTATCAGATGCAAATTGCGGGGAGTTTCTTGAACAACAGTTTATTTATGAGGTAGGAAATAATATACGTCCTTATTCCTTTATCTTAAATTATCTTTAGCTCTGATAGGAATGATTTTGTGAGGATAACAACCTCTGATTTCTAACTACAATTTCTGGATAGTGCACATTTGATTATAGATATGAAGCCGAAAAAGGCTTAACAATCACCACAGGGGAGAGGAATATAATCTAATCAACTTCTTCCCCCCCCCCCCCCTCCCCCAAGTTAGAATTTGTTTTGGCAAATCTGTTACACGAGATTAAAGGAGTAGTATTCAATTGTTTATCATCTGCTGGCAGAACAGAAACACCGCTTTTAAGTTATCCAAAAGTTGTAGTTAGAAGTTCCTGGTTTTCGCTAATATAAAGTTGGTATACCTTAATATTGTTAAATTACATAAGTGCACACTTTTTAAAAACAACTACGTGCACATGTTTACTTAGTGTTGAAGCATGCTCTTAGTATCCAGCCTTCCAATTTCCAGTAATGGCAACAACAACAACAACAAAATAATAAATAAATAAATAAATAAATTGTATAAATAATATAAAATAAATAATATAAAATAAATAAATAAATAAATAAATAAATAAATAAATAAATAAATAAATAAATAAATAAATAAATAAATAAATAAATAAATAAATAAATAAATAAATAAATAAATAAATAAATAAATAAATAAATAAATAAATAAATAAATAAATAAATGGTAACCCTATTTGGCACTCTTTATTTAGACGGGTACCAGATAAAAATCGCCAAGTAGCATCGATGACTCATTCAAATTAATAACCTTCCGATCCGTGAAATAGTTGCTCTAGGAACCCCTTAACTAATGAATAAAAATTGAAGTCCTCGAGGTTAAGTAGTTATTTATGCAACTAGTTAGGATAGTAATACTTTTTCAAACGAGCTCATTTCAAAATGCTTATTTGACAAAAGCGATAGCACGAGTCAAATAATTTACCGAGTTTGAAAAAGGGATTTCCCACGTGCTGCATACAATATTTTTTTTTATAATCCCGTGCAAAAAAATATCTTTTAATCTCTATATATATAAGGCAAAGCCCTCACTCACTCACTGACTCACTCATCACTAATTCTCCCACTTCCCACATAGTCACAACTCTGAAAATCGGCACAAATATCAACAATGGTAAACATAGAAAAAGTAAACTATTCCGATCTCGATTAACCCACTTTAAGGGGTCGAAAAGGGGTCAAACGTTCCAAACGGGGGACATTCGAAAATCCTACTTCCCACATAGTCACACCTCTGAAAATCGGCACAAATATCAACAATGGTAAAAATAGAAAAAGTAAACTATTCCGATCTCGATTAACCCACTTTAAGGGGTCGAAAAGGGGTCAAACGTTCCAAACGGGGGACATTCGAAAATCCTACTTCCCACATAGTCACAACTCTGAAAATCGGCACAAATATCAACAATGGTAAAAATAGAAAAAGTAAACTATTCCGATCTCGATTAACCCACTTTAAGGGGTCGAAAAGGGGTTAAACGTTCCAAACGGGGGACATTCGAAAATCCTACTTCCCACATAGTCACAACACTGAAAATCGGCACAAATATCAACAATGGTAAAAATAGAAAAAGTAAACTATTCCGATCTCGATTAACACACTTTAAGGGGTCGAAAAGGGGTCAAACGTTCCAAACAGGGGACATTCGAAAATCCTACTTCCCACATAGTCACAACTCTGAAAATCGGCACAAATATCAACAATGGTAAAAATAGAAAAAGTAAACTATTCCGATCTCGATTAACCCACTTTAAGGGGTCGAAAAGGGGTCAAACGTTCCAAACGGGGGACATTCGAAAATCCTACTTCCCACATAGTCACAACTCTGAAAATCGGCACAAATATCAACAATGGTAAAAATAGAAAAAGTAAACTATTCCGATCTCGATTAACCCACTTTAAGGGGTCGAAAAGGGGTTAAACGTTCCAAACGGGGGACATTCGAAAATCCTACTTCCCACATAGTCACAACTCTGAAAATTGGCACAAATATCAACAATGGTAAACATAGAAAAAGTAAGCTATTCCGATCTCGATTAACCCACTTTAAGAGGTCAAAAAGGGGTTAAACGTTCCAAACGAGCGATATATTCGAATGTCCTACTTCTCATATTTTCATAATTCTGAAAACTGGTGTGAATATCAATAAAGACAAACGCAGAAAAAGTAAACTATTCCGATCTCCGGTGGATCAAGGGGTGGAAAAGGGGTTAAACGTTCCAAACGAGGAATATTCGAATGTACCACTTCCCATATGGTCACAACTCGGAAATTTGGTACAAATGTCAAAAAAGATTAAACATAGAAAAAGTAAGCTATTCTGTTCTCGATTAACCCACTTTAAGGGGTCGAAAAGGGGTTAAATGTTCCAAACGAGGGATATCCGAATGTTCCTCTTCCAATGTAGTCATTTTTCTGATATTTTTTTGCAAATGTTAAAAAATAAGTCATTCCAATATCGATATTTTTAAAGGATGAAAAGACGACGCAACATTGAAACTATACGAGGATTAACTTAATGTCTAATTAACTTAATTCCAATACAGCTACTACTTTGAAATTTAGAACTAAGAGCAAACATAAACACAATAAACTATTCCAGTTTACTATTCACAATTATAAATTTCGTTTAAAATGTCAACAAAGGAAAGTTCCTATTTTGATAAATCAATTTGTCGGGATCGAAAAGGGAGCAAACGTCTGAAGTGTAGAATACATGAATGTCTTTTGATCGCTAAAATGCTAATGGTAAAATTTCGTAGCGCAGCACGGGTATTCAGCTAGTTTATGTATAAGCTAAAGTTGGGTCAACTCCGGCAATGAATCTCTTCGAAAAATGTCTGAGCTATATGAAATTTGAGCACGAGGCGTGCGGGAAAGTATTTTTTTTACTCTAGTATCTCTCTGTAAAGTCTTACTTTAGCCACAATTTTTGATTAAAAAGGATTAAACAAAGTTTCTATAATAAGGTGCAAAAAATTACACTTTATTTAATTACTTTTTTATGAGAAATCGTGGCGAAAGTGACACCTTACCGCGAGGAGTGCGGGAAAGTAACTTTCGCGCACTAGTGTAAAAAAGTACTTTCTCGCGCGCCTCGTGCGAAAATTTTATATAGTTTTGGTTTAAAAATGACATTTTTAGAAGAGATTCATTATACTAAGTTACCAACTTTAGTTTATATACGTATTAAATATATTTTTTGGTAAGTGATTATAAAAAATATTGTATGCAACATGTGGGAAATCACTTTTTTAAACTTGGCAAATTGTTTGACTCGTGTTATTGTATTCGTCAAGTATGCATCTTTTGCCTCGTTCGAAAAAGCATTGCTTTCCCAACTAGTTGCATAAATAAGTATTAATTTCTTGCAGGATGTTATAAAAATATTATTTTCGTGTGTAAATATTTCAGCTTGTCAATAGCTGACTTTCAGACTTGGCTGTTTTTGGTACCCGTCTAACGAAAGAGTACCAAGCTATCCCTGAGTAATAATGACCTTCAAAATTTAACTCGTTTTTATAATACTTGTTTTTTAAAGTCACCTTCTAAAATTGGCTTTGAAAGTTTATCAGAGTTAGACATTGTATTTTATTTCTGTTAGATGTAATGATGAATTTGTGAAACAGAACTCTGCACGGTACGGCTGGTGTAGCTGGTCAATAGCATGATGAATCGTATCCCTAACTCATAGAGTATCCAATGGAGATTTTTTTAACATTTAAGTTCGATAAATCGTGACGTAATGAAGGAGATACAGTGGTCGCCGCTTAATGTGATCACGGTTAATGTTATCAAACGTTTAATGTTATCGAAATCACTAAGGCCCGTCCGCTTGTATCCAGGGCCCGATTTAGAAATTTTTTTACTGTAGGCCCAACATTCAGCGAGGCCCCCCCCCCCCCCCAATAGCAAATATTTATTTTTTTACGTCACAATATTACCAGATCAAGCTACATTCGTTAAGACTAACTTTTTACAATTAAAACTCATAATTTACTTTCACACGATTTTTGTTATAATTAGTATGATCTTGATTTCCTCTATCTAACTTAACTCTCTGTGGCTATAAAAAATATGAAATTTGCGGATGTGTAACTAAAAAATTTTTATTATTTTTGTTCCGTACTTCCCATAAAAGACCAATATATTTAAAATTTTTAGAAAACTTTCAAAATTTGGGGGACCTCATATTTGGGGGGCCCTAGGCCCGAGCCTAGTGGGCCTAATGGTAAATCAGGCCCTGCTTGTATCAAAATACACTTAAAAATCACCGGTTATTGTAATCAAAAGTTCGTTTATTGTTATCAATTTATAAATTTTGTTTTCCTTAAAATCGCGATAAACAAAAATCAATGAGTATTTCTTGCACAGAGAAAGGCATGCTTCATTTTAAAACTTTGCCACAATTGATACGGTTACAAATTTTTTTGGAGGTTAATTTTCTATACAATGGAAAGAAAACTCAGAGATCTGACTGTAAAAGAAAAAGTAGAAATTTTGAATCAGAACGATAAATTGCTGAAAATGAGCCAAAGAAATGCTGCTATCCAATTAAAAGTTTCTCAACCGCTTTTATGCAGAATTTTGAAAAACAGAGAAGACATCGAAAAGAAATGCACTTTGAATGAAAATCTGAATTCTAAAAGAAATCGTGATGGAAAAGAAAAAGAAGTTGAATCTGCGTTGAAACTTTGGTTCGCAAATGTTCGTGAAAAAGATGCTCGCGTAAATGGTCCAATATTACTCCAAAAAGTCGAGGATTCAGCTGCACAATTAGGTAGAGAAAATTTCGTAGCTACAGAAGGATGGTTTCACCGCTGGAAGAAAAGGCAAAACATATTCTACCGAAGGACATACGATGAACAAAAGGATGCCGATCTGCCAGCAGCAGACCAGTGGATTAAAGAAGAATTTCCGAAACTCGTTGCTAAGATTCGTTTCGAAAACCTAGGTTCGTTCATTCGTTCGAAAACTAAGGTTCGTTTATTATTATCACTCGGTTATTGTTATCAAATCGTTTCCGTCCTATTGTGATCACATTAAGCGGCGTCCACTGTAGTTTAAAGCGATGAACTTCATCTTTGAACAGTAAAACATTATTTTTTTTTTATAGTTTAAAGTACAACTGGGGAAGATAGTATTATAATTGGGCAGCGACGAGCCCAACGATAATACTATCTTACCTCATTTTATACTTTGCCCAGGCATTTTATGGAATGCCAAATACATTTAAGTTAACTATGAAACAAGGTCAGGGCAAGGCTATTATTAAAAAGACGTGCATTCTTTAGAGTTCAACGCACATTGTAAGTTATGTTCTATAAAAAAAACTAAAAGGAATTAAATAAGAATTTAAAATAAGCCTAGATGTTGCAACATGGTTCCTTTACATAATATTCGAAATGTTTCTGACATGTATTTCATACTTTGCTGGTTTGTTATTTGTCCTTCTTTAGAAGCCTGCTTTCATATCATACATTGCCATTTGGCATAATATCGAATGCCGTATTTCATACATTTCATACATTTTAACTGTGAAAGGAAAATTTACTTAAGCCCAGTATCTAAAATTCTACATGGGAAAATGGTCAAATTCATAACCCTCTTTTTAAACGTATTATACTGCACTGACTGTTTAATGACTTCTTCTAGGACAACCTTCGTATAACTGACGCTTTAGCATCTTCATCACTATGAGCAAAAAAAAAAATTCGCGTTCAATTAGATTTTCCCTTCCTTCTAAATTATTGGGAATCAATCAATGTAAATTATAGAATTGTATAATCTTACCTTAGTGAGAGGGAAATCACAGCCTCCAGAGCAGTAGTAAGCGTTGAATGTTTTGGGCGACATAACCCACTCATCCCAACCCAGCTTAGTGAAGTCAACTACCAAACTTTTCCTCTGGCACAAGTTTTTGCGGTCTGAAGAGTGAAATTTGCTGGCATGTCTCGTCCACCAAAAGGGAAGTTTCTTATGACGTCTTCTTTTGTGCTTGTGCCTTCTGGAAGTTCGACCTTTTTGGCGATTTCGACGGCGAGCCATTTTGTTGGAACCTAATCCCTTAGGAACAGTCTTTCCACTAACTGTTTTGTTAGAGTTTAACTCGTCATCAAATGTTTGGCCGGAACTTAATCCGGGCTTGTCACCAAGACTTGTTTTTCTGGAACTTAATCCCTGAACAGCAGGTCTATCGCCATTTGCTTTTCTGGAACCTAACTCCTGGACAGGCTTGTCACTAATTGTTTGGAATGTGTTACCCGTGTCCTGTAGTACTCTGAACTCTTTCGAGCTTGCAAAAGTACCCGATGCAGGAGAAATACTTCGTTTTGCGCGCTGGTTTTCCAGAGTGAATTGAGTCGGTAGATTTTCCGTTTCTGCAACAGATTTAGGCCCCTTTAAAGGTAGAACTTTATTCAATAATACTTTTAATAACTTCTTGGTTACTAAATTTTTAGAAGTTTCTACCCCCAAATCAAGGCTATTATACACATTTAAAAAAAATTCTGGAGCTATTTCCTTGAAACTGGATGCATTAACTATTAGTTCTTGTAACTTGTTCATGCTTGTAGAGTTTATAATTCGATGAAACACTTCCATTGTTGCTTTATCTTCAGTAAAATTCGAATTCACAATATTTAAAACGTCCACAATAGAGTTGAATACCTTGAAGTCAGATATATTTGCCACCGATTCAAAGTTTAAAAAAGATAGCATGTATTCTAATTCACTTTTTGAATTTTGTTTCCTTATTTGTGTCTCTGCAGGTATGGCATTGGGAACGCCATGGACAGACCTCTTCCTCCTGTCTTTGAGTGAATAATCTTCACTCGAATAGTCTTGATCGTTGGAATAGTCCTCACTCGAAAAGGAATCCCGCTCTACCTTGTTTCGCAAGAGACCCTGAAGTCCATTTTGAGGATTAGGCTTCAGAGGGCTGCGCGTTTGATTGTTGCTGAGATCTGAATAGATCAAGACGAAAGGTTGGGAATTGTGTCTGAGCAGTCTCTTGAAGAGCACCAAACGGTAGGACCCCTTGGCGCGCTTTATTTCCAGGGTAGCGCCAAGTAGGTGGTCGCCCTTTCCTTGCCGGCACTGGTTGATGGAATCTGTTATGTCAAACCAGTGCCACTGCGACTTCTTCGTTCTGTGAGACAGTGAAGCGTTGAGGAAGCGATGGGATGTCAAGTGGGGGAGGTTCCCGATTTTGATCCGGAAATTGTGATCCCGTTTCTTTCCTGATTTCGGTTTCTGTCTCTTCAAGATGAACAGCTTGCCCTGAAGGATCTGTTCGTCTGGATGGATCCTGCTCAGGTTGAAGATGAACACGTCGCCTTTACCCATAATGTCTGGAATGGTAAAAAATGAGCAAATCATTTTGGAGGGAAATTGAGGTATTAAAAACTGGTCTAAACTGTACTAGGCAATAGAGAATGTGGTTTAGGATGGATTTTTCCATGTACAGATATAGATTCGAGTTTTTTTTTTTAAATTTTAATTGGGGTAATAATGTAAGAACCTTTGACTGTTCTCTTTCTTCAATGTTACACCCTTGGAGAATTTTAACTAGAGATCAAATATTTCGGTTACCAATGTATACATTGTTATTATTGCCTGCTTTCTGTTTTAATTTATTTTTACTTTCAATTACTCATACGTATATATAGGGTAAAGAAAAAAATGGATTGGACAAAAAAACGAAAAAATTGATTTTTTATTTTACATTTGTCCAAGTTTTGGAACATCCTGATTTCAAAAAAGTGACTTAGAAAAAATGTTTGTCTATGGTTGGAATAACTCCTGAACAAATTGATCCACGATGTTCAAATTTGGTGTGCCTGTAGGTGATGGCCATGGAACTTAACATTAAGGTTTTCACAAAGTCATGCATGCGCATAATGTAGCTGCCATTGAAAAAAATCATGTTTTTCAATGATTGCTAAAAACGACTCTAAAGATTTTAACTAAAATCGCTGTGATATTGCCTCTTAAGGTGTTTTAAACATCCCCACCTCCGAAATTTCCGTAAAAGTGCCTTAATGGCGTAAAATTTTGAAAAACAAATGCCTTCAACACAGAGCTCTCTTTGCTTGAACATAGCTCGTCAAAGATCGTTTATTTTACTCTCCTCAGTTACATTTATAAGAAAGGATAATAAAATAATTATCAAAAAGTGTTTTTTTTTTTTTTTTTTTTTTTTTTTTTAAGACCCTTATATAAGAGTTATTGCAAAAAATATCCCCAAACTGGCCCGTTTTTCTAAACGAATGATAGAAATATGAAAACGGTAAATTTCACAAATCAACATCAGTAAAATAGTGTAATTGAAAGTTGTGCGATGTTCCACACCCCTAATTCAATATTACAATTCTTTTCTAACTAGTCTGTTTTATTTACAATTTTTTATGGCATCAAATAGAAGTTATGTGTTTATAAAATTCATACAAAAGGCAAACTTCTGAAAAGGTGCTATTTATTAAATTGTTCAATTTTTGAAAAGAAAAAAAAAATCTGATACTTTAAAAATTTCAAATTTAATCAAGTTGCTATGTAGTAACTTGATTAAATTGAAACTGTTTGTATGTAAAATATTAGTATTTTTATAGATGCATATTAAAATATCACAATAAACTAATTATTTTATTCTCTTAAGTAAGAAAAAATTCAGATGTAAGAGAAAAGAAAATATAATTCAAAGTATTTTATTTTTTACACATTATACAAAAACACTTTAAGTATACAAAGTTTTTAAGTCATGATTTCGAAAAACAAACAAATAATTTAGACTTTAAAACTCTAAATTTCATTTGAATTGATATACGTAAAGTTTTGCACAAAAAATATATATTTTCTCGTAGTGCAGTTTTGAATAAAATGGCATAATATGTTTTCACAATCCAAAATAATAACTTTAACAGCATAAAATAAAATTCCACTATATTTTATTTTTGTAAAGAAAGTATTGAAATTGGTAACTTATCAAGTATAACAGTTACAATTTCGACTAAACAATGTGCAGATTTAGAACTAATTGATTTTTAATTAAACTAGAAGACAATACACATTTAGATTTTATTTGGAAGTTAATCTCAGTTAGATATTGTGTCCCATTTCTAAGAGAGCAATGAAAATTTATTTGGAAAGGAGAACTTGACAAGGCACTGCTCGAATATCTGGTCAGTCTGGAAATAAATCGTATTCCGTACATACCTCATGGAATATTCAATGGAACTTTTTAACATTTCAGTTCCACTAATCAACAAGTTTTTAAAGGGTATGCTGTTTAAAGCGGAGAGCTACATCTTTAAAACAGCAATGCGTTCATTGTAGTTTAAAATACAATAGAAGAAGGTCACTCCCGGAATTTTTATTTCTAAAGATTTCATTAGGATTGGTCACATCCGGAGAGCTGTTGTCTTTGACGTAGTCATTCACCAAGTTCATACTTTTTTGGCAGAGTGTGGAGACAATAATTAATAACTGTAACAGGTATCTGGGGAAAGCCAATTAGACAACCTGAATGCGGTGATAGATAGGGAAATAGAGGCAACCCTTTATCGCAAATAAGACGCTGAAAACATCCTAAGAGCCGTGAAATGTGTTTTTAAAACAAGTTGTTCGCATAGTAGCCAAGCATGAAGCCGATCAAGTGGCCGTCATGCCTCTTAATCCAGTTCAAAGGCCACTTTGACAGTAATCTTAACACGAAATAAACACTCAGATAACGGAAGGTCAAGTAAAAGAAAAAGATGAATTATGATATCGAAGAACCAGTATAGTAATCTAAGTACTTCGAAAAGTGCTGTTTTGAAAATGCCAAACTAAGTCGGACTGAAATTTATAAAAGAACTACTGCAACATTATTATTATTATTATTATTATACTATTTACAAAATAACTATTGCAACGTTATTATTATACTAGGGGTGTGGAACATCGCACAACTTTCATTGCCTTTAAATTTCACCTGGATTGGTGTTATTTACCGTTTTCGTATTTTCATTTATTTAAAAAAATCGTTTGCGTTAATTCTTATATTAACAAAAATGGTGGGAAAAAAGCAAAAATGACGAATTTGTTGGCTTACTTTATCCTTTCTTGTAAGTGAAACAGAGGAAAAACAGTCTTTGAGACAGTGTTTAAGTTGGGGTACAAAATTTCTTTAGCAAAAAAGCTTAAGTCGCAATTTCCTTTTTAGCAAAATGCCAAAATCGATACAGGTTTATCACTTTTGATTTTTAATCTAAAATAATTAACTTTTTTAATGTAAGTACAATATAAAATGTAAATATAAAACTATTTTTTACCAAATGTCAACTGAAACAACTCTTCGATTCTCAGGTTGTTGGTTCTTTTAAGCCGATGATAAATTTTCGGGTAATGTTTTAGCAAAAGAACAAAATAAAATGTTCTAATTTTAGCATTTAAGAAAATTCTTTAGCATTTTGCTAAAAAAGCATTCCCCACAGCTTAATCCCTGCTTTAATCGGTTATATTCAAGGAAGAGAAAACTTAGTTAAAATTTTATTCGTTTTTCAACTTTTTACTTCTTTATAACTTTTTACAGTGGATGTTTAAAATACCTTAAATAAGGCATTACCATAGTAATTTTGATAAAAAAAAAAATAATAATTAGAATTTGGACCAAGAATGACTGTAAAATATATTTCCAACCCAAAATCAAAATTTGAAAGCATTCGAGCCAATTTCTCGAAAGGCCAATTTCATCCATTGAAAATACATGTTGGACGATTTTCAATGAATTATTGTTCAAAAAGATAAAACCTCAACTTTTTTTCTTTTGGTGAAATTGAAGCTTAAATATAGAAAAATCTCAAATTCTAAATTTATAACATCCACGAAATGGAAAGTGGGTCAAAAGTTGGCCCCAAAAAGAGCAGTTTCAAAAAATTTTAATTTTCCCCATGTTAATCGTATGGGAAATTTCAAATTTTTCAATTTTCGAAATTTTGCAATCTTTTTGCGTTTAGGGTCATAAAAATCATCACCCGAATCGATTTCCACAAACAAATCCTCATTAAAATGAAATTTTACTACTAAAAATCCAATTATTTCAAAAAAGTGTGCATTTTCCATTACCCAGGTTAATCCTATGGGAAATTTCCAATTCTCAATTTTCGAAATTTAACCTTTTTTTGAGCTTAGGTTCATAAAATTCATCACCCAAAGGTCAAACCGTTCGGAAGTTATGCTGACCACTTACACACACCGGCAGATATGTTGTCTAGAACATTTTTTTTAAATTCAGGATGTTTCAAAACGGGAGTAACTGTAAAAAAAAAAAAATCTAAATTTTATTTTGGACCGAATGCTATAATTTTATTACCCTATAAAGTAAAAATTAAATTGTTCAGTAATTTCCAAAACCGGCGCAATTAACTGTCTTTACTCTACTAATTAATAGTCCGAATTGTATTTACGGCCAAAATCTAGAAATCGACAACCCATATTGTCGCCGAAAAAAGTCCCCAAGCCCGCCAGTTTGGTGAGAATATTAAAGGGAAAAAAAAATACCCATAATTTGCCCCCCCCCCCCCCCAAAAAAAAGCCGAGCATTTTGAGTTTTTGTGACTAATGTCTTTGATTTAATAAGTTGCAATAAAATAAATGGTTCAAATCTTTCAGTTTGACTAATATTCAGTTTGTGACAAATTGCAAAATTCACGTTTTCAAGCACAACAATGTTTAACTTGGCTTTGGTGCATAACATATTTGATCCTATAAATATAAAGTGCTTTGGTTTGAAATTTCAGAACAATAATACAAAATAATGTTCGCGTTCAATAGTAGTTTTTTGCTCTGGTATGTCATGCCAGTGCCAGTGTATAGATATGAAATTTAGTCTTTAAAACTAAAGAACTAACTTAGGCTTTCGAGCATTGTGTTACATTATTACTACAAGAGAGTTATTGTCCTACAACATTTAACAATTCCGCTCATTCTCCCGGAATTTGTGGGACACTAAATATGTTAAATGGTAAGAGGCGCAAATTTGTGGCCCACAGTTTTTGCTACATTGTTTAGAAAATTTGATAACATGTTGTTGCTGGTACACACACATTTTTTAACAGGTTATTAGATAGTATACTTCTCAATACCTTTAATGTGATTTTTTTTTTTTATCAATAGGGCAATTATCTGGATGACGCACGGGACATTTTCACTTTTTTTTTCTTCTCGTAAATGGATTATAATTTTAAAATTATGATGAATGTAGTAGTTACATTCTTGTTTTATGTAAAATTAGTTTGGGGCAAAATTATATTAAAATAATTAATTTAATTAGGTCAAATACACATTTATAAGTCAACAATACACAACACACGGACGTCGGTGTTATAAAATGCATATTTGACCTAGAAAAATTAATAATTTTTCCATGTAGCTTTGCAACAAGCTAATATTGTATAAAACAAAAACGTAACTACTAGATTTATCAAAATTTTTAAATTATAAACTTTTTACGAGTAAAAAAAAAAAAAAAAAAAAGCCGAAATATCCCGTGCTGATAGCAGAGAATAGCTCAATATCATTTTAATGGCTGAAGAATATGATTCTGAAAGGATGTTTTCTTGTAGAAAATACTAAGTAAATTTTCCAGAACTTCCGGAAAATTTTATTTTATCTGTCGCAATTTTTGAAAAATCAATGTGTGTCAGGATTTGTTGCTTAGTGGAGACGATGACAATAGTATTTCTTACAATTTTGTACACTATAATTTTTTTTTTTCAACATACTTTTCAAAAAATTTATGAATATGTGATTCAATGGGTTTTCCTGGATGGTGAAAACGCTTAATTTTTTTCAGCAACTTTGAGGAATTCAATTTTCCTAAACCTTTTTTTTTTTTTTTTTTTGTTAATGTTTACAGTGATTTAACAGTAGGTTTTGCTGCTGAATGGAAAGGCATCACCATAATAACTATCTAAAAAAAAAAATTAGAATTTATTTCTTCCACGGGTGTTTTTTTTTTTTTGTTTTTTTTTTTTTTAATTTGATGAAAGTATTGATTCTATTGTTTTTACTAAGCAATAATTTTTTCTACAATGTCCTTTTTTTCTTCTTTTTTTTAAAAATAATTGATGGGTATACTGGTTCGACCGTTTTTAAAGTTAGGGTAAAACGTGATATATAATTTTCTTCAACTTCATAGCCTCTTCTACTTCTTTTTCTAAAACTTTATTTTAAAATATGCAAGAATGGTTGAAAATCACCCTAATACAACATTCTTCAAAAGTACACTACAGCTCTCTCTCTCTCTCTTAGGAGTTTTTTAAATAAAACTTTAAAAACCACAATGGGAGCAACTCAATACGAAATCGAAACTTACCTCGTATTGGCAAGATACTCCTAACAGTATTTCCCTGCATGGGGCTCCGTCCCGACCTGTACCGCTCATATAAATCCATCACAAACTGTGGCGGAAGGCTGGCGTTCCTCCCCGGTACCGGAACCGTCTCGGCACCCACTCCCAGCAGTCTCCGGACCGAGTCCTGGATCAAGTCCTCCTGGTCGACTCCACCCTCCACCTGCTGCGTGATTATGCTCGCGATGACTACAAATTGCAATCCTGCCACCAGTGCACTCGTTCCAACCATCCTCAGTGTGTTTAATAAGGTGCTGTAGTATCCTTGTAAGGCCTCGGATGGGATTTGGATCCATGGGCAGGTTCATGGGCGGGTTTGGGCAAGAGTTCTGATGGGATATCTTTCTTCAGTGTCATGGTGACATAGCTGTGGACTGATATTGTTGTTTTGTATATGACGACAAGGTTTGTGTTGCCGAATTTTATGGTTTCTTTAGTGTAAGATTTTATGAGTATACGTCAATGACAATTAGTTGTCAGATGTTGCTGCTGTTTTTTCAGAGAATGCTTCGCTACGAACGTAAATATGTCTTTGCCACAAACTCTAAAAAGTTAAAGCATTTGGTTTAGACGGAATTCGAAACATCATTATTCTTTGATAAGTAACATTATTGTTAGAACATAAATTAATCCATACCTGCTAATTTAATATAAAAGTTAAAAATTATATTTGATATTAATTTTAATCTCCTTGACATCAAAAGTCAGATTTTCTAAGGAACTATTTAAAAATGGGATTTTTTTTTTTTTTTTTTTTTAATTACCTTATTGGTGAATTTATATCTTGAGTTCGATTTCTATCTATAATGTAGTGCATCTTCTCCACTTTTGACCTGATGTCATTTCTTAATAGCATTGTTTGAAGTGGAATCAGTTTGATTAAGGAATATCGCTATTACAGTAGTTGGTAGAAATAAACTTTTCAATGTTTCCAAAAATCTGCACCCTCCGAACAAAAGCACTAAAAATATGTCACCTCCTCAACAGCTCGATGTTCAGCTTCGAAAAAGGGAGTCCCTGTATTCGTTCTTGCCATCACCACCTCTCTCTCCGAAACAGTGCATCTGCTGATACAAGCCTGTCAAAATGCTTTTGGTCCATTGCGAAAGAAGGCCTCGATCCCATCGCCAAATTGGCGACAAACAACTCGTCGCATCGCGCCAAAACACTTCCTCGGCGTGGCTACATTAAAGAACTTTACAATAATGAAGAGTTTTTGCCAAATTATCGGGCGAAAGGTCGTTCTGGAAGGTCAAATTACAAAATCCTTGACCTCCCCCTCCATCCCGTGTTCCATTTCGATTAGGGCGGGAGAATTAAGGGGATAAGTAATAAGTGAGAAATGAAGATAAAAGAGAAATTCGGCGATTGTATCTGTGTGGTCCTTTTTTTTTTAGTGAATCTGATTGGCGATTTTGGCGGGAGATCATATTTCTCAAATTAAGGTGATGAAATGGTGGGGGAGATAACAGAGCATCCATGTTCTTTTGTGAGTACGTTTTGATTTGAAAGCACATTACGCTAAAAATAGAATCGTAAATGTATCGATGAACCGTTCTTAAATATAATCATTAGGCTTTCTTCACATGGGTGCCGACAAGGTAATTCAAAGAGAGGAGGTGGAGATTAAAACCTTACACAGGGTGCTAAAAATTTTGTTCAAACTTTGATTTTTCACGTTTTCATAATATTTGTAATTCCTACTGGAATATTAAATTATAGTTATGCATTTAATTTATAATAAAATTAATAATTTAAAATTCACATTATATTTCTTCATTTTAGCGTGTTTGAAACTTTTCTCTGTTTTCAATTTTCAAACGTCAAGCTTTTGCAAATGTTCAGCATTGAGTCTCCCCCACTGGCAGTTTCCCGTTGGATACATCTCAATATGATATTTACCTATTATTTTTCATTACTGAAAACATTAAAAAAAAAATTATTAGCTATACCAAAATGTAGATTGAGTTTAATCTTGTTATGAAATTTTCGGAGAGGAAATTATGTCACAGTTTTTACCAAGTAAAGACTATAACTTAATTCTTTTTTCGAAAAGCTCACAAAACTTCTCTGAACAGTGAAATCGCTATCAAGCTTCAATAAAAGCTTCAGATTTCGTTTCATAAAACATCGGCAAGCACAACGAAAGTAAACAAAAACTCATATTCTTTCAAAGCAGTGTCCAGTACTCAACTGAACCATGATTTTACCCGCAGTTGTATTTATAAGAGAGCGTAGGATCTTTTTCGATAAATCCAGTCAACCGATCATGTGATGGAAAAGCTTCGAAATTTTCCGATTGATTTTAGATGTTGCCAATTTTTTTTTTCTAACCTGTATTATTGCTGTTAACAAATAAAATAAAATAGGAATATGTCATTATTTACAATTACATATAGAAAATTTGTGTAACAATATCAACAAATATTCTATAATTATAAGTTTTAAATTACGGAAAATCTAGAAATGAAGATTTACCATTACAATTTACCAGAAAACTTAGCATTTACAAAAAAAAAAAAAAAAAAAAAAAAAAAAAAATACTATTTACAATTGCACACAAAAAAATTGTGTACCAATATCAACAAATATTCTATAATTATAAGTTTTAAATTGCGGAAAACCTCAAAATGAAAATTTACCAAAACATTCTCATTTAAATACCCTAAATAAGAAAGCTCCAACTTATTTTCTCTTTAGATTTTAAATTAACTCTTGTTTTTGAAATATTTATTAAAATATATATATATGTATATATATTTTATGACAATATTTTGACAAGAAATTGAATTGAAGTATATGTTCAAATTTGAAGTATGAGACCTTTAAACACAGACGAGTACACCAGCACACTTTGAAATTTATCAATTTTGAAAATGTAAATGGAGTAGTTTTGATAAGCACAACATGAAAATATAGTGAATAGAAAAATAGTGAACAGGAAAAAAAATAGTGAATAGAATATGGAAACTACCAATACTTAGATGTTATCCCATCGATCGTTGGCGAACTTTTAGTTCTGATAAAAAGTTCGAATCACCTGTCCTCCTCGGGAATCCGGTTAGGCTCTGATAAGCGTCGGGGCCTTCCCGTGAAATGTCTCTGTTGTTGTGAATCAGGAAAATTTTCACGGGTATTTTTAAGTACATACATATCTTTAATTTGTCTTTTTTAATTATTAATAAATGAATTTCGAAAATTCTGGACTGTTTTTTAAACAACTTTTTATGAAATGTTAACTGAATTTTTTTTTTTTTTTTTTTTTTTTTTTTTTTTTTTTTTAATATTCTAATGAAGATTAAGAAATTCTAGATAGAAGGGGGGGGGGGGGGGAGAGAATTGACAAAAACAAAATATTATTTGAAGTTTGGGGGTAAAACTTCGCTTAAAAATATTCCAATGAAGATTAACATAAATTCAAAATACAAATTATATTATAAAACTTCATGAGTTATTTAGTATGAAAAAATTGTAAATTGATTGATAAATTTTGACTAATTTTCAAATTAAAAATTGTAAAAATTTTACAAAAGTCTAAATTAAAAAAAAAACCTAACCCTATAAAATTCGAGTTTTTATAAATTTTAGTCCAATACGTGTGATATGAAGGTTACTATATTTTAATGCATTCTAAAAGTTATTACGGATTAAATCTCCATAGGTTATTCACAAAAATATGACCCCTGTTTGTATCCATATGATATATGATCCATATCATATGACCATATGATTGTATCCATATGATATGACCCATCGAAAGTTAAGAAGCTTTTTTTGCAAGGTGTTATTTTTAATGAGATTTCGTCCTTGGCAACACTCCTTACATGCTTCCTATGGATGCTTCCTATACATTATGCTTTTAGAAAAAAATTCAAATTTTCACATTTCATTAGCTAATCCTCATTTCATAGCCCTTAAGCAGTTGACTAAAGCATCGCCATGCATAAGTTCCATTGATACATACTTTAGTAATTTAAGCTACTACAACTTCAACTCTTAAAAAACTAACAAGAAAGATGACAGTTCATTTTATGAGATAGCTATTTAAATCTTTTATTTTTAGCAGTCTTAAAATTTCTTGTATTGACTTATCAATTTCATGATAAAAGTATTTGCACTTTATACTCAAAAGAATTAGTCGTTGGGAAGCTTCTATTTTTAGAGGTAGGAACTCTTGAACTCTGTTTTATATCTCATAACTTATTGAATAAAATATATAGAAATTATAAACGGATATATTTACATTTCTAACATTAACGATGGGTACATACCAGAGTTTATGAAAGCACTGCCAATTGGCTATAAACTAAATATTCGGTTAAAATTCCAAGTACGACACGAATTCTGCGCCAAGTTGATTTTCGCCAACAAATGGCAGCTCTCGCCATTTCTTTAACGACAGGTAAACTGCCTATGGTTGCCATAATTTGGCTCGGTTTTATGTAAACAATTCTTGGCGTAGGATTCGTGCCTTACTTGGAATTTTAACCAAATCTTCATGCTTGAAACTGAAAAAAACAAAAAAAACCTCTTCCAGAATTTAATAAAATCTGTTACACTTTATCTAAAATATAAAATGTGCTCCGTATTTTGATTTAATATTGAAATAGGCAGGACTTCTGAATCCAGTATGGATTCTACAACAAGAGTTGTTTACATAAAACTGTGCCAAGTTCTGATAACTGTAGTGGATGTGCGCTAACGGGGAGTCGAACCGAGTACTTCTAGACGTAGAGTGAAAGTCATGTAGTAGTATTTTCAAAAGCCGCCGATAGATGGCAGCATAATTCAGTTGTCCGATAGTCATCAATGTTAGCGATGTGCTAACTGGGAATCGAACCGGGGACTCCTAGATCAGTAGACAGGCACGTTGACCGCTCGACAAAAGAGATATCTTGTGTCTAGGTGTTTTATCTGTTAGTTTTACACGAGCCCACCACATTAACCTCAGGCAGTTCACTTGTTGCCATTTGTTGGCGAAACTCGCCTTGGCCCAGAATCTGTACCGAATTTGCAAGTCCAGCTTTAAAATATTGTAGGTCCTTTCATTAAAACCAAGGTCATTAAATTAGGTGTAAGCTTACTCTTCCGTTAGACAGGTACCAGTAAGCGCCAAGCCTAAATTTTACACTTTTAAGTGACGAGTAAATTTATCTCTAGGTCTAAATGTTTACGGTTTGTTATAGGAATTATGTTTAAAATGCGCTATATGCCCCTACCCCTCCTCTCATCTCTCCTGGCGACTTTGTAAAATGTCATCAAGTTGAATGACACTACTACTAAGTTGAAGTACAGGCTCGCCAAAACGGATGCCAAGTTGTAATAGAACCATATAGGCGCCTGGTTACCATACTTTAGTCCGGAAGGAGTCCGGTTTAAGAATACGGTACCATAAACATTTTTCGATTATTTTATAATATTGAAATTTAGCAAAATACTCAAAAAATTAAGTTTTAAACGAATATTTTAGTACATTTTATTCAAAAATTGGATTTTTAACTATATTTCAGCAGTGTATTTAAGAATAAATTCGATCACTTTTGGGCTCAAAATATTTTAGTCTTCAGTATGGCGAAAGTCTGGTAAATTTTTTTCAAGTCACATCTTACTCTTATAGAAGCATATAGTGGGGTTGGAATAAGTTAAAAATGAATTATTGAAATATTTTAGATTTAAAATTGTGTTATTTAACTCTAATTTAGGTCCGATATGGTCTTTCAGAAAACAGAACTTCTTTAAGAGGTAGATACTTTGAAAATTTAATCTATTTTCATAAAACTCGCATGCGTCTGCCGTAGATAGTTCAACTGGGGTACTCTTTCGTTAGAAGGGGCCCAGATAAAAGTCGCCAACTTGCAACGATATCTCATTCAAACTAATTATCTTCAAATCATTTTTAATTCCCATAACAAACCATTAAAGGGCTGCTATGGGCAACCGTGTGACATACAGCAAATAATTAGGCATGACGATACATCTACTCACCATGTAAACATTTAAGCTTGGTGACAACTGCGCCAACTATACTAAACTTCAACTTAACTAGACATCACTTAGACGGTAGATCGTCACAGTGCTCATAGGTATTTAATCCATTTTGGCGGAGTGAAGACATATTTCCCGCCAAACCTTATAGTCTTTTGTTCTCTACAGGGTTGTGGTTTGGCGAACATTATGCTTTTACGCCGCCAAAATGGATTAAATACCTATGAGCACTGTGACGATCTATCGTCTAAGTGATGTCTAGTTAAGTTGAAGTTTAGTATAGTACCCGTCTAACGGAAGAATACAACAACAACAACAAAAACTTCCTCTAATTAACTTCCTCCAACCGAAGTTAAATACTTAAAAATGCATCATAGATTGTAATTGTTATTTATTTGGCAAATTAAAAGAAAATGGATATCGGCATGGCCAAAAAAGTTGAGAATGATAATCTGGATGCCATATTTGAAAAATTCGCCTTGTAAATAAAAGAAAAATACTCAATAGGAAGAGAGACCAGTTATGTCACTTCCTCATAAACAGTGCCTGAAACTAGATTGTATGGTATACAAAGCTATTCTTTGTGCAAGGCCTTCCCCGAGTCATATGGAAGAACTTTAAAGATACTCCTTGTCATCAGGTAATTGTTCATCCATCACCGAGATAAACTAATATTTACGGACGTGAGCAGATTGTTTGTTTGGGGCCTCAGTTTTATCATTTTTTTTTTTTTTTTCCTTTTCAGAAAACCGTTACTTAAACACACACTATCTCCATGTACTGTGGTTCGTAGAAACCATCGCCGCTGGAAAAGGCAACCATTTTTGTTCCACCGAAAGAGCAGGACGGTTTCGGAAGTTTACCATGTTACTAAGCGACGGACTAATGTTACTTAACTTATCCTTGTATCTATGCATGAGGGGATCATCGTAGCGTGCTTATCTTTTATTGCTTAGAACAGTTCTTTTTTTCTGGGTTGTACGGTGTGTGATGTTTGAAATTTATCTTCTTGGTTATGGAGGAGGATTTATTTGCAAGTGCCTTCAGAACTTCATTTTATTTAAAAGTGATCGTCAGCCTTAATCGTCTATCGATGCAATATTTATATTTTTAGATTCTATTCTATTTTGCGGTACAGATATACTAATACGAAGACCGTCTGTCTGAGGTCAACGTACTCCAATAGTACTAGTATACGATGTCGTGTTTTTTTTTTTTTTTTTTTTTTTTTTTTTTTTTTTTTAAGATTTGTTTTAGGATTTTCAGAATGGAAGTCTTGGAACTTCTGGTTACTGGTTGAGAGATGCAAATACCTACATAAATCCGGAAAAAAATACCAATTTAAACCGTGCCAAAAGTTACTTTTTCTACATCTGTACCGAAAGGTCTCGATGATATGAGTGTCCATACTGAAATTTCACCGGAAATTCCAGAAATGGTTACCAGAATTCAATTTGAAAGTCCTTAAATAAGACAATTTAGTAGGATTATACATAAAGCGACAAATCATTTTGAAGGTATAGGGTGGATTTTTCTAAAACAGGTCGAAATAAGAATTTATAATCTAATAAGAAAATTATGATAATTATTTATCTAATGATAAAAATCTATGACATGGGTAGACTTAAAATAGTGTTTCACTAAAATTGGAGCTGTATTTTTATAGTAACATACTTTATATGAACTTTTTCACATAGCAACTGCAAGAAAATATCATTTAGGTGACACTATTTGATTTACTGTTTAAAAGCCAAATTATAATAGATTTAATTTTCTTTTCAATTAGTATGCTTACCTTACCTTATTAATATTTTTTTTTTTAAATCAAGCCGCCGTCGGTTGATTGACAGGTCTTGCTTGAACTTCTCATTATTTTCCTTTCAATACCAATTTGCAGTGAAATGGATTTGAACTTGTGAAAAATATTCTCAACTATCAATAAGAAGTTTAAAAATGTACTAAAAATATCATTCACGAGACAACAGCGCATTCTAGGGCCATTTCGAATGTTTGGCAGTCGATGTCAACCAATTCACAGAAGATGCAGCAGCAAGTATGAAACGGTTAAATAACAAAATATTTTGACTGAAAAATACTGCGCAGAAAAAAAAAAGTTTTTAAATGTATAACTATACTAAAATACAATTTTCTAATGTCTAGATGGCATCAAACTATCTGAAAAAGTAGCTCAAAAATGAGTTTTCTGTACGGCGAAACGTCATCCCTCTGATGTTTCATTACTTCTGCATTTAAAGTTAAAAAAATATATATATATATATATATATTTGAAACAAAGTTATGAAAGAGAACATGGAATTTTAGTTGATTATGAAAAAATATATTCTCAAAATATGATTTCAGTATATTTAAAGTGCTGGCTACTGCTTTTGGCCTGTTAAAAACATTCCACCTATAGTTTAAAAGAAAATTTAATCAGCAACGCTTTAAAATTTGACCGACAAGAAGAGTGCTTCTATTAGAGGTCGGAAATATCGATCAAAATAAATATCGATACTATATCGTTGCGTAGAAAAACATATCGATAAAATATCGATATATCGATACATGATTTTTTTTTTTATTTGATTTTCAATTTTGACAGAAACAAAGTTTTTCGGGGCAAATTTCTACTTTTCATGATTGCTTTTTTGTAAGTGGACTACTTTTTCAACTGAAATGGATCTATTACAAAAAAAAAGTTATATTTTCACTAAATTGGTGCAGTGATTTTAAGAAAAATTCAGATAATTTTCAATAGCTTTTAAGTGTATGGAAAAAATATTGAATACTGGTGCCATTTTAACTGTCTCTCAGCCAAGTTCAAACTATAGTTTTGAACTTTTTGAAAAAATACATGGAACTACAAAACGATCATCAAAAAACTAAAAATGTTTGAAAATATCGATATATCGGTGACTTTTATCGATATTTTAATTATCGATATTTTTTTTTAGAAATATCGATACAAATATCGTTGTATCGATGTATCGCCGACCTCTATCTTTTATGGGAATGCTTTATAAATATCACCAACCCCTCTCCCCACCTGTCACATAAATACAATCCTCTTCATTGGCTTTGTAAAGACTTTAAAAGTGCAAGCATATTGATGGTATATACAAGGTAGTCATAAACAAACTTTGCCGATATATATAGACCTTTAGCTTCCGTGCAGTCCAGCAAATCTAGAGAAGATTTCAGGTATAGTTATTCAGAGGTATGAGCTCTAGATTCTGTGAATGACAACAAAATGGCGCTCACTGTTGCCGTAATAGTTACAGAAACTCGAAATTTTCGAATGGCAACTCCTACTTTTTCCTGTCGCAAAATGCTCAGCGCATAAGAAAACCATAAAGAATGCAGGAACGGTACGTGTATCACAAAAAGTGACTCGTTATGGGCTGTGGAAATTTGGATATTGCAGAGGCATGGGTGCCATCACAGGCATTTTATCGGTTTTATACTCTGAATATCTGGCGAGCGGCGTTCTGTGATAGGTGCCCTTCTCTGTCATGAGCAAATTTCCTTCGTGTGCCCCTATCGTGTTTCTTTTCGCAGTTCGCAGAACTGTTTTTTGTGCGTACATAACGCGTCTGTTTTTTTTTGTGATACACGTACCGTTCCAACGTTATTTTAGGGTTTTCGCCTGTGCTGAGCATTTTGCGACAGGAAAAAGTAGGTGTTGCTATTCGAAAATTTCGTATTTCTGTAGCTGTAACCTTAACCGTGAGCGCCATTTTGTTGCCATTCCCTGAATCTTGAGCTCATACCTCTGGATAAACTATACCTGAAATCTCATATCGATCTGCTGAACTGAACTGCCGCCGGAGGTCTATATATCTCCCTGATATTAAAATTAAATAAGTCAAAAACAAAGATCGGTACAGTAATGAAACAAAAAGTATTGTTATTTTGAATGCTGTAAGTAACTAAATTTTCAAAATTTGTTACAAATGTTGCCAACAGGTGGCGCTGTACACTGTAGTTCTTGTGAATAAAGAGTGTTTTGAAGCTCAGAGCGATCAGTCTTCGGACTGTTCCACTGTTTAAACGTTAAAGGAGGTTAGCGTGGTTTCAACAACTGATTGCAGAGGTTAAATTTGTAGCATAGTTCTAGAATTTTGCCACTACAGCGCCATCTCTTGGCAACATTTGTAACTAATTGTGAAACTTCTGTTACAGATTTTTACAATTTTCAGAATAAATGTACTTTTTGTTTCATTCTTTTATCGATTTTTGTTTTTATGTGTCATTTAATTTTTAAATCGGAGAGTCCTTCCCTGGACATCCTGTATTACAAAAGTACATCAACTATTTCGAGAACAGTGATTGTCCAGCTATCCCCAAGAATAGATTCTACCGAAATTGAACCTCAAAGCCGTAATGAGAAATATGTATTCTGTAGCGTCACGCAAGTGGGTGGCGGGGGACAATCAATGGTGGATTCTGATTGGTCCTAGTTTTCTACGTTACAATCATAACATACATTCGGAAATTTCCCTTTTGTAACTACTTAGATAGATGGCAACTGGAAGAAATCAAATGATTCTAGAAGGAAATCGCTAATAAGTTAAAAAGAAGCGACTGCATTGCACAGGTCAGTGAAAATTCTAAGTTACTATTTAATTAATTTAAGTTCGTCGGAAGAGTTAGTTTCTTAAGGGCGTTTTATTTATATCTAAAGTTGTTTATTTTATTTTTGTTAATTAAATGAGCAAAAATAAGAAGAAAGAGCTTATGTACCCACCAAATACTGCCAAAAAAAAAAAAAAAAAAAAAAAAAAAAATTAATTTAATGAGTAGTGAGTGTTCTTAAGGGTATCCTAAAATTTATAAATAATCGATTTTGAGTTTATGATTGTTTATTAAAATTTTAATTCTCCCCTTTAAAAGAATACCTCATTTGTAAGTATACCACAACCAGAAGTTTTTTTGATAATTTTTTGAAGACAAAATTGGTAACTATTAGAGTGAGCAAAGTTTTCTTTTAAAATGCGTTTTTGTCAAAACTACATTTTTCATTATTCATGAGCCTTTTTCTTAGAAACTGCCACAAACTGTCTTCATAAAATGTTTACCACTTATTCCTTTTATGTATCTGTATATACTGAAGTGAGATTTTTTTTTTTTAATTTATTTTGAAAATATTTCTTGTTTTTACTTATTTCGCTAAAAAAAACTTGTGATTTTTAACAAATTTGAGTGACTTTTAGGATAATTCTATTTAAAAAAAGTAAGTAAATTATAATCAAAAGCTAACTTAAGTAGAATAAAAAGTGTACTAAATCCACTGAAAAAAATTAGGCTTTTATGCCAATTGTTTTCTCTATTGCTCTCTATTTCAATAAATGCCTGGTGGCAAGAAAAAGCTATTTGAAGAGTGGATGAGCATTTTAAATGAATGTGCTTATCAAATAAACTTTAAATTTTCAACTACTAAACCCTTCAATTATGAATAATATTTTGTTGTTTAGTTATAAATGATAAAATGTTTCATTTGCAAGTTTTGTGCTACCTTCCTTTGGAACAGTAATAAGGTGTACTTAAAAAGGGATCAAAATAAAAAATCTGTGTAAAATCTTTTACGTATTTTATGAGTCTTTTTGCCTGAAATAATTTTAAGAAGCATCGTACACTATTTGCTTTTTTGTTTCTACTTTCCTTTTTTAAAAGTAACTTCTTTTGAATACACTTAAATCTACTTATGGCACTTGAACCTTCATTTGACATTTCAAATAGCTTAATTCGGAAATTTTCTGTTTATAATCGTATTGCTGCTTTCTAAATTGTTAGGTTTGAATGTAACTGTGAATTCACACATATCACCGAAAGATAAAAAACACAGCAGATTTTTTTTTGTCATAAGTCAATAAGTTTTTATTTTATAGTTTTCCATAAAGAAGTAACTGTACAGTAAAATGAAAACATAAATTTTTGATAAATGTTACCGATTTATGCTCTTATCTAACCTTTTGTATTTTATTACAACACTTTTGTATTACTTTACCTTTTATGATGACACATTCAGAACAACCAGTTTTCCTGCAGTGTATGTAATAAAAATCTATTTTTGTAACGACATTAATTTTCTTCATATCCTTTCTAAGCGTGTATTTCTATTTTTAATCCTTTCTCAGACCTTCACTTTCTTTCTCACGTACAACAAATCTTTCATGTGAGATTTGTTTACGTTCGCGCTTTTCTAACAGTGAGTCCCATAATTAGTATTCAATTTTTCTCGGCATTGCGTAAATTTGTTAATTTCACACATACATGGTATTTAATCTTTCCGCTAATCTCAGCACAATTGCCACGGTTCAATACAATGATAGTTTACCATGCTTTCTTCGACGACGATTCTACATTCATTTGATTCATATCTGTCAACCTGATCACTCGTAACCTCCTCTCTCTCCGACCTTCCGACTTAACTCAATAGATATTGTTGCGTGGACGGGTTCGAAAGATTTGAAGCCAAAGCAGATCAAAACTTGCAGAAATTTATTCCAATACAACTCTTCACAGATTCCTTTACAACTCCAGAACTTCTCGTTCTAGTAGACTCAATACAACTCTATACACAACAATAGAACACAAAACAGCAATTAAAAACTTGACAACACAACTGCTAAATCGCCGCAAAAGACAATGCAATACAGTTCGCTTTAGAACTACTCGGAATGTTCACGGAGACTCAGAAATTCCAGTCAACTAACTGACTCAGTCAGTAGCTCAACTGACAAACGGACTCAACTTAGTCATTGACTCAACTAACTGACTCATGGCCGGGCTTATATAGGAGTCAAACCTTCTGGAGACTTCTAGAGGTAGATATTTGGAGAACTTTCCAGATCGTAGTCGAAATGTCCTATACATGTACATGGGGACCGAAAATGTTGCCAAATGGTCGCCAAGTTTGGCGACATTTGGCGATTTCTCTCCAAATTTGGTGACAAAAATTACTCGCCAAAACCGTCGCCAACTTGGCTCTATATCGCCAATTTGGCGAGATTACAATTACCATAATGTTAAATGCCCTGCTCCTTGTAAAACTCGCTTCCCAGCGTTATCTCTGTAAAACTCGTTATCAAGCATTAAGTGTCACATTGCAGAGAAGCCAAGCTAAGACGAACTATTGAGCTGCCTTATGCGAAATGTACATACATTTATCTTTTTACAAAATTAACACTACGAAATATTTACAAATATACAAAAATTCGTAACAATATGTTGATTGCATCCTAAAGGATTGTTTCTGACTCGTCACACTGCCTAAATTTATAAAATCATGTGAATATTACTTGTAAACAAATTAAATAAACAAGCTTAAGTAGGGAAAATGATCACTCTCAACTTGGACTAGACTTTTCTAGTGGAGGGAGGGTCCCAAAGAGGTTGTTGCTAGTGTTTATTTATTATTATAATCGCTATTAGAGATAGGGCAGCAGCGTGAGTTGCAAAATCTTCGAAAGAACACATACTGAGGTTGTCTTAGTAATTTTCATGGGTACTTTATTTTAAAAGTTACAGAATTTTTAATTTTTATATGGCACTTGCAGGGCTAAATGATCTATTATAAGTGTTTCTGAGAACAAATCACTTTTAAAACACTTTTTTTTTTTTTTTTTTGTATTTGTCCAATATTTAATACCAAAGAAATGAACTCAGTAACAATATTTCTGGGACACCATGTTAATTTGGTTTAGCGCAACTAAAGATAGTAAATGTTTTTTCATGTCCCCTAGCACTTTTCAGTATTTGGGGAGAGTTGATATTAACGATCTAAACTGCTCTATTGTAAGAGCGCTTTTCCATTTGCCGACACGATACCGATAACACGGACGACAATATCGGTACCACTTGCCGTCCGTTTAATCGTGTCGGCGAGTAACCGATATCGTCCGGCAAATATCGCTCATTTCATATGCGATTAGACAAGTGATAGGACGTGTTTCTACTATGGCTTTCTATAATAAGGTGCGATTGCTATATTTACTATATTTGAGAAGAAAGAAAAGAGGCATCACTAAACGTTTTTGGATGCATGATATTGTAAAAGTGCGTTATCTTGAAGGGGCGTTTTATTGTCTTTTTGAGAAATTGCAACAAGACCCTCTAAAGTTTTTTAACTTCTTCAGAATGAGCGAAGAAACTTTTAATTATATCTTGTGCAAAATTGGCGACCACATCCAAAAGAAGGATACGCATTTCCGAATGTGCATACCACCGAAAGAAATGTTAGCTGTGACTTTGAGGTGAGTGCAATTTTAGTATTATTTTTTGTGGAACAGATGTAATATAAGACATTTAACAATCAGAAATTTCGCCAAAATTAAAAATACAACTGAAATAAATTTAAACTGTAAATAATAAATTAAAATAAAACCCGTCGCCAGAAACAGCATTTACTTGGGGAGAAAATCGCGCCAAAGAAATGTCCTATACTACATCTGTACCGATTATGTTAATACAAGGTGGCTATCAGGACACCTGCTTTAAGATTAAATCTAGGGTATCCTCAAATGAACAGATATATTTAACTCAATACATACATAAGTGTTAAAATAATGATGCTTATTCGAAACATAAAAATTTTGTATGAATTAATCTTTGATTTGTAAATCATTTTAAATAATCTGATTTTTCTTTTACAATAAAAAAATATTCTATGTTTATTGGTAACTAAATATATTTTGATAGTAGTTTTGAATTTGTCCTCAAAGCATATGCCCATGCTATTTACCCTGTACTATCTATTCCCATGGATAGTTGGCCGACCAAACGGTATAGTGGTTAGCGTGCTGGCTTCTAGACCGCGAGGTTGCGGGTTCGAGTCCCGCGTAGGCATGGGTGTTTGTAAATGTATGTTGGCTTGTCTAATGACGAAAGTTTTGGCGCATTATAGCCCTCGTGTTGCTGACGGCGCCAGATAATCTGAATACAACCAACCAACCCATGGATAGTTGAGACATACTTTTTGATAAAAAATATTCTTGCCGCGGGAAATAAGTTGTGGTTAAGTCAAGAACACAAGGCAGTTTTGTTTCCAAATTGTTACTGGTCATCAATTTATACAATTTTCATTTTCAAACTTACAAATTATTTTCATTCTCTATTTTACTTATAAAACTGCTGGTAGTATTCCTTTCAAGCAGTCATTTGTATAGGTTAACTAAGTTACAGCATGTGCTGCTGCAATCTTGCAGCAGCATAGTTATTTAAATATTAACCAGAAGCATTAGCTTGCCATCTCAGGAATATGTTCTGATGTATTGGTTCAAATTAATACTTTAATTAATTTTGTAAGGGGATAAATATTGGGAAATATATGTTCTTAGAATGACTTCTCTGTTTGTGGAATCTAGTGTTCTGGGCCATGTGAATAACTATACTAGCAACAATTTATTTTTAAACAATTCTGCAATTGTTTTAATTTCTTTAATGCCTTTCATATTTGCGCTTAACGTTTTTTCCAGGCCTTAAAAGTACTTTAAAATGCTTAGGTGTCCTTAATTTTTGCTGATGTTGTGTGCCGACTGCAATATTTATAATCAGCTCTAACTTAGCGCAATAGGTGAAGTAGGTGTAAAGTCAGACATTAAAGACATGATGCCTGAAATTTTTTCGAAGGTCCTTAAAAACATTATTTATGTCTTTATAAGTCCTTGATTTTCATTCTGTGAAAAATATATGCCTAAAAGCCTCGAGCCCTGGAACAGGTAACCTCAGCTTGACTACATTTTAAGAAATTAAATTTTAAATACGTAGCTAGAAACAAAATTTATATTCTAGCTATATCGAACCTTCAAAGAGTGTGGTAACATTTAGATTCGAGGAAAATTTGCTTCATGTGCTAACTTGACAGTCCAAATATTGTTCGATTGCATTGTGATTGATAGACACGTAGAGATATCTTTCAACTCATTATGTATTTCTTTTCAGATATCTAGCTTCTGGATGTACCTATACTGAATTGTACTATACATTCAGGACTGGAGTGTCAACCAATTCCAAAATTGTACGACTGACCTGTTGTGCCATCTGGGAAGTGCTCAGCAAAGAGCATTTTCTTACGACCACCCAAGGAAATTGGCAAGATGTTTCGAAAAACTTAGAGAAGTTTGCAAATTTTCCTCTCTGCCTGGGTGCCATTGACGGGAAGCATGTCCGGATAGAAAACTTTCCTGGTGAGGGCTCACTGAACTTCAATTACAAGAAGTTTCATTCGGTAGTTCTTCTTGCTGTGGCAGACACAGATTACAGATTTTTGTACGTAAATGTTGGGGGTTATGGCAAAGACTGTGACTCCAACATTTTTAAACAAACAGAATTCTGGAATTTGTTAAGCCACAAAAAGTTGAATTTGCCCAATCCAGTGCCCTTACCTCCAGAGAAGTTGAAAACCCCTTATGTGTTTGTTGCGGATGATGCTTTTCCAATGCACGAACACATAATGCGAGGTTATGGGGGACACAACTTGTCAGTCAAACAGAAAGTTTTCAATTACCGCCTGTGTCGGGCAAGGAGATATGTGGAATGTGCCTTCGGCATCCTTTCAAACAAATGGAGGATATTACACAAGCCATTAAACCTATCTCGGCAAAGTACAGTTGCTGTAGTAAAGGCCTGTACAGTATTACATAATGTCGTACGAGAAAGGGATGGTTATAGAGCTGAAGACATGGTCGGTTGTACTTTGCAACCACTTCCCAGGATCAGCACCGAAACATCCACAAAATCAGGAAGTGGTATCCGTACTTGTTTTGCCAATTACTTCATGAGTGCGGAGGGTGCCTTATCCTGGCAAATGACCAAAATTTAAATGTTTTTGTAACATTTGTACAACCACATAAAATGTCATTTTGTAGAACATGTTATTTTTAACATTGTAATTATTAAATATTTGTAAAGGAATTTATTATTTATTCATACCATTAAACTATATTGTATAAAATTAAGATAGACCTGAAAACTAATAAAACTGATAAGCAAAAAAATTTATTAAAAAATCTATTAAAATTCTGTTTGCTCAACATAAACAACCTCGCCTTGTTCTCTTCTTGATCTTATTTCCATTATTTTTTGAACAACAAACGCATGAAGCTCTAATTGTTCTGTATAGGATATATCTGTTGTATAGTGTTCAAATGAACCGAAAAATGTAGGCTTAACCACTTCACACAATTTTGGCTTTTTTAATTCATCTATTATTTCCTTTTCCAAAAAATTCAGTTCTTTGCCGGATCGGGAGATTTTACAGGCAGTTCTTTTTCTGCATGCAGGTGTAGAAGTTAAACAATCTACAGTGTCATCCTCTTCGACCGGGAGGGTTCCATCTGCGAGATTGCAGTCCAATCCACTCTGGGAATCGAGTAGTTGGCTGGACTGCGTCTCACTCGGTTCCTGGATGGCAAGCAGGAACTCCAAATGATTGTAGTATTTATATTTCTTTTTTGCTGCCTGGCCACTTTTGTACCTCAAACTTCGGATAAATGCATCCCGCATGTTGTTCCAAGTTTTTAAGATGGTATCTCCTACAATGAAAAAATAACTTAAAATTGGTTATTTAAAACAATAAATATATAATTTACTTTCTAAACTAACAGATTATGAAAATAAATTTCAAACTACCCTTTTTTATACATTGTCATTTTAAATGATTTTACTGAAAACAACTGGGTACAAGTTAAGAAGACATTGCGGCATTGTCGCCTAAAAATTTTTCTGTTTAATAATTTCAATAACAATTTAATTCAAATAATTTTCGTTTTCAGATATTTTCTACCTTTATTACACCAGGAAATGTAAATCTAAAAAAGTGTTGTATACCTTCCTTAATCAGATGTGTTTCAAATTATATGTGGATCATGTTTCCACATGGTTACAGACAAAAAGAAAAATTCCCCTGGTACACTACTGGTTTTTTGAACTATTGAATCACAAATAATTAAATTAACGGTTTTCCATATACATATTTTGAGCAGAGTCAATACAGTTTTTCAAATTAAAAAATATATTTATTGTTTTCTTTTTAAAACTAAAAATAGGAAAAAATGTCAGTACTTTTCTGCTAGTCAGGTGCAAGCAAAGTCGCCAAATAATTAAGACCCGCGCCAACTTGCGTATAAATTTAACGGGAATCATTGAGCGTCATTTTGAAAATTTATTTAAAACAAGTATTCAAATTTCTCTTTTGTATATTGATGAAGGCTTCCTGCATTGTTTTGGGGCACAGCAGCGTTTTAAAAAGTCCTAAAATGTCGCCAAAAATATATATGTAGTTAACGTGATTTGCGCCTGGCTAAACGAAAAGTGTGAAACCTTCCTTCTTAAGTGCTTTGGATGAAATCCAATACCAAAACCATATATTTATCATAACAACAGATTCAGAAAAATCTGACAAATTTTACATGCTTGGCAGATGATGCAGTCAATAGATGTCTCAACTAAATATTTCCATATCTGATCAAAATCTAGGTAATTTAAATACTTCTTAAAAAGAGCAATTTTTAAATGAATTGCTACCTCACGTAAACTATGTATGTATGATTTCGGCGAAAGTGCTAAATTATAAATCAAAGGAAAATTGAATTTAGTGACGCAAGTATTGGAAGCAAACTGAATTTTTCCGATAAACTGAAATATTTTGTTCTATCGGAGGTCAAAAATACAACGGTACGAAAAATTAAATACTAAATACAAGCCCGATCAAATATTTACATGCTCTGGGTAATAACATTTCTAACCTTGCATAATATTTACACCTCTGCACAGTACACAATTTCCAAATATAGTTTTATTAAAGAAATTAATCAAAATGTCACTTACCTGAGATTTTTTTCTCCGCAGAAGTCTTGGCGTCGTATTCATCGTCAAGGAACCTATAAATATCTTCTCAATTGTTATCTCTAACAATTTTATTTTTGTAATTAACGTTGCTTTTGTCCCATATACATGGCCGATTCTCAACCAATTCGCATAAAGTTATAACATCGAACTTGCAGTTCATTGCGAGGCCACCTTGTACTTGTAAACACTGAAAATGTCGGTCCGTCGCTACAAGGAATGAAGATGGTAGCCGATATATCGTTCCGATAAATGATACCGTGTATGAGTGGCGACAAAATCGTTGCCAAAATCGGATAGTGAAAAAGCGTTCAGGCTATGAGCATGCATTTTGCTTCCTCCGATATCGGTAAAGAAGGTATCGGTGTCGTTTATCGGTATCGTATTGGCAAATGGAAAATGTCGGTCCGTCACTACAAAGAATGAAGATGGTAGCCGATATATCGTTCCGATAAATGATACCGTGTATCGGTGGCGACAAAATCGTAGCCAAAATCGGATAGTGAAAAAGCGTTCAGGCTATGAGCATGCATTTTGCTTCCTCCGATATCGGTCAAGAAGGTATCGGTGTCGTTTATCGGTATCGTGTCGGCAAATGGAAAAGCGCTCTAAGGGTATTCATATGAGTTTCAATTATAATAAGGGCTGGGAAATGCATTTCATTACTTTAATGATAGGTAATTCTCACTCAGTGCATTCATAAATGTGTTTGATTATAAGAGAGCTATAGTCTATGAAAAGAAATATTTATTCTACCAATCTTTCGTTTGGTTTTAAGACTTCCTTTTAGGAAATGTCTTCTTTTTTAGAATTCTCTTTATTCAATGACATAGATTTTATGTCCCAAATAAAATCCAGCCAGCATCATAAAGATAGCAAAGTGTGTAGCATTTTACAGTTTTATCGGATAGTTGTGTATTCTGCCTTTTTTATTATACTCTTGACACTTTACAAGTGCCTATGGAAAATCGCGGCTTTTTAGTGTAAAAAGTATTGACTATCACTGACGGTACTAACTTAATCGCGTTGTGGAACAAACCGTGTATCGTGAATGGAAATCCATTTCAAGTGAATGCGGATTTTTTTTTTTTTTCATTGCAGACATCTCGGAGCTGTTATGGGCAAGGGTATTGCTTTCAAAGATGCCCTCAAAAAGTGGTCCGAGAATACGGGCGAGAACCCAGGCGAAGCAACCGTGGTCAAGCTCAACGGCTGGATCCCTTCCATCGAAAAGCTGGACGCATCGCTCGCCACGCTCACCAACTGCGAGAAGCTCTCCCTCTCCACCAACATGATCGACAAGCTGACCAACCTCAACGCCCTCCACAAAGTGAAGATTCTGTCGGTGGGCAGAAACTACCTGAAATCCCTGAACGGTATCGAGTCGCTGGCGGAATCTCTGGAGGAGCTGTGGGCATCCTACAATTCCGTGGACAAGCTGAAGCCCACTGCGACCTTGAAGAAGCTGAGAGTGCTGTACTTGTCCAACAACAACCTGAAGGATATAAATGAGCTGAGGCACTTGGCCGAGTGTTCCAAGTTGGAGGACTTGGTTCTGAAGGGATGTCCCGTGGAGGGATCGCTGGGGGAAAACTACAGGAACAAGGTGGCGGAGATGCTGCCCCAGCTGAAGAAGCTGGACGGGACTTCGCTTATTACGGCTGAGGCGGCAGAATGAATCTTATTCATGTTTTGGAGTACATTTGTATATGAACTGGATTGTGGTTGATCTCGTGAAGTGTGGGAACTGTATTGTGTTTAAATAAAATTCGCATTGAGAATATTCTTGTATATTTTGATATTCATACTGAAACCTTAATGAATCTTATCATCAATTAGGATTCATCTAGTGAATAAAAATTAGAAATTCGCTGAACTGTCTTTCACTGTTTGCTTTTGCTTTCTATAAGAATATATTTTAAGAGTCAGTGTTCAAGTTAGTATACATGTTGTACTTTAGTCTCATTAAGAAAATAATCAATATGGATAGTGGCTGGGGGAATGATTGTAGTTTTACATCCTTTGGTATATCTTACATGTGACTGCTTCGGCATGATATACAGAGGTCTTTGCATTTGACAAGAGCAACGGGAAGTTCCATGACTTCAAGTCGGTGGCTGTCACTGGAAAATATTTAGGCATCGATAAAGATAAAGCATATTGGCGGGCCCCAAAAAGCTGAAGGTGCTGTTTTTGTAGAAAAGTTTAGTGCGATCACGTGATTATAAAAGCAATGCTAATTTGGAATTTTCTTTCTCTTAACACTGAATAACCAAGTTCTAATCCGATATCACTATTTTCAGCCATGATGCGGACTTTTCATAGCTTTTCTCTCGCCTTTTGCCTTTGGATGACTTAAAATTAATTGGTAGTTTGGCAAGGGTTCTATAGAGTTACTATGAAAATGCTCTTTGGGGTGTTTTTTTTAATGCAATTGATGTTAGAAAATTCAGTTGAAGTTTGATATGGAACTCATCTCGATAAGGCCATTCATTTAATATATGCCTGTATCATTTGAAGTTTTTCCTGCTAATATTTATCTCAGACGGATAGACATATCCTTTATAAAAGCTTCGCACTACATTAGTGTAGAATATAAACTAAAACTTTTAACTTGTACTCTATTTACAAATTTAAACCGTATCACTTATTACTAATAAGTGGCTTTATAATTTAAGCCGGATTTACTACTTGTCAGGGTTCCAGATTAGATCGTCAGTTCTGTGACGTCAGCTCAGCGACCGCCGCGCCGCCTGTCGGTGGTCAATGGAGATAGCACGCAATTGAATTATGAGAGTCACCGGCGCCAGTAAATAGAAAATGTTTGGTCTACTGGAGCCAAAAGCCAGATGACGTCACAGACTGGCGATCACAACTATATACCTACTGGCAAACGTGTTGTTGCGTGGACGGGTTCGAAAGATTTGAAGCCAAAGCAGATCAAAACTTGAAGAAATTTATTCCAATATAACTCTTCACAGATTCCTTTACAACTCCAGAACTTCTCGTTCTAGTAGACAGAATACAGCTCTTTTCACAACAATAGAGCACAAAACAGCAGTTAAAAACTTGACAACACAACTGCTCAAATCGCTGCAAAAGACAATGCAATACAATTCGCTTTCGGAACTCTCTGAACGCTCACTGAGACTCAGTAATTCCAGTCAACTAATGGACTCAGTTAACAACTAACTCCATCACCCGCTCTCCTGAGCTTTTATAGGGGAGAAGAACATACGTGAAACTTCTAGAGATAGATATTTGGAGAACTTTCCAGATCGTAGTCGAAAAGTCCTATACATGTACATGGGGACCGAAAATGTCCCCAAATGGTCGCCAAGTTTGGCGACATTTGGCGATTTCTCGCCAAATTTGGTGACAAAAATTAGTCGCCAAAACCGTCGTCAACTTGGCTTTATCTCGCCAATTTGGCGAGGTTGCCATTACCATAATGTTAAATGCCCTTAAAACTCGCTTCCCAGAGTTACCTCTATAAAACTCGTTATCAAGCATCAAGACCCATATTGCAGGGAAGCCAAGCTCATGACGAACTATTGCACTACCTTATGCGAAATGTACATAAATTTTCCTATTTACAAAATTAACACTACGAAATATTTACAAATATACAAAAATTCGTAACAGTGTAAATCCGCATTTAAAAAAAATTATTTTAAGGTCGGACTGGTACTCAGTTCATTTTGATTGATTGTTGTGAGTTAAGTGTGATATAAAATGTGATGCCAGGGCAAATATTTAACAAGTAAAAGACATTAACAGACTAAATGCCATCTGCACTACATTTTTTTTTTTACATTTGCAAGCAAAATGATGACTTTAAGACGAAAACGCACTTCTATGTTTCAACTTGGTACAAATCATTGTAATTGCTCATTTTCCCACGTACTTTAACAAGTCAAATGTACTATCTAACCTTCTTCGCTGTACTTAAAATACCGTCAACCGAAATCACTAATTATGAAACAAGTGTCACCAGTTCGTCACTTCGTAAGGGGAAAACCGTAATAACACTTGAATGTGGCTTTTGTGTTTTTTGCAGATGACCATCTCTGGCCACATGGCCACATTAGGAATAATGACTCTTTGTAGTAACAATAATTATTTTTTTTGTGAAGGAAGTAATGTAAACGGTGAAAAATACCAACAAATAACGTAGATCTGAACAAGACGTGACCTAACCAAAAGTTTTTTCAATTTCAAGAAATACTCAAGAAAACGATACGGGTCATTAACATTCTGCTAAACATGTTTCGAAAATGCATTAAACATCTGTTTCGATTAGAAATCTCATTTGGATTGAAATACATTTTTATTACAAGGTTACATGCCAGTTTCAAGAAATAAAAGGAAATTATAATAAAGCAAACAAAATTAATCTTATGGAATGGAAATGAGCAAGTCGTTTTTGTTTTTTATTGACGCGCTCAGGTTAAAATGCAATTTTCAAAGCGTCTCGTACAAAGAAATGGAATAAATTACCAGTCGCCAGGTATTACATAGTAACTGTCCTTGACAATAAAAAAAAAGGGGGACCAATCAACTAAGAATAATTTTTCATTCAGAGCGAGCAAAATAACAAATGAAACAACCGCTTTGCCATTTATGAAATCAAAACAAACAAAATTATGAACAGAGCTATTTAAAAACAAATTTACAAAAAAGAATGCACAGACAAACGAATGAACAAACAAACGAACGAAACTTACGAACAAATCAATTAGTAAATTTACAAAGAAAAAAAATGAATGAATAAAATTAATAAGAAACAAACCAATGAACAAACTTATAAACAAATTGACAAACAAACGCATGAACAAGCAACCAAACAAACGAATGAACAAACAACGAAACAAAACAAAAAAATATACCAACTTACAGACAAGCAACTAACCTGTGTACTCAAGCATGTATATTGTATACTTTCTATTTTCACCTGATGAAAAGTTACGATTTTTTAAATTTTTTTTTTCCAGGTCATTTAGGGAAAAAAATATGGATCATATGAAAGAACTGGATCTGGCTGTGTGTGCCTTCATGACTTACGAAGACTACCTAGATTCCATGCTCACCAAAGATGATCTTATGTTTCTAGAGGTATGGTGAACAGGGCCCGATTTAGAAATTTTTTTACTATAGGCCCAACATTCAGAGAGGGGCCCCCAATAGCAAATATTTATTTCCTTACGTCACAATATTACCAGATCAAGCTACATTCGTAAAGACTAACTTTTTACAATTAAAACTCATAGTTTACTTTCACACGATTTTTTTGTTATAATTAGTATGATCTTAATTTCCTCAAAACTTTTGAATTAATCAAGACACCCCCCCATGAACACTGATTTTAAAGCACACTTTCCTGTATTTTAAACTTACATTTTACCACAGGGTCCACAAATTATATAATATTAAGGAATACTTAAAGGGCCGCGTAGCCCAGTCGGGAGCGTATCGTTCTCGCAACTAGAAGGTTGCGAGCCCTGAGGTTGCGAGTTCGGGCCTGGGACCGACTAAAGACCGCCGTGTTCGCTAATGGTGACTGGAGCACGTTAAATCAGTCATGGTCGCAAAGTCCTCCAAGTTCCCATACAAATCAATACCTCTGGGGGTGGCAAAGCCAAGTCTTCTTGTGGAATCTTCTGCTTGGTACTGCCTCTAAATTAAGAAGTTCCACATACGGTAGGTAGTGCTGCCATCTACCGGATAGCTACCGAAAGAGGTAGAAATGAACTCTTCGGCGGCTATAGGTAGACTTGTGCACTCCCTCTTGCGAGTGTACGCTTACATCCTGTGCAGTACTGCCCACTACCGATCTGTACGGGATATGGGGTTGGTACAAAATGCTTAAGCAGAGGTGCCTTAGTCCCCATAGTCCTTGATAAGAAGAAGAAGAAGAAGGAATACTTAATTTTATAACAATAATTGTAAATAATACAAAGTAACCTTTCCACTGTTTCCACAATCTCACCAAAAAGGAGGGCCAAAAAAGTCAAAGGAAGAGCCTGCAAACCAACCAATCACAAAGACTCTTTCATTTCATAATATAAGAAGTTGTACATGGTTGGTGAACATCTCTTTACAAGAGGCGAGAGAAGGAGAACAGCGGCGTAAAGCCCTTGTCTCCGTGTACATATGAAGAAGTTGTATATGATTGGCTGAACCGGAAAGATTTGCTTTGTTAGGTTTTATTAGGTTAATCTACCTAACTTAACTCTCTGTGACTATAAAAAATATGGAATTTGCTGATGTGTATCTAAAAAAAATTTATTATTTTTGTTCAGTACTTCCCATTAAAAGACCATTATATTTACAATTTTCAGAAAACTTTCAAAATTTGGGGGTCCCTAGGCCCGGGCCTAATGGTAAATCAGGCCCTGATGCTGAAGGATGTTTATTCAGTTTCGTTGAAGATATATACCCCAGTAACACAAATACGGTGGCCAATATCGGATAGATACTGGAAAATCCCCGATGTGGACCGTTGTAGACTGCTACGGATCTTGACCAATCTTGTCCCAGTGCTGGTTAAAATATAATGAAAGTTTTGAAATGTTGATGCGGAGATTTAAAATTGAAATATATTTTTATGTGAAAGGACGGAGGGGCATGTTTTGTGATGTTTGTACATGTTTATTTATATATATATATATATATATATATATATATATATATATATATATATATATATATATATATATATATATATATATATATATATATATATATATATATATATATATATATATATATATATATATATATATATATATATATATATATATATATATATATATATATATATATATATATATTTAAATCCTGTATTTTGGAACGATGCTCGATATTTGGCATGGGCTGACCAATCTTCCTAGAATCCATGTTTCCGACATTGGAGGACGGGCTACCTGAGTAGGTTTTTGTTACCGTACTTTTTTTCTTTTCTTCTTTCTATTATAATCAAACTGTAACTGTTAGCGAGCTCGTAGATCTTCAAGATATTTAGTACACCCTCAGCTGGAGAGGGAATGAACTCTTAGAGTTTAAAACAAACGATTGTTGCATTTTTCGCCACCACGCAAAATTGCTTGAGAGACTCCATTTATGTAACAAAAGTTTTAAACTGTGTTGGTGGGCTTTCGATTTGGTCTAAAATTTGAACTTCTGGTTAAGTATGGATCGTCAAATTCGGCCTAAAGAGCCAAATATCTGCATGGTAACGAAAATTTACCGTCATTTTTTTGTTTCTTCAGAAGTATTTTCACTTGGTCATTGGTGCGTATAGTAAAAAAAAAAAAAAATTGAAGATATATGGTTTTAGACCAGTGGCGGCTCGTGCACTACAGCCAGTACAGCCGGGTTGCATCTGATTTTATTAGTTCAAAACTAAAATTATACATTTTAAAATTTTCTAAAGTGAAGATCCAATTTATAAAGTAAGTGTAAAAAATCCGATAAACAGCAGACTTATTGCTTCAATACTCAATTCACGAAAAGAAAAGGAGAAAAAAAAAAAAAAAAAAAAAAAAAACGCTTTTAATCAAGGTGATCTTCCTCCGAACAGCAGCCGTGTGTTCCTGAAACACGTGTTTCGGCTGCGACGATGCCATGGTAACCAATGGAACCCAATCGAGCCTTTCCCTCCACGCAATGTGTAGCAAGGCAGCCAGTTCGCAGTTTTCCAATTTTGCTTCTCTTGAGAATTCGATGAACTGATTGGCCCGTGTGTGAGTGGGTGGGAGAGAAACGAGCATTTCTTAGAATTTTCTCCATGAAACGGAAATAGTTTCCGTGATAAGTTTATACACATGGTTTCTTGTTACTAGTTATAAATAAGTTTAAATGAGTTTTTTTTTTTTTTTTTCTATTTCTTTTCTCATATTGATTTGTAAATATTGAAAGAAAACTATGCGTTTGAGTAATTAATTAAAAAACATTTCCATTCATAAATGATATTGAGAAGTGGGGGAGAGGGAGGAGGTATAATTGCTGTTCAGGCGGCACTAACATTTTTGACCACGGACCGCCACTGTTTTTAGAACAATATTCTAAATAATAATAATAATATCAATAAGTGGTCGTTTTATTTATGACACCTATGTACATCGAACTGTTCACCAGAATAACGCTCTGAGTAACACTTAATAGAAATAAATAAGTAAAATTTATTCTGTCTTGATGAATCTGACATTTCCACTCATTTACTCACGTGACCAAGTGGTCTGATGCATAATTTGAAAAGAATCGTTCCTTTTAAACCTAAAAAAAAAAAAAAAAAAAACATTAACTCATGTTATCCACATAATTCCTTCGTTAGTTATTCAATTTTAATAGGTGTTCCATTCTCATCTTTTGACTGTAGTAGTAAGTTAACTGAATCTTTTCTTGCAGTTCTTTGATCTTTTTACTGACTACGTTTATATAACTCCGAACACAAATCTAATCATCCCTCAAAAAGAAAAAAAGACTTTTTCCCGCCAATCACAAAAGAAAACACCACTCAGACTCATAACAAAATAGAATAAATAAAAAAAATAAAAAACAGAGCAAGGTCGGTATAATTCCAGACAAGAATAACGTTCCATTTGGCCACGATCTTGTGGCCATTGTGCCGGGTTTTTTTTATACCGCCAAAGGGTCACGTTTTTGTCTTGAAATGGATAACGAAAGCTTTCTCTTGGAGTGGGGAGGGGGGGGGGGAGAGAGAGAATTGGTAGATTATTTGGAACATTGTCGAATGTTCCTTCAAAAAAGGAGGATCCGGGGGAGGGAAACACTTAAGTAAATAGAACTTTTTGACATAATGACGTTGCAGCTGGTAAAAAAGAGAAGCCATGGACTTTGGAGTGGTTCCATGCTGGAAGAAGGAGGGAAGCGGAGGGGGAAGGGGAGGGGTAGATTGGTACTTAAGAATGTATTTGCATTGGAGGAGGCTTAAAAGAATGAAAAAATAATAATAAAAAAGTGGAATTAATGGTTGAAAATAAAGTAATGGAGAGAAAAAAAGCTATCGTGTTTCCGTGCAGGTGGTCGAATGACCTGGGGCGATAGAAATTCTTTTCGAGTTTTCGAAGGAATGGAATTTCCTGCAGCACACGTGGATTCGTTATCCTGTTTGTTGCATTTTCTGTTTTGTTTGTTTGTTATTAACGAAATAGTTAGGAGTATGGAATAGCTTCGTAATTTTTTTTTTCTTTGATAAACTGATAAAAAATCGGGGTTGTTATCTTAGATTTTTAAAGGTTCCTTTTAATGTTAGGCTCCTATGGCGAATATATACTTCTGATTTTATTTATATTTTTTTAAAAACAAGAATAAATACCTTAAAAGAATTTTTCTCTCACTTGTGCAGTGACTCACACAATTGGTTGAAAAATTTATCATGCAGAACAACTAAACCATAAAAACAAAGATTTATACTATAAATTCTTTAAATATGTATTATTAATTTTTATGAGCAATTGCCACGTATTCAAGAAGAAGTCCTAGTAAGGATCATTCCCTATACTCGTTGTGTTACAATCTTCTAGCCCAGTGCATTTAGAAACTACTTTCCTTAAAACCTTGAAATGTGATGAGTTAGGTACGAAAATGAAATGACATCAATTAAAATTCGAAAATAGCGTCTAATATATTTCATTTTATGTTTGAAATCCTTACGTCAATGCATATGCAGTGGCTCCACCTGGTTTATTCTTTTGCTATTTGAATTTTCATTTATAATAGACTAGCTGAATACCCGTGCTGCGCTACGAAATTTTACCATTAGCATTTTAGCGATCAAAAGACATTCATGTATTCTACACTTAAGACGTTTGCTCCCTTTTCGATCCCGACAAATTGATTTATCAAAATAGGAACTTTCCTTTGTTGACATTTTAAACGAAATTTATAATTGTGAATAGTAAACTGGAATAGTTTATTGTGTTTATGTTTGCTCTTAGTTCTAAATTTCAAAGTAGTAGCTGTATTGGAATTAAGTTAATTAGACATTAAGTTAATCCTCGTATAGTTTCAATGTTGCGTCGTCTTTTCATCCCTTAAAAATTCGTTAATCGATATTGGAAAGACTTATTTTTTTAACATTTGCAAAAAAATATCAGAAAAATGACTACATTGGAAGAGGAACATTCGGATATCCCTCGTTTGGAACATTTAACCCCTTTTCGACCCCTTAAAGTGTGTTAATCGAGATCGGAATAGTTTACTTTTTCTATTTTTACCATTGTTGATATTTGTGCCGATTTTCAGAATTGTGACTATGTGGGAAGTAGGATTTTCGAATGTCCCCCGTTTGGAACGTTTAACCCCTTTTCGACTCCTTAAAGTGTGTTAATCGAGATCGGAATAGTTTACTTTTTCTATTTTTACCATTGTTGATATTTGTGCCGATTTTCAGAGTTGTGACTATGTGGGAAGTAAGATTTTCGAATGTCCCCCGTTTGGAACGTTTAACCCCTTTTCGACCCCTTAAAGTGTGTTAATCAAGATCGGAATAGTTTACTTTTTCTATTTTTACCATTGTTGATATTTGTGCCGATTTTCAGAGTTGTGACTATGTGGGAAGTAGGATTTTCGAATGTCCCCCGTTTGGAACGTTTAACCCCTTTTCGACCCCTTAAAGTCGGTTAATCGAGATCGGAATAGTTTACTTTTTCTATTTTTACCATTGTTGATATTTGTGCCGATTTTCAGAGTTGTGACTATGTGGGAAGTGGGAGAATTAGTGATGAGTGAGTCAGTGAGTGAGTGAGTGAGTGAGTCAGTCAGTGAGTGAGGGCTTTGCCTTATATATATAGAGATAGACATTAAATGAAAACAATTTATGCCAATTTATTAAGTAATCTTTTTCGTACCTACTCGCCAAATTTCAAGGAGGTTTTATAGAAAGTACTTTCTAAATGCACTGGCCTGGAAGATTGTAACATAGCTATTATAGGTGTTACGAATTTTTGTATATTTGTAAATATTTCGTTAAATGTTAATGCTGTAAATAGGAAAATTTATGTACATTTCGCATAAGACAGTGCAATAGTTCGTCTTAACTTGGCTTCCCTGCAATGTGTCTTTTAATGCTTGATAACGAGTTTTACAGAGATAACGCTGGGAAGCGAGTTTTACAAGGAGCAGGGCATTTAACATTATGGCAATGGCAATCTCACCTAATTGGCGAGATAGAGCCAAGTTGGCGATGGTTTTGGCTACTAACTTTTGTTGCCAAATTTGGCGAGAAATGTCCAAATGCCGCCAACCTGGCGACCATTTGGCGACATTTTCGTTCCCCATGTACATGTATAGGACTTTTCGACTACGATCTGGAAAGTTCTCCAAATGTCTATCTCTGGAAGATTCACGAAGGCTCGCCTCTCCTATATAAGATCTGCCGTGAGTGGAGTCAGTGAGTTTGTTGGGTTAGTCAGTTAGTTGACTTAAGTTAGTTAGTTGAGATACTGACTTGGTTGTCTGTCAGCGAGCATTCAGAGAGTTCCGAAAGCCAACTGTATTGCATTGTCTTTTGCGGCGATTTAGCAGTTGTGTGTCAAGTTTAACTGCTGTTTGTGCTCTATTGTTGTGAAAAGAGCTGTATTCCGTCTACTAGAACGAGAAGTTCTGCAGTTGTAAAGGAATCTGTGAAGAGTTATAGTGGAATAAGCTTCTGCAAGTTTTTATCTGCTTTGGCTTCAAATCTTTCGAAGCCGTCCCCGCAACATAGAGAATGATCTTTACTAGGATTCCCTTTTAAACGATTTTCAGTAGAGCTTTTACAGTGTTTGGCCACAACACTATGGAAACTCTGCTCAGATCTCCATTCGGTGCCATTGAGTAACTTTTATTTTTTCTCCCAAAACTTTCAAAAAATTCGTTGTCATCGACAGTGATACTATGTGCCAGATTTCAACTGAGTTGGAGGATGGCAAGTGGATTAATTAGTCCGAAGATTTTTTTATCGTCACGAGCAAGCTAATTCGGAGGTATTATGAAGCGTTTAAAAACAATTCTACTGAATAAATGGTTATCTCCTCTTGTAAATTATAGAATAGTCAACTATAAGGATATAGCAACCAATATTTGTTTTACCGGGTCTCTCATAGTAATTGTAAAAGTGCATTATTCAAAATTGCATTTTTTTTTTAACAACAAATTCAGCCAAGTTCACTGCCATACATCTTTCACTAAAAGCTGCTCAGCAGTATTTTGACGTCACCTCTCTTATCTGAGCATTACAGCATACGTGACGGCTGAATTTTTTTTTTTTTTCGGATAGCTGTTAGCCACTTTAATAAGACAACTAACTTTCAAGTCCCCAATAATATTGGTTGTTGAGATAATCGAATTCGAAAATGGCAGAAAACGGCATCATATTTTCAGACCCACCCACTCCCTCACTGATCATCAAATTACTAAGGTACTTATAGTAGAGCTAGAACTCAGAAATTTGGTATGCGTGTAAGAAAATCGTGATTTTCCCCTCCGATTGCACTGAAGGGAGCCAATGTTCGAAAATTTTTAATTTCAACTCTAATATATTTCTATTGGGGGCTAGAATTATAAAATTTAGAATACTAGTATCTATTTTCATATATAAATAGAGTAGAAATTCACTATACACAGCGGACCCTATGAAATCAAGAAATAATGAAAAAAAAAAAAAAAAAAAAAAAAAAAAGGTATTTAAGCCTAATACAATCGACCCTTGACGATACCTTTTATTGGCTATGAAATGATCACCAATTGTTAATTTCTTTCCCAACATTTTTTCAAATCTGAAAAAACTATTTATCTCTCTAAAAAAAAATGTAATGTTCGTTTGTTCAAAATCTCAAATTTTCGATTTCAAATTCACCGATTGCATTGAAATTTTAACTCAACGTTACATTTGAATACAAGCGTGTTTTTATATATCTACAATTGAGGACTAGAAATAGAAGGCGAACTAAGTCCAAAAAAGAAAATTTTTCAGGAGAGCTGAAAAATGATCGCATCCTATACTTAAGACAATGCTTAAGTACATACTTCAGATTGAATTTGAACTATTGCTACTGGAGTTTGCACTTTTGGGGTTCTCCACTTTGTTTAGCTTGCTATTTAGGACATTTTTCCGTAAAAAAAAAAAAAAAAGATTTTAATTTTATTTTTTTTGTACTTAAGTCATTTTCTATTTTTAGTCCTCAATTATAAAATCCTGTGACAGATAAAAACTTGCTTAAAAAGCCAGCGCCATCTGTTAGACACAAAGCTGTGTTGATTGATTTGCGTTTGAAAGGACGATTCACGCATTTTTTAATTTTTTTTGATTATTTTTTTTATTCAATTCTAAATGTTTCGAAAAGACCATAAATACAAAAACGTCTGCTCAATGTGCTTTTTCTTTTTTATAAGTTGCGATCAAAGTTACCTTGCTGGACGTTGGCGAGAAAAAGATTCATTCCGCTGGCATTTAATGTGTCATCACGGCTTCCCAAGCATCTTGGCTTGAAATGCAGCAGCGGAAACCAGATTTGTAAGTTTCTCGCAAATCCCGCCAACCTGTACGGAATATGGCAATGGTCTACCAAATCAACACCAACTATTTTTGCAGAAACCTCACGATAACTATAGAAATGGAAGGATTTCTTGACGTCACAGATTTTGTTGAGGGTTTTGATCGGACTGGTTTTGGCTCGGTTTTGGGGCATTTTCTTTTCCTAATATTTAAATAACTAATTTTTTTAAAGAACTTTTGTTTAAATATTAGGAATCGGAAAGAAATTCTTCATAAGTACAAACTAATTTCACTCTTTTTTAAAAAATGCGGGAATTGTCCATTGAAATATTTAGTTATATAGCGAGATAAATATATTCTCGTGAAGTTTCTACTAGCGTCATAACTGAATATCTTCATGCTTTTGGCGAGACTCGTACTTTTTTAATTTGAAAGTTTAAAAGTTTATGCTATGTACTTGATTTACTATATTTTAAAGATAAACCGTGCAGTGTTTTTAATAGAGAAAAAAATTATTATGTAAGATTATGTAATTCCCCATCATAATTTATTAAACTTCATGCCCATGATGAATGCTTGTGCAGGTGTAATTTATTGTTTATAATTAATAAAATGAAAATGCCACACAATTATTTTTAGAAAAAATTATTATTGTTAACTAATAAATGTCCAAATTAATAAAAATATTGTGCTTGCTTTAAAAAAGTAAATTTTGATTTGAATATTCTAGTGATAAGGTAGGAGCGAAACAAAAATAGATATCATTCCGTAATTTTAAAACAAATATCATATTTAACTCATGTCTGAAGTATTTTACTGCAAATAGAGAAAGCCTCTTTGCATTAACTACGAGACAATATTATAAACATATATACAAAATTAATGAATTTCAAGCATTTTTTTCTTCTCATTTTATTACTTGACAAATTTGTCTTTTCTGATTAATAATGCGAAATAAATTGCAGGACAAAGAAATGTGCCGAGAATTGTTGGTGTTGGGATTTCACTCAAACAAAAGAATAATTTCCAAAGAAGTATTTGACAGAAAGAAGGCAGAAAGAGAAAAAGAAACAAATGAAATGAAGTCCAAAGAGCTGTAAGCAACATATTTCTAAAAATATAGTAAGCCCTCAAATATTTTTTTAAAAAAAGACAAAAAAAAAAAAAACATTTAGTTTGTAAACAATTATGAGTAAAAAGAGCAATACCGAACAAAAAGTTTTACCAAAAATCTAAATAATTTTTTTATCAACACGTGGCGTTTTACTGAAAAATTTGATTAACTTTTACAGTTTATATAGAAAAGTTGTTGATAGATTTTTACAGCGCCGTCTGTTCGTTAAATAAAACTAAAATAATGATAATGAGTGCTGGTGCACATTAAATCTGCCGTCGCCTCAATGTCCTCTCATTGGTGTGGTGGGGTCGAAGAGATGGTTTTACACTGCACTAAACTCCAACTTAACTTTACATCACTTAGACGGCAGATCTTCACCTTGCTTATAGGCAATTCATCCATTTTGGCTGCGTGAAGGCATATTGCTTGCCAAACTATATAGCCTTTTCTTCTCTACAGGGTGGCTGGACAGAGCTTCCCAGCTTGCCTTCACGCAGCCAGAATGGATGAATTGCCTATGAGCACTGTGAAGATCTACCGTCTAAGTGATGTTAAGTTAAGGTGGAATTTAGTATAAAAGATTTCGATCTCGTATTCTTCTAGATTTTCCAAATTACTAGACGTATATGGCTGTGTTAAGCCCTTTATATGTGTCAGAAATAGACAGTCGGAATTTGCAAACGAAACCAGTTTCTTGTTTGAAACGTACTATTAATAAAATACTTGTAATAACTAGGGCATTAGATCATAATATCCTAACGTACTTAAACGTGTAACAATGAGCATCTTCAGAGTACTTAGGTTACATGTAAACAATGATAGGGAAGAAGGATAGGGTTCGTCACTTTTACGTTAGGATAGAATAATTCATTCCGGTTTTTCAAAACCCTTTCGTCTCGAAAATAATACTGTTGCGCAGATCAAAACTTGCAGAAATTTATTCCAATATAACTCTTCACAGATTCCTTTACAACTCCAGAACTTCTCGTTCTAGTATACACAATACAGCTCTATACACAACAATAGAGCACAAACAGCAGTTAAACTTGACACACAACTGCTAAATCGCCGCAAAAGACAATGCAATACAGTTCGTTTTCGGAACTCTCTGAATGCTCGCTGAGAGACAGCTCAGTATCTCAACTCAGTAATTCCAGTTAACTCACCAGTCAACTAATTGACTCACCCACTCAGAGACTCAAAATTATGGACTCAACCCACGACCGGCCTTCTATAGGAGTCAAACCTTCTAGAAATTTCTAGAGGTAGATATTTGGAGAACTTTCCAGATCGTAGTCGAAAAGTCCTATACATGTACATGGGGACCGAAAATGTCGCCAAATGGTCGCCAAGTTTGGCGACATTTTGCGATTTCTCGCCAAATTTGGCGATAAAAATTAGTCGCCAAAACCGTCGCCAACTTGGCTCTATCTCGCCAATTTGGTGAAATTGCCATTTCCATAATGTTAAATGCCCTGCTCCTTGTGAAACTCGCTTCCCAGCGTTATCTCTGTAAAACTCGTTATCAAGAATTAAGACACACATTGTGGGGAAGCAAACTAATGACGAACTATTGCACTGCCTTATGCGAAATGTACATAAATTTTCCTATTTACAAAATTAACACTACAAAATATTTACAAATATACAAAAATTCGTAACAATACTGATTATCTTTTGTAGACGAATCTGTGGCCGAGGAATAGAAATATCGGGCAAGTTGATGCAAGAGCTGTCCAAAAGAGAAGAGGACAACATAACGGGATGCCTCGCGGTACTTATTTCAGTCTTTACTTCTTTCAAGATAACAGCACAGTGTTTTACATTAGTAGAGCAAGAGCCAATCCTTAAAATCTCTCTAGATAAGGATTTTTCTAGAAAACCGAAATGACTATTGTTGAGTAATTTTTCTGTACGTAATTGTAAATAGATTATCGCTTTTTTGCTTTCAATTATCCATATGTATACATAGGGTAATGAAAATATAGTATTCGGTAAATAATTTTTTTTTTTTTTTTTTTTTTTGCATTTCTCAACATTTTGGAACATCCTGACATCAAAAATTTGATCTAGAAAAAAAATGTCTGTCTGTGAGTACGTGTGTCTTTGGTCAGCATAACTCCCGAACAAATTGATCTGCGATATTCAAATTTGGTGTTCGGGTTGGTGGTGGACATGGGACCTACTATTAAGATTTTAGTTAAAATCGCGAAAGCGCATAAGGTAGCTTTCATTTGAAAAAAAAAATCATATTTTTCAATGATTTCTAAAAAAACGGCTCTAACGGTTTTGATTAAAATTTAACCTCTTAAAAAATTAAAACCTCTTAAGGTGTTCTAAACACCCCCACCTCCGAAATTCCCGTAAAAATGCTTTTATGGCGTAAAAAGTTGAAAAACGAATGCCTTCAACACAGAGCTCTATTTCCTTGAGCATACCTCATCAACGAACGTTTTTTTCATTTTCTCTCTTCGGTTTCATTTATAAGAAAGGATTATATATGAGTTATAGAAAAGTATATCGCCGCCAAAATCCTCAAGTTGGCGAAGTGTTTTTTTTTTTTTTTTTTTTTTTTTTTTTTTAAGACCCTTACAAGAATTATCGCAAAAAGTATCGCCAGACTGGAAATTTTTTCTAAATGAATGATGATAATGTAAAAACGGTAAATGACACAAATAGACATCCATCAGTATTATAGTGTAATTGAAAGTTGTGCGATGTTCCACGCCCCTAGTTTTTTAAACTTATCTTTTCTGAAATTTATTTGTCAACAGCAATAATACATGCTTTAAAATGTTGGCAGCACTCGAAAGAATTAAAAAGTTTCGAGATGTTTTCCAGCGAGAGTTGATCGCCAGATGGGATTTTTTTTTCTGGATCTAAAAGAGCTGTGTCATCATTTCTTTTGGGCATTTTTTTTTAACACTATTATTCAGTTCCAAGCGAGGGTCATTTAAATTTTAGAGGGCATCAGTGTTATCTGATTTTTAGATTAAGTGCGGTTGGAATCCTAAACAGAATACGCGGGTGGAACTTTGTTAGAAATCGGAGCTTGGTTTATTTTAAACATAAATTGTCCAATTTAAAAGTTTAAAGTGACGGTGATTGGTGATGGGAAGGGTGGTGGGAGGGGGAGGGGGTGCATTTGCTATTCACTTTTTTGAACTTTGGTGTTTTTGAAGAAAGACGCAATGGACAATTCTCGCATTTTTTAAAAATAAGGAAATTATTTTATATTTATGAAGAATTTCTTTCTGATTCTAAATTTTCAAACAAAAGTTCTTTAAAAAAATTAGTTATTTAAATATTAAGAAAAGAAAATGCCCCAAAACCAGTCCAATTAAAACACTCAACTATAGCTGTGGCTTCAGAACTTTCTTCCGTTTCTATGGTTATCGTGAGGTTGATGCCCCAAACCAGGAAATGCCCCAAAACCAGTCCAATTAAAACACTCCACTATAGCTGTGATGTTAAAACTTCCTTCCGTTTCTATGGTTACCGTGAGGTTGATGCCCCAAACCAGGAAATGCCCCAAAACCAGTCCAATTAAAACACTCAACTATAGCTGTGATGTTAAAACTTCCTTCCGTTTCTATGGTTATCGTGAGGTTGATGCCCCAAACCAGGAAATGCCCCAAAACCAGTCAAATTAAAACACTCAACTATAGCTGTGATGTTAAAACTTCCTTCCGTTTCTATGGTTACCGTGAGGTTGATGCCCCAAACCAGGAAATGCCCCAAAACTAGTCCATTTAAAACACTCAACTATAGCTGTGATGTTAAAACTTCCTTCCGTTTCTATGGTTATCGTGAGGTTGATGCCCCAAACCAGGAAATGCCCCACAACCAGTCCAATTAAAACACTCAACTATAGCTGTGATGTTAAAACTTCCTTCCGTTTCTATGGTTATCATAAGGTTGATGCCCCATACCAGGAAATACCACACAACCAGTCCAATTAAAACACTCAACTATAGCTGTGATGTTAAAACTTCCTTCCGTTTCTATGGTTATCGTAAGGTTGATGCCCCAAACCAGGAAATGCCCCACAACCAGTCCAATTAAAACACTCAACTATAGCTGTGATGTTAAAACTTCCTTCCGTTTCTATGGTTATCGTGAGGTTGATTATCTTGAGTATCGTGATAGTTGGCGTTGATTTAGTAGACCATTGCTATATCCCGTATCAGTTGGCGCGATTTGCGAGAAACTTGCAAAACTGGTTTCTGCTGCTGCATTTCAAGCCAAGACGTTTGGGATCTCTCACGTCGCATTCAATTCGACCAGAATGAATCGTTTTCTCGCCAACGTCTAACAGGGGAACTTTGATTGCAAATTTAAAAAAGAAAAAGCACATTGAGCAGAAATGTTTGAGTTTATGGCCTTTTCGAAACATTTAGAATAGAATAAAAAGAAGTTTAAAAAATGTGGGAATTGTCCATTATGCTATTTGTACTCCCTCACTTTTCATAATTGATATTCTGGCCTTAACTATAGCGCAAAATTATCACTTATGAAATCTATATATTTAATAGGCAATACGTTTTTTGGGGTTAGTCCGTCCGCCTAAACTGCTCAACCAATTTCAATGATCAAGGTGTCATTTTAAAAAAAATAAGCTGTAGATTTGCCAAAACGTGCCAAAAATAATTTATTAACACTTTATTAATTAGTTAAATTTCAATATTTTTCATCATTAAGCTACTACAAAGCCTCAATGATTTTGAATATATGAATGGCAACATGGTTACGTATGTAAACAACAAACCCGTTGCTAATTTTAAAGCTCTTTTTAAACTCTTCGTTTCAAAGTTGATTTTTTCTGTTTTTCTGAAGCATTTTTGTATTAGAGTAATTATTATTTTGAAATATTTTATCCTGAAAATGCCTCGGCGTTGGACGTCGTTTTCTAACGGTGCGACGTGAACGAAACAATCACTCTCGGCGTAATACGTCTATGGGCAATTGTATGTTGCAGCAAGCCGAGCACGATCTTTTGATAGTTTAAGATTTTATGTCTCTGATACAATGAGCAGGGGCATTTAAAATGCGATGAGCGTATCTTTACAAAAAACATAGTTTATAGAAAACTTCTTTAAATTTTTGTATTATAAATCCATTGTAATATTTTGAATAGTTTAGTCTTATTTATACTATCTGAATGCTACTGTTTAAAAGATTAGGATAATGTGCATGGGTTTTATGAATCATATATATTTAGGAAGTGTGCATTAATTGTTTTGCATATATAAAAATGTAAAAATTATTTGTTTTGTCACAGATGTATCGGATAGTATATTTAACTTTCTTTTATGAAACTTGCAATTTGGGTGTTTTCTCTATTAGACCTTACATTAAATTTATAAAAATTTGGTTACATTTTTATGGCTGTCAAACCTATTCGAACGCAGCAAGATATGTTTTAACCACAAATTTGAGCGGAAAAGCCGCTCAATCCGAGCGCAGCGAGGCGTTTGGGGGTTGGCGAGCGTTAGCGAGCAGGGGGCGAAGCCCCCTAGTATACATTAATGTCTTGAACGAGGAAAATTAGATTAATTTTTTGTAATTTAAGTCATTTTTTAATCCATCAGTATATATTGAAAATACCGAAAGCGTAAGGTAAATTTACAAAAAAAAAAAAAAAAAAAAAAAAAAATCGATTTGTAATTTACAATAATCTAATCATATTTAAAAAAAAAAAAAAATCAGGTTCTAACATGAAATTTTTTTAATAGGTTATCGCAGAAATCCTTTAAGTCTACGAACGCTAGTTCTTAGGAAATTAAATCAATTAAATTTTTTTTACCCGCTAACTATAATTTGTATTGCCAAAACTTTTATCACTGATTAACACTCTTTCGAATCCTTTATCAATATTCTCACCTGCATAGGTATTCTATATCCATTAATTAAGTAATTTTTAAGCATTAAAAGTTCTTGACTATTGTGGTTTCTGTATCTTATCATTTAAAATTTATCTCTGAAGATTAAATTTTAGTAAAAGAAGTATTAAAAACCAATTTTTTTTTTTTTTTTAAAATAAGAAAAGGTTTATAATTTTTTTAAAAACACAGATATATTTCATTAAATATTATTTCGATCTCTGTCTTCATATTCTGAAACATTTAATGATGAAACAGTTCGAATTGATTTTAAACTCCACTACTCCCCGACACGAAAACAAAGTTTTTGGAGAAACAATTTGTCTTTAAAGACACTTGGGAAAAAGCAATATCTTATAAGTTTCAATAACATAAAAAATTGCATGCAACCATACATTTTTCATTATTTTGGACAAAAATTCTACTTATAATGCGCAATAATGTCATATTTACTAGATTTATGGCATTTAAATGACCATTTAAAATACCGAATACTTTAAAAGTAAGTGGGCAATTCTCTGGCTGACGCACGGGACATTTTGGTTCTTTTTTTTCTACTCGTAAATAGATAAGAATTAAAAATTAAGATGAATCTAATAGTTATCTTTTTTATTTTATATCATATTGCTTGGTGACAAAGTTATACGGGAAAATAATTATTTCAACTAGGTCAAATATGCCTTTATATAGTCTGACGCACGGGACATTGACTTGTCCCGTGCGTCAGACAATATAAATGCATATTTGACCTAGTTGAAATAATTATTTTTCTATATAACTTTGTCACCAAGTAGAGCTATATAAAGCAAAAGCATAATTGCTAGATTCATAATAATTTTAGAATTCTAAATAGTTTATGAGTGGAAAAAAGAGCTAAAATGTCTCATTCTTACAGCAGAGAATTGCCCAAATAATATTACCCAGAAAAAAAAGTTTTTAATAAATTCCTGTATGTGTTTTGCCAATTTTTATAATCATTAACATAGTGCCGTTTCTGTTGCCAGCGTGTGCTTCTTTTTAATATTTAAAATAAGTTGCAAATACCATCTCTATCAGTAAAATATGCGGTAGACTACTTTTCAAAATTTATACATTAAAAATTAATTTGTGAATTTATGCACTCACATTCAAATATATTTTGTTTATTTTAATTGAAAGAATTGTGTTACTTATTTATTAAAACAGTTTTGGCAACAGGAAACAGTTTCTTCAACGATCGGTTAAATGCTATATTAGCACGATTAGATAACCTTAAGTTGGTTTATTAGTACTTAGTAAAAGCGACCTTGTAGTGAAAATTTGTTAGAATGCATTGTCATCGACATTGAATCTATCTACCAAGTTTCAGCCCGATTGGATAATGTCAAGAGGGCTAATTAGCAGAGGTGTAGTGTAAAATAAAAAGGTGTGGGAACGCTATGTCGCGTCGTTACAAACGTTTATTATTTTTATTCTGTGAAGATGCGGGAGGGGGGGGGGGAGGAAAAAGGACAACTAAGAATAAATAACTTTATTAATACTACTTTAGTAATTTCAAAACAAACAACATAAACCTGAAAAATACATACGTCAGTTCATTTCTAATGAAGTAGCATTAAAACATCGAAAGACTGCGAGAGGGGAGGGGGAGTCTACTTCATCAATCGAATTGTTCATGGAATGGCCATGTGCGGGTTGCCGCGCCTCTTTCAAGTGTTTTGCAAATACTTGAACTTGCCTGCTCAACTCATCTATATCGATGGCTCAGCTCTGAAGTTGTGGATCGAAAACGAAGGCATAGTTCTCACAAAAGAACTTTATAATTTTCTTACTTGACTTTCCGTTAAGTGCCACGTAAAGAAAAGAACAAAAAAATTCAGGTGAGGGAACGCCGTTCCTCCTTCAAAAAAGGTAACGGATCGACGTTCCCAGGCGTTCCCGCTCCACTACACCCCTGCTAATTAGGCCTCCGCAGGTTTGCCCTACAGCGTCATTCACACAAAATCGAAGTTAATATAAAGGATTTAAAAATATAGAAAATGGAAAATCTCGCATAGCAAGCCATGAACTCAAATCTAGTGACAGGAATCTTGTCCTGTTTTAAGACAACAAAAAAAATCCAGCCAATTTTAAGTTCACACAGTTTCTTTTTATGTGATTTGGACAAATTAAATTTTTTCTTTTTAGGTTATATGTATCTAATTCAAATATTCAAAGATTTAGTGCTGCCATCTACAAAGTAATATGGTAAAAAAAAGTTCTTTTCGAATCTAATAGTTTCGGTGTTCAAGAACTTTGCCTCATTTAGAATAAGCAAATGTTTTTCTGGAAATAAGTTATTGTTTCAGTTATAAAATAGGAATATTTTTTTTTATTATTTTCAGACAATTATCTTCATTCGTAATATGAGCGAAAAAGGAGAGGAAGTTTCGGCATACATTGATTTTACTCACAGATTAAAGACTGAAAACTGGAAAACTTATTTTGCAGAAGAGGAACCACTGGTACCTAAACCAACAGATTTGAGGTAGAACCTGGAATATGCATATTTTTTACTATATTTTTGGCAAAATAATTTGTTTAAACAATTGAAATGAATATATCTACATTTTATTTAGAACTATTTTTTGATGTGGGATTGACATTTTTTACTTTTTGGAGAGAGTAAAATAAAAGAACTGTGAAAAATGACACTTAAATATCTATTTAATTATGATTTAAAATAGTTTTATTTAAAATTGTAGTAGCTTTGAAAGAACAATATACTTTTTGTTTTACACAATATAATATAGATGGCGCCACTAAAAATATGCTTTTCATACTCTTAATCGACATTCAGGAAATTTCATATCTTTAGAGGACTTTTTTTTTTTTTTTTTTTTTAAATTTATCATCGTGTCATAACTTTTTTTAGAATATTTATTAATCTCAAATACGTATTTGAAAACTTAAATAAACAAAAACTATTTTAATTGAAATAATAATGTTAATTTGGCAAACAAAATTTTCTCTGGCAAATCTAAGAAAATTGTCCTTAAAGCGTATATATATATTTTTAAAGCTCTGTATGAAAAGGTTTATCAGTAATCATAGAAATGTTTTTTCATTTATTATCTAGCTTATAGTTTTTTATATTTGAAAATAACTTATTTATCTGAATTATATTTGCCCGGTCCTTTTCTTATTCTCTAAATCACGAAGGTTGTTATATTCCATTCTCCATAAAAAATAGAAAAAAATACTATATTTTTTTTACCATTATTAGAAAAATTTATTCCTTTGAAATTTACTCTTTGGTTGATTTGTACGCTCAACTACCTATCTTTATGCTCAATGATGGCTAATCAGGCCGGGACCTACAGCTTAATGCGGATTCCAAACCTCAACAAGCTCCCATGTCTAATCCGGCACCTTTGGCATGCGATACCACATAACCATCAGGTGGGCCCAGTTGTTAACTTTTCACTATAAGAAGTATTCTTAAGCTTTGAAATCATGTTTCCAAATCGCCAAAATTTAATATATAGGCATGAGATATCCTAGTTTATTCAAATATTCTGAATGCAAGTTTAATAGTTCGAGAGGCGACTGCAATTTTTGGACCCCATCGAACATAATTCTAAATTTTTTATAGAAATTGGAGAAAAGTTAGTAGATTAGGATTCCACTGGTCTGCCGTTGCCAAAATGGCCGAAACTGATCAATAATCGACTTGGAAAGAGTTGAACTAAAATCCGATTGCCAAATATGTCATAACTTGCCAAAAATAGAACAAACTTATTCTTCTGGCAACCCACTTCATTTTGATTTTCAAAGAGAAAAAGCGCAAACGATTTCTGATCTTTGGCTCGGAAAACTTATATCTTTTAAAAGTAAGCCAAATTGGCGACATCAGTTACGTCATAAGTGACGTAATGTTTATTGCTAACTTGGCTCCCTTTTAATTAGATGCAAGTAGACCGTCGCCAGATATCTGAATCGTCTGCAACCTTCTTAATTGAAAATTAAAGAGTGAGGGTTACCAAATAAAAAAAAATGCTCATTATTTGAGAAGTTATGGTCCCATTTGGCAATTGGATTTATTTCAACTTATTAAAAGTCGATTTTTGACCAATTTCGGCCATTTTTGCCGATTTTGCCATTACGGCAGACCAGTGGATTCGTAATCTACTCACTTTTCTCTAATTTCTATAAAAAATTCAGAATGATGTTCTATGGGGTCCAAAAATTGCAGTCGCCTCTCAGCCTATAATAAATATGTCTTGCGTATTATCTCGTCGACCACTGGCTAACTTTTTGTCAGCGACAAAGAGTTCAAACCAGTGGTTCTTGTCGGAGGTCTGTAGCGTCACGACCTTCCAGTGGAATGCCTCGGCTGCGAGGCGAACCGGGCGTTCATCCGAACCGACCGTTCCAACAGACTAAAAAGAAATCTGACGAGTTTTTTCGTCTCGCCAATGGTTGACTGGAAAATATAAAAGTATCGAAATATCTAACGTATGCAAAAAGGATGCTTAAATGATCGGGAATGCCATGAACTTAAATTATTTGTTTTTTCCAGCTACTACAATTGGACCAGAGAAATATCTCACCACACTTCTAGTCCTCACTTTGACGTCATCCCCGACACGGACTCCCTCAAGTTGATGTTCGTTTGTAGAAGCGACGGAAGCGCCATTGACGTCAACCTGAAGGTAGGAACAACTTGTCAAACTTCATCACTGGATGCCTTCATTACTTCAAACGACCTCTTGTCGCCAATTGAAATAATTGTCAAAAAGTATCGCCAAATTGGAAAGTGGTTTTTTTTTTTTTAATCCTTTACATAAACTTCGATGTGTGTGGCCTTGCAAATCTGCTGAGGGCTAATATAATACAGTTGTCTTCATCGAATCGAACTGAAACTTGGCGGGTAGATTCGATGTCGATGGCATTGCATTCTATCGAGATTTGGGGACTGTCACTGTCATTAAAATACCGCTTTTACACAAGCTCTTATTTATGCTTCAAATTATTAATTAACACACTTGCCTTCATCCCATCGAGCTGAAATGTGACATATAGGTTCGATGTAATTGACATTGCATTCTATTAAACTTTGTGGTCTGTCACTTTTACTAAAAGGCCGCTTTACTTATGTTTCTATTGTTGTTTCGAATTACTAAAAATCCCGCTTCATTATGACTAATCGAGCTGAAACTTTAAAGCTTGTGGATACACTAGTTTTCAACTATAATGCCTTCTGTCAAGTTTGGGACCTGAAACTCTAAGAACGCTTTTACACACGTTCATATTGTTGCGTGGATGGGTTCGAAAGACTTAAAGCCAAAGCAGATCAAAACTTGCAGAATTTTATTCCGATTTACAGATTTTTTTACAACTCCAGAACTTCTCGTTCTAATAGACTCAATACAGCTCTTTACACAACAATAGAGCACAACAGCAGTTAAAAAAACACAACTGCTAAAATCGCCGCAAAAGACAATGCAATACAGTTCGCTTTCGGAATTCTCTGAATGCTCACTGACAGACAACTAACTCAGTAACTCCATTCCACTCGATCACTCTCTCTCTCTCTCGGTCTTATATAGGAAGGTGAATCTTGGCGAAACTTCTAGAGTAGACATTTGGAGAACTTTCCAGATCGTAGTCGAAAAGCCCTATACAGGTACATGGGGACCGAAAATGGTCGCCAAGTTTGGTGACATTTGGCGATCAAAATTAGTCGCCAAAACCGTCTCCAACTTGGCTCTATCTTGCCAACTTGGTGAGATTGCCATCAACCATACTGTTACATGGCCTTCTCTTTGTAAAACTCGCTTCCCAACATTATCTCTGTAAAACTCGTTTTCAAGCATAAGAGACACATTGTAGGAAAGCGAAGACAAAGAACTCTTGCACTGCCTTATACGAAATGTACACAAATTTCCCTTTTTACATAATTAATACTACGAAATATTTACAAATATACAGAGATTCGTAACAATATTGTCTCATGTCATTCTTTATCAGCTCTTACTCACGTTCTATTATCCAGATACCTAGCCTAATAAAAACATGTACAATTTGGCGATATTTAACGACTGAAACTTTTCCCTATTAAAGTTGAACAAACAAAATCTTCGGAGGGCTAATTTACTCACTTTTTGTCATCCAGTTAAGCTGAAACTTGGCAGATAGACTAGTTGTAGATACATTTTGTCAAGTTTTCGGGGGAAAAGTAGTCACGGAATAGATTTTTTTTTTTTTTTTTTTTTTTCATAGCGGTCAAACACTAAGAAAATTCAATCCAAGCCCAAATTGCTTAAATAAGCACATAAAAATTTACAATGCATATAAAGTATTTATATTAAAAACTTTCTTTTATAGATTAGCTTTTTTTTTTTGTTTCAAACTCTTTTTCTTTTCCAGGCAGAGTCGAGTGAAAATGTATTTCGCCTCGATCTGAATGATGAAAATTATCTGCAAGCAGTTCTTTTCGATCATGTTGTAGACAGACCTATTCCTTGATGATTAAAAAAAAAGAAAAAAAGTTGTTTCAATAAAAAGAAAAAGAAAAAAAAAAAAGAAAAAAAAAGAAGGGGGAAAAAAAGGAAAAAAAAGAAAGAAGGGGGGGGGGGAAAGAAGGGGGAAAAAAGAAAGAAGGGGGGGGGGGGGAAAAAGAGAAGAAAAAAGAGGAAAAAAAAGGGGGGAAACTCAAAATTTTATACTAAAAGATGTCTGCTTTCTAAATTTATATTTAAATTTATTTTTATTAAAGTAGAATACTTTCTTTCTGTATTATTTTACAAAGCATTACATTTTAAAAAGGATATAGTAAAAAAGACATGGAAAGTAAAACAAAATCTGTGTGCGTTTTTATTCAAACGTGAAATAAAATCACAGATAGATAGAATTATTTAGAGCTGTATATCTGCAAGGAATATCAATAATTTTCTATCAATAATTTAATTATGGTCTTTCTACAGTTTAATTAAATGCATAATATCATAGTAAACATTTTACCTTCAGTAGCCAAACGTAAGGTATTAAAAGTATCGGATTCGGTCAAAAAAAGAAAAACCTGGGTTTTTTTCATTTTTTATTTTTATTTTTTATTATTATTATTTTTACACGTTTTAGAGTGTGTTAAGTTAAAATAAAGTGGTATAGAAAAAATATCTGCATGTGGTCAGAATAACTCCCGACTCCCTTTACGATGTTCAAATTTTGTGTATGGGCTAGTGGTGGCCATATGACCTGTAATTGAGGTTTTTGTCAAAATTACGCATTTGCATAAGGTAGCTGCCATTAAAAAAAATTATGTTTTTCAGCAATTGCCAAAGAATGGAGCTAACGATTCCGTTCAAAATCGCTGTGGTAATGGCATTTACTACATCCATACTTTTAATACTCAAATATTTGGTATTTATTATCAATAGAACAAATTATACTTAGTTTTTATTTAAGGTTTGTCCCTGATTGTGTATAGGTTTATATTCTTTAATTTCTAGAAAACACCCACAATCCATACAGATTGTTTATTTCTTGCAAGAAATTGAGGGGGAATATATTGTGATTAAAGGCGAAAATAATAGTAATGATAATAATAATAATAATAATAATGATGATGATGATGATGATGATAATAGTAATAATAATAATAATAATAATAATAATAATAATGATAATAATAATAATAATAATAATGATGATGATGATGATGAGGATAATAATAATAATAATAATAATAATAATAATAATAATAATAATAATAATAATAATAATAATAATAATAATAATAATAATAATAATAATAATAATAATGATAATAATAATAATAATAATAATGATGATGGTGATGATGATGATAATAATAATACTAATAATAATAATAATAATAATAATAATAATGATGATGATGATGATGATGATGATGATGATGATGATGATGATGATGATGATGATGATGATGATGATGATGATGATGATGATAATAATAATAATAATAATAATAATAATAATAATAATAATAATAATAATAATAATAATAATAATAATAATAATAATAATAATAATAATAATAATAATAATAATAATAATAATAATAATAATAATAATAATAATAATAATGACACAAAAACATTCTGACTTCAAGGAAATAAATGTATGCGCTTTCCATATAGGAGGCCATACTTTACGAATGCGATGAATTTCATCTATAATTCCTGGTGAAAAATATGAATCGCGGCTTTTTGTGGCTGAGCTTTTAATATGCTTTTGCTTGGCATGGACAAGATATTTTCGTTTCTTCATGCAATATTTCCCATACCTGCAGTTTTACCCGTAGTCTTGCTGTCCACTACTGGCATATATAAACAATAATTTTTAACAAATTAAAATTTATACCTCATTTCTAGAGTAGCATTTTTATTAACCAACATTTTGAAATCGGAAAACAATACTTCTCACATAAGAAGTAAAAGAATTAAGTTTGCAGAACAAAATATGTTTCCCCATCTGATTTTGTAATCCTGTTGTCTACCACACATCTCGCGGCATACAATCTGCAAATGCTGAGAAGACACTTCTACAGAATCAAACTGTGAAAAATATTTCAATGAGTCGAAGCAAAAGATACTTTTTGTTATAATTAAACTAGGAGTGGAGATTAAACCTTTTGACGGAAACAAAAACAGCTTTTTTTTGCGTAATTTTCAATATGCTAGAAAATAAAATGTATTTTCTGCTTTTAATTTGTATTTTTTATACAAATTTTTTCTTGAAAAATTATAATTATTTTAAGCATGAATTTTTTTTAAAAGTTTATCAAGTGTCACGTAATAATAGAATATTTAAAATAATAATAATAATAATAAATAAAAAAAATCTGAACGTAAGTTACCCACAAAATATTTTTTAAAGTTTATAATAATATGAATAGTGGAAATTAAAGCTAATATATGGGTTTATTCTCTGAGACAGAATTATTCTTTAATAGAACTTGGAAAAAAATTTGTTTAAAAAGGAAAAAAAGAATATTACATTTAAAAAAATTCTATAACTATAAATGCTATTTTATATAAAAAAAACAACTTATCCTCTATATTTCTGATTCCTGCGTCAGATAATGTAAAACTATCATGTGTATGATTATACATTTTTTTAAAACGATAGAATAATAATTTTTACTTTCAATTACCCATATGTTTACATAGGGTAATGAAAGTCTGCATGTGACAAAAAAAAAAAAAAAAAAAAAAAAAAAAAATCGATTTCATTTTACATTCCTGGAACACCTTTATAAAAAAAAAGTGGTCTATAAAAAATGTCTGTTTCAAGCAGCCCAGAGGTATTGGCCAATGTCAGAAGCAAGGTATCTGAGAAAACTGACCAGTTCATGCCGAAACTGGAGCATCGTTCCAAATTACACAGCATTTAAAAAAAAACAAGTCAAAAACATTACAAAAACATATTTTTTACCCTTCCGCTCTTTCTTAAAACACGATATCTCAATTTTAAAATTCTGTAACAAAATTTTAAAACTTACTGCATATTTTGCCTAGCATTTGGCGAGATTTGCCAAGATCCGTAGTAATGATCAGTTTTCAACGGTCATATCGGTATCGGCCAGTATCGAGCCTATATTGGCCGAACAGATTTATGCTACTGGGGATTATGAATAAATAACGTAGTCGTTGCTTTAGCTTGAAAATAGATTTACTCTGCAAATTCATTTTTTAATATTATTTTTTTTCCTTAAATAAATTGCAGTTGGGTATTTTTTCTAGTTTAGTGCAATTTGTTCAAACAGAATGCAGGTTGTTCAAGAATTCAAATAATTACACAAAAAGAACAATTCTCAAACATTCCAATCAAAATCTTCTTCGATAAGAAATAATAACCCCTCTCCCTTTCAAGTACTTTCGCTAAGATATATCTTTCCGAGTCATTTTTACTTTCAAGCACAGAAACTTCACCTCGATAATTTCTTTCCGTATCCCTCCGTTGTTTACGACGTATTAATATCACTGAAAGTCCAGGGATTTCTAATCCCCTGGAGGGAATAAAAGAATAAATATCGCTTCTTTGGTTGCTGTGCCTGGAAGGCAGACGCCAAAGACAGATCCCAAATCGCCAATCCGTCATTTTGGCGATTCCCGAACTCAAATCGTGCCAATTAAAGGTCTATCATTCACCGCAGATATCCCCGTGTGGGGATATTTTTTAAAAAAATATCTCTTTCCTTCTTTATGTATTGCTCTCCAGAGAGAAGTGGGAATTCTTTTTTTCTCTATCTGAAGACTCAACGCCTCAGGGGATGAAATTCACTTGTAACTGCCAAATTTTTAACTGGATCGTCCGCCATTTTCGACCACTTGTTCTGTTTTCCAAGTGTAAAAAGAATATGGCTCTAACTCAACTTAAAATTTGCAGTTGTTGATTATTTTAAAAAAAACGATTTTTTTTAAATATGCTCACAGATAATCGTGGACTTGAATTGCAATTTTAACAGGAGATAACAATCCTAGTATTTGTATGATATTAAAATGTTTATAATTCTCCCATACGCGTATACAATACTTCTTTTGAAGACGCAATTCAAAAAGGGAATTTTACAAATTCCGGTTTTGTATAATCCAATGGTGGAGATTAAGCAATAAAAAGTGCCAAAAGTGAATGATCATATTTAAAAGTTTCGAAGGTATCGCAGATATAAACATTAAAAGTTTAATAAGTTACGGGGGCAGCCGTCAAAATAAATAGCAAAATTAAAAGGATTTTGCCATCAAAATGACTATAATTTCAAAATTAAGGAGCTACTTTCTCCTTTGTCACCCGTTAATTTTCACCCCTGGAAAAAAAGAGATTTAGAATTGTTGTGGTTATAGTAAGGTAAAGGTAAAATGAGCACCCATAAACATTTTAATTATTCCAATTTTTGTTTCAGTGGATACAAATTTGAAAAGTGGTCAACGTATTCTCCTTGCACGGGGAAAAGAAATGAGGGCCTGAAGAAGCAAAGGGGTCTAGGAGATTTTTCTTAACTTTTGAGAAAATACACTTTAAAGTTTCTTATTTATATTAAATTTGTATGAACATTATTTGTAGTTTAAATACTAACCTCAGCATCTTTTTTAACAGTTAGTCTCATAATTAGTATTCAGTTTTTCTCTTTCTTGCTTCGACTATTTATAACTTAACACAACCTTGGTTGGTAACTCAGAGCGATTCCCACGGTTTAATACAATGATATTTGTAGGAACATTATTTGTAGTTTAAATACTAACCTCAGCATCTTTTTTAACAGTTAGTCTTATAATTAGTATTCAGTTTTTCTCTTTCTTGCTTCGACTATTTATAACTTAACACAACCTTGGTTGGTAACTCAGAGCGATTCCCACGGTTTAATGCAATTATATTTGTAGGAACATTATTTGTAGTTTAAATACTAACCTCAGCATCTTTTTTAACAGTTAGTCTCATAATTAGTATTCAGTTTTTCTCTTTCTTGCTTCGACTATTTATAACTTAACACAACCTTGGTTGGTAACTCAGAGCGATTCCCACGGTTTAATGCAATTATATTTGTAGGAACATTATTTGTTGTTTAAATACTAACCACAGCATCTTTTTTTAACAGTGAGTCTCATAATTAATATTCAGTTTTTCTCTTTCTTGCTTCGGCTGTTTATAACTTAACACAACCTTGGTTGTTAACTCAGAGCGATTCCCACGGTTTAATACAATGATATTTGTAGGAACATTATTTGTAGTTTAAATACTAACCTCAGCATCTTAATTAACAGTGAGTCTCATAATTAGCATTAAGTTTTTCTCTTTCTTTAAATACTAACCTCAGCATCTTTTTTAACAGTGAGTCTCATAATTAGTATTAAGTTTTTTCTCTTTCTTGCTTCGACTAGTTATAACTCAACACAACCTTGGTGTTAACTCAGAGCGATTCCCACGGTTTAATACAATGATATTTCTAGGAACATTATTTGTTGTCTAAATACCAACCTCAGCATCTTATTTAACAGCGAGTCTCATAATTAGCATTGAGTTTTTCTCTTTCTTTAAATACTAACCTCAGCATCTTTTTTAACAGTGAGTCTCATAATTAGTATTAAGTATTTCTCTTTCTTACTTCGACTGTTTATAACTTTACAGCGCTCTCTTCAACCACGCGACAATCACTCTCTTCCTATCTGCCATGTAATTCACTCATAACTACTCCTCTCTCTTAATGCGTCCAAATTATTAATTAAATAAATGTGTTCGGCTACCTAAAAAATAATTGTTTTGTCGCCCTTTTGTATCGTGGTTAGCGCATCAGACTACCACGCTGGTGGGTCTGGGTTCGAATCCGGGGTGAGATGTTAGACTTGGATGTCCTAGGTAAGGGGCAACCGATGTCCTTCCCACTGGATGCCCCTTCACAAGTGGTCATCGCTACCGGCATTGTAGTGGCCAAGTGACTGCGACCACTTGCAAGTGACTAAGTACTTGGACTGTCAATTAGGGAAAATAATGACTGTTTCCTGACTCCCCCTCACTGCATTGATAAACGCCAATATGTGAGAACATTACATTCACTTAATCGGTTACCTCATTTTCCAAATACTTCCGAGCAGACCAAACCGTATAGTGGTTAGCGTGGTAGCTTCTAAACCGCCGAGGTTGTGGGTTCGAGTCCCGTGTAAGACATGGGTGTTTGTAAATGTATGTTGGCTTGTCAAATAACGAATGTTTTGGATTTTAAAGTCCCAAACCAAACCCTGCCTATTTGTAATAAACTGAACAACCATTGACCTTAGTTGATCAACTATCCAATTGGCAAGTTTTTGTTATCAAGCAATTTCACATTGCGATACACAAGATAATCGCAAACGCGTTTTATCCTTCATGTCAATGAAACTAAGTATTATATTTAATATAAGTATTTAATATTGATTTCCATAATATTATAATGCGAATTTGGAAAATTACTTATTTTATTAATGTTGGTGACCAAAAATCTTTCTGGTTTAAATCCCAAAGAATGTGAAAACTTCCATTGTAATTTGGTTAGCTAAAGGAAGTCCTAGAAAGGACCAGCCGACCAAACGGTATAGTGGTTAGCGTGCTAGCTTCTAGACCGCGAGGTTGCTGGTTCGAGTCCCGTGTTAGGCATGGGTGTTTGTAAATGTATGTTGGCTTGTCAAATGACGAATTCTTCGGCGCATTATAGCCCTCGTGTTGCTGACGGTGCCAGATAACATGAAAACAACCAACCAAGTACTTCCGATAAAGATAAACACTTCCATGTGACCAAACATGGCAGATGGCGTGGTCTTTATCTTTGATTCCTCTCCAAGTCCAAGTGTATGGACGATTCCTTCAAGCTGTGGGAATAGCTCTGACCATTTCTCTTGTCTGGATATAAAATATGTTCTTCCAGATGTGACCATTTCAAATTTTTCATTTTTTTGCGCCATCTTCAGAAAGATTTTTTTTTTTGTTCACTTCAGCTTCGTCGAGGTTTTAAATAAAATGGAAGAGGCAGTATCGTAAATTTCTTAGGATGGTTTAATTAAAATAGAGCGCTTTTCTCAGTACGACGCGTTAATTGTTCCGACAGCCATAAAGCTTGGCGACGGCATAAGTTATAATAGGAAGAATTTGATTGCCTCATTTATTTTTAGGGGTAAAAAAAAAAAATGTTTTCGATTTTCTTAAACGAAATATCGTAAATTACCGTTTGTTTTGCACATTCAGCTATAGTAGTAAAAATGTTTGAAATGAAAAATGTTTCAAAAGGATTGCTAAAATCACATTATTTTGGATTCGATTACCTAAAAGAGTTTATGTTAAGAATTTTTTATTAAACGTAGTTTGGATTGCATTTAGAATTTGAAAATCTTATTACACAAGTTCAATAATTTATCAATATAAACAGCAAATAAGATACTGTTGTTGAATAGTGAATGATATCAGAGACAATCATGTACATATAACTTTAGATAAAAATAAAAAAACAATAACCAATTTCATGCATAACATGAGTTGTTTAAAATTTGTTATTTAACGTTAAATAATGCAATGGGTATAAATTAGCTACACTATCACAACATGGTTCACAAACGCAATCACTCAAAATGATCTTTAAAGTGCAGCTTAAAAGATGGTTTGGTTCAACATATTGCATGAAAAATATGAAACTTAAAGATTCTTCTCGGGAGCAACAATTAAAAGTTTTCAAACTGAAGCCTGCCATGCGCAAACATAAAATCATAAAATATTTAAAAAATTAATTTTGTTTACGAACTGAAAATTTTAACTGCATTTAAATTAACTAGTAAATAAAATGCTGATGAATAAAGAATGCTTTGTAGAAGATCCGGCTGGTAAGTGTTTAAGGTAGAGTTCGCAACTAACTTTTAGAGGCGGGCCGTATGACTTATGTTGGAACTTTTCGCGGGCCGGATACATCAAAATATGTATCGTTAATTTTTATCGAATTAACGATATATAGCATTTTAGTAAAGTGAAGACAAATATTTTTTATCTTAATAAAATTACAAATGATATTTCATTCTTTTCATTTCTCAAATAAATAAATAATAATAATAATAATACTTTTCATTATTAGTAAATCAAAGTCTAAGAAAGAAGTGAATCTTTTTTTTTAACATTGCGACTTGACCTAACTTTTAATAAAAGTATTTAAACTGTACTTCCAGATTACTCCGTTTTAGTCGATATCAATTGTGAGACGATGGTGATCGGAATCGATCAAAACGCCATTTTATATCTGTGACGTCAAAACATCCTTCCGTTTCTATGGTTTATCGTGAGGTTTCTGCCGAATAGTCGACTCTGGTTTGGGAGACAGTTGCGTATTCCTTACAGGTTGGGGCGATTTGCGAGAAACTTGCAAAACTGGTTTCCGCTGCTGCATTTCAAGCCAAGTTGTTTTAGATAAAGTGACGTCACATTCAATTCGAGCCGAACGAATCGTTTTCCCACTAAAACTAACACGCAAACTTAGGTTGCAAATTTAAAAAAAAAAAAAAGGGGGGGGGGGGTGGAAAGGGCAATGAGCAGAAATTTTTGTGATTATGGCTTTTTAGAATCATTTAGAATTGAATAAAATAAAATGCGGGAATCGTCCATTGTAAATGTATAATCCTAAATATGTAAACCATATTGACAATGCTTTTCTGACTTTTACTACACTTAACCCTTTGCACTCCAGTGGCGCCTCTCAGGCGCCACACGATTGGATGCCAAACCACGAGAGGACCATTAGGTGTGATGCGGAAATTCGATGCAAGGCCAATGACTATGTTTAGTTTCTATGAAGCAAATCCATAAACATCAGCCGAACCTAAAATGTCTCGAGTTGCTGATTCCTCCGCGCGAAAAAGGCCTGGAGTGCAAAGGGTTAAAATACACAACACCACTCTGTCTAATATTTTTTATGAAAATAGATTAAAAACCGCGAAACACTATAAAAAACAAACTTAGGAACTACAACGCCCCGACACAGACATGCAAAATAAATCAGCGCTTCCCTCTTATGTAAACAGAACCTCTCACACAAAGAGGCACACGCAAATCGTAAGCATGCGTGCCAAAAAGCTAATTTCCGAACCAAATCCATAACGCTGACATTCCACCAGCACATAAGGGAGCGAAGAACAAGCCAATGCCAATTTGCATGAATGCACATCCCAACAAATGCCGACATCATATTTCTTCGTTGACATCTTGAAAAGGACGGGAGGATGGCTGACACTGACCATCCATAATAAAGATATTCAAATGGAAATGCAAGCTCTGGTTTGATGGTTAAAAGGATAGAATATGTTTGCTCAATCAGCACGGGGTTATCTGCATATGAAAGGGAGGATGGCTATGGATGTTTCGGCATATGGAAACATCAATAACCACAGTGGGGCGTCCATATTTGGCAGGGTATCGAATCTTTTTCGAGTCTTCTAATGTGGATAGTTTGATTGTTATGAAATTGCAAAGAAATTACTCAGTAATATAAATAAAGCAGTTTTATTTGATTATATATATATAAATATGTTTTTTTTTATTTGGTTAACGTGTTTGGAATTGTGGAATATATGTTTTGTAGGGTTGGCAACACTGTCTATATGTTTACAAATTCTGAAACAGCATGAATACAATCCAATAAGGGCACCGATACCCTTGCGGTAGAGTATCGAGCTCGTAACCGGAGGGTTGTGGGTTCGGGCCTCTGTCCGCCAAATATCGGTGTGTACCTAATGGGGGCTGGTGCAGATTAAATCTGTCATGGCCTCAATGTCCTCTCGTTGGTGTGGTGGGGTCGGAGAGAGGGGTTTACACTAGAAGATTTCGATCTCGTATTCTTCTAGATGCTCAAAATTACGAGAAGTATTTGGCTGTGTTAAGCACTTTAAAAGTGGCATAAATAGACAGTCGGTAGTTCCAAAACAAAACAATAAAATAAGTTTTAACCCCTCCAAAACTTTTCCTGTATGTACTAACAAGTACTTATTATAGACTTAATTTATATATTTTTTAGGTAAGCGCAAACATCCACGGCAGCATGACATACTTTGTTACTTAACTTGGTTTTGAAAGCTTTCATTCCACAAATTTCTATCTTTTGCCTCGTTTTGATTTTAAGATTTGCGGGGGAATTCGAAAGCAAAAAAAAGTGGTGATAAAAACGGTGTGTGTGTGGTTTTTTTTAAGATTATGATCCACGCAAGATTCAACCACTGCAAAAGAGTCTTTTTACTTAAGACAGTAATCAAGGGTTCAGCTTGGATCAATGTCAGAAGAGGAGCCTAGTTTCGATTACCCAGGAAACCCAGTTGTACCAGAAGATTTGTCTCCAGATCTATATGAAACAAAGTTTTATACTTTCAAGATTATGGCTAAGGCGTGTTTTGCGAAAAGCACCTAAGAACGAAGAGCTTTTTTGAAACAGATGAGGATGCTTTTCTCCTTTACCAAGATTTGGGGTTTTCCAAAAGGAGGTGGTTAATATTTATGAAGCGAGAGAGAGAATAGATTAATCCAAAATGGTATTATGCCATCATGCCAAATGATTTATGGGAATCGTTTTTTAATGGATTACATAAATATAAATATGATTCTGATTATAAAAATTAATATTTCAATCAATCGATCAAATAAAAGACCATAGTTAATCCTCATAGAAGACATCATTATGGCAACCCAATAAAAATCTGAAAGCATGATACTTAAATAGAAAAATATTTACAAATTCTGAAACAGCGTGAATACAATCCAGTAAGTTTTAACCCCTCCAAAACTTTTCTTGTATGTACTAACATGTATTTATTATAGACTTAAATAACATATTTTTTAGGTAAGCACAAACATCCATTCACCTTTCTTGCAAAATCTGATACTTATTCACAAGAATAGCATAGCATAAAAAGAATGATTTAGTTAACTGGAATCTTTTGAATTAGCACTTATGTAGGATCTCCAACAAATATCACCTTTTAGAATGACACTATAGTTGTATTAAAAATATTAAAAAGAAATTATCTATTCCATAGGATTATAATCCATTTAGTAGTTATTATATCTCCTAAAAAGAAATGCGTTATCTAGAAAAATGTATACAAAAAAAAAAAAGCCAGAAGCATATAGGGTTTTCTGTCATTAGGGTGTCTATTAAAAAGAATATTTAAATCAAATGTTCAATTAATGATCTACTTAATCTTAATTGACACCAATACATGTGTGAAAGCGGAATTTCCAACTTGGCTACAGAAAAAAAAAATCCCATCTATCGTCTGGTGCAAAATCTGACGCACATTCTCAATGGCAGAGCATAAAAGAATGGATGACAACGAGCCACACTTGGCGGTGAAAAATGAGTCTGAAACAACATTTGTTTTACGCCAAGCTATTCTTCTTTTCAACATGTCGGGAGGGGAGATTTTTTTTCTTCTGAATCCATTGCTTGGAATCAAGGAGAAGGAACAATTGAATCAGGAATGAGTGAACGCATCCGATGACAGTTTTTGTATTCGCATCGCAATAAAGGAGCTTGCTTGTTGCCGATGGAAGGGAGTTGTTACGAAATAGGACCCTTGTGATTGATCTTAATGACGCAAATTATCTTTAATTACGTTTTTTTTTTTTTTTTTTTTTTTTTTTTAAGAATGATGGTTTGACGATTTTAAAGGTATGTTCTTGAAGTTGTGCTTGGAACATTGAAACTTGTGAATGCCCAATGGCCAAAGTAAGCTGACGATAAAGGAATGTTGTGGAAATGGATGTGTGAGAATATTTAAAAATAGTTAGCTTATTATTTTATTTTTTTTTATATAATATCACCGATAGTTGCTAGAAGTTGAAAAATTCTCTGTTCTATATATTGCAATTTGACATTCTGACATTCAAACTATCATAATTTTTTTTTTCTTAACTTAAAGTAAAAATTCAATGAAATTGGAAAAATATTAAAAATAAATTCTCTATTTTATACGGACATTCTGGCAATCAAACTATCTTAACTTTTTTCCTTAACTTTCAGTAACAATTCAATGAAATTGGAAAGATATTAAAAAGAAATTCTCTGTTCAATACATTACAATTCGACATTCTGACATTCTAACTATCTTAACTTACAGTACTTACAGTAACTAGGGGTGTGGAACATCGCACAACTTTCAATTACACTATAATACTATAACATTGGACTTTGCATTAAAATGTATGGTTTATATTCCCATTTTCATATTTTCTCCGATCTAAATAAAAATGACAAATTTGGCGATATTTTTAGCAATAATTTTTACATGGGCTAAAAAAAAAAAAAACTACTCTAAGGTGACGAAATTGGCGTTGTTATTCGATAGACATTACATTGTCCTTTCTTGTGTGTGCAACAGAAGAAATATCAAACGTTGTTATGCGGTGCTCAAGGAAAGTGAACTCTGTGTTGAACACGTTCGTTTTTCAACTTTTTACGCCAATAAAGCAATTTTACATGAATTTCGGAGGTGAGTATGTTTAGAACACCTTAAGAGGCATTGTACCGTCATCAAGATCTCCATTTCCATGAAAAAGTATTTTTATTTTCCACACACACATGAATAACGGGACAAGGCACAATCCACACAACAAACACGAAACATTTTAGATTTAAGAGAAACAATTATAGATAAAAGGATTTTGCCATATTTTCTTCTTCCAGTACGAGTCGTCTCGTCTCGTCTTCTCTCATCTGTCTTCAAAACCAAAACAGGCACACCAAAACTCTCGGCAGCGCCACCCAGCGAGACAAAACTAAGTTCTCTATGATGTTACAGCATTACTACAGCGATTTTGAATCAAAATCGTTAGAGTCGTTTTAGCAATCATTGAAAAACATGATTTTTTTCAATGGCAGCTACCTTATGCGCATGCGCTATTTTGACGAAAACTTTAAGGGTCCAATGCCTACCATAAACACACACACCAAATTTGAACATCGTAGGTCAATTTGTTCGGGAGTTATGCTGACCACATACACACATACAGACATTTTTTCTAGATCACTTTTTTGAAATCAGGATGTCCCAAAACATGGAGAAATGGAAGAAAATTGAAATATTTGTTTTTTGACCGAATGCTATACTTTCATTACCCTATGTATACATATGGGTAATTGAAAGTAAAAATTCAATGAAATTGGAGAGATATTAAAAAGAAACTCTCTTTTCTATACATTACAATTGGACAATCTGGCAATCAAACTATCTAAACTTTTTTTCTTAACTTAGAGTAAAAATTCAAGGAAATTAGAAAGATATTGCATTTTAGTATTAAATAAGTCATTCGTTGATCTTTGGGTTTTATAACTTTATTTGGTGATCAGGTACGGTTTGTAGATTAATATCCTTTTGGTCCATTTGTCTAAAAAAAAAAGCATTAACAAATTTCAGGACATTCTAGAACATCTGATGTTTCGGGATATGAAGGTTCCTATGTAAAGTTTGAAAGAAAAGAATCATCACACATTTCTTACTCTAAAAGGCAGTAATTACTATCAATGTCTTCGATAGATTGTATATCATATAGTTCACTAAGATACCTATTTCATGTTATTTAATGACTTTCGAACAAGCTTTGCAAATTGAAAGGAACTTATCAACAATTGGTGAGGAGAATTGTGTAGTGCCCAAGAAGATGATAGAGATGAAGGATAAAGTAAATAATTCCGGAAATTATATTGAGGATGGGGCAATCCTCTTAATTATGTAGTGCCCAAGAAGATGATAGAGATGAAGGATAAAGTAAATAATTCCGGAAATTATATTGAGGATGGGGCAATCCTCTTAATTATGTAGTGCCCAAGAAGATGATAGAGATGAAGGATAAAGTAAATAATTCCGGAAATTATATTGAGGATGGGGCAATCCTCTTAATTATGTAGTGCCCAAGAAGATGATAGAGATGAAGGATAAAGTAAATAATTCCGGAAATTATATTGAGGATGGGGCAATCCTCTTAATTATGTAGTGCCCAAGAAGATGATAGAGATGAAGGATAAAGTAAATAATTCCGGAAATTATATTGAGGATGGGGCAATCCTCTTAATTATGTAGTGCCCAAGAAGATGATAGAGATGAAGGGTAAAGTAAATAATTTCGGAAATTATATTGAGGATGGGGCAATCCTCTTAATTATGTAGTGCCCAAGAAGATGATAGAGATGAAGGATAAAGTAAATAATTCCGGAAATTATATTGAAGATGGGGCAATCCTCTTAATTATGTAGTGCGTAAGAAGATGATAGAGATGAAGGATAAAGTAAATAATTCAGGAAATTATATTGAAGATGGATCATTCCTCTTAATTATGTAGTGCCCAAGAAGATGATGAGATAAACACAGTAATTCAACTCTTTACGTGATTGCCAACTTTTCAATGTAAATAAAATTCCCCAGAGTGCAATGGTTGAGACCACAGTAATAAAACAATTTTTTCATCATAAACTGAAAGGCCCTAAATCCCCCCCCCCCAAAAAAAAAAATTATACATATTTTAACACTTTCTGTTTAGTTCTTAGAAAATAACGTTTTTATTTCACTGAATTACTCAAGTTCTTACGTCATACAAGCCTATACAACTATAAAAAATATGCAGTTGCAAAAGACGAACGTAAAAGCATCAACATATGCATTTGAATTTTTTTGGATTTAGAACTTTTTAACTTAGGATGGTAGAATTTTGGCCAATATCAATATGGAATGTTGTGAACTGGCCCTTCGAAGCGATATGGCCAATCTCTCGCCTAATTCTGGATAAAATGTACTCGAAAGTTTTGAAATGCCGATGCACAGTTTCTTTGCCACAATTTCTGTCAAAGTATTGTCTTCAAGTATATGAAATTTTACACCAATTCTGACAACAGTGATAAAAGACGCAAAAAATTTTAAAGCATAATAATATATATATATATTTTTTTTTCATCACTCTTTAAATGTTTTTATGAAGTATCTTTTAAAAACTTTAAAAAAAAATTAATAATGGATGAAACTCCAGTTACTTTCCCTTCAAATTGTGTTAATGATCTTTTATTCCTGTTGTTATATCTAGCGTAAAAATACAAATGTTTTAAAAGCAATACTTCGGCAGATATTGTAGCAAAAATTTGAAGCTTTAGATCAATGGAGAAGAAGCAGGCTCACAATGTCTCTTAACTGTGAAAACGTGAAAGACAGATCTTCTGATCGTCATTTCGTCAGCATGGCGACACAACCAAACAGTTGCCATTGATATCTGCTCTTGTACAGCTATCAACAACAACAAAATGGAGGCGTGTTTCAGTTGCTTTACCCAATCTCCTGTAACAATTGTCCACGCATCCAATATTTCACTTAGATGGTGTGGTCAGGAAGTAGTCCGGCTGGGTTAATCTTTATTCTATGAGGTTGATGACTGATTTGGTGATGTCTCTGTCCAACTCAGAGATCAATGCGTATCATCTACAGCATATCTTACATTCAGTTTAGGACACATTAGTGTTATATTTCCCCTTTTTAATAGAAACATTCCTCATTAGCAATTTAGAAATGCTGTCTACCTTCAGATTTTGGATTAAAGAATACGATTAGATTTTTCTAAAAGTTGTAAATCTCTATTGTCCATATTATAAGTACAAAAGTACAAAGATTACATAAATAAATATCCCAGCATTTCATGGCTATTTAAAGAAAACACAAAAAAAGTACAACCTTTTTTTGTTCTTCGGAAAAGGAAAAATTACACTTGAAACTTCACGAGGATGGACCGATGTATTTGTGATAAAATTTTCGGCTCATTCTTTTTCCATGAGACGATGTTAATATAGTTATTTTCTTCGCTATGCTAGAGAGCTGATTGTTGAACCACTTAAAAGAAGAATCTGGTGATTCCATTTTCACAGGATGGTGCTCCACACCATTAGTACTTAGCTGTACGTGGATTTTAAAATGATAAATTGCCGCATCGGTAGATTGATCAGCGAGACCTTTCTCTTCATCAATAACCTCTTCGCAGCCCTGGCATCACTTCATGCGATTTTGGGGGAGGCTACATCAAACATAAGGTGTTTGTTCCACCATTACAAACCTATATTAACAGGAAGTCCTAGTAAGAATCATTCCCTATACACGCTATGTTAAAATTTTCTAGTTGGTTGGTTGGTTGTATTCAGATTATCTGGCGCCGTCAGCAACACGAGGGCTATAATGCGCCGAAACATTTCGTCATTTAACAAACCAACATACATTTACAAACACCCATGCCGTACACGGGACTCGGAACCCGCAACCTCGCGGTCTAGAAGCTAGCATGCTGAACCACTATACCGTTTGATGGGCCGTGAGTAGGTATGAAAATGATCACATGGAATGACATAAACTAAAAACTTAAAAAATCGAGTCGAATATATTTTATTTTATAAATTAAAATTAAAAGAGCAAAAGACTATTGCAGGTGCAGCAACTGTATTGGCATTGACGCAAGCATTTCAAATATAAAATAAAATATATTAGATGCTATTTTCGAGTTTTCAATTTATGTCATTTCGTAAAGAAAAAAATTATGTCGTTTCGTCTAAATAAAATGGGTTGTAAACTGTAACATAGCGAGTATAAATATTGAATTATCCTGACTAGCATTTACTCTTAAGCCACCACATATCTGCGGCCTTTCGAAGTGTCACACATGTTGATTAAGAGTGCGGATGTGTTATCGTACCGCCTTGATAACTTTCGCATATTTTGAAGGGGTTCATATTGAACCATTATGACTGTGTTGAATTACAACTTTGAACTGTGATATTCTGTTTCCGATGAGCAACCAGATTGAACTTTGTTTTCATTTAATATCCCTGCAAAGTTGGAATATTCCTTTGTACTCACTATGTACTAGAGGTAGGAAATATCGATCAAAATAAATATCGATACTATATTGTTGCATAGAAAAAATAGCGATAAAATATTGATATATCGATACATGATTTTTTTTTTTACTTGATTTACAGTTTTGCCACAACCGAAGTTTTTTTGGGGCAAATTTCTACTTTTCATGAATTCATGCCAAAATTGTTTTAATAAATAAATTATAAAAAAAAATATATAAATAAATTATATTATCAATCGGAATAAATAAAATACATTTGGACATCAATGGGTAAATTCACATTTATTTTTAAAGAAGAAATTTTGAAAAGTAGTTAAACTGCATATTTTCTGATAGAGATGTTTTTAATATTTAAAATTTGATGCAAATTCCAGGCACACGTTGGCAACAGAAACGGTGTTTTGTTAATGACTACTAATAAATGATCTTATCTTTCCATTACATTATGTTATCTTTTTGGTTCGGGTGCCATTTTAACTTTCTCACAGTCAAGTCCAAACTTTAGATTTGAAGTTTTTGAAAAGGGAATAAAGAAAATCGAAAAAACACATGGAACTAAAAAACGATAATCAATAAACTAAAAATGTTTTAAAATATAGATATATCGGTAATTTGTATCGATATTTTTAGTATCGATATTTTTTTTAAAATAGCGATAAAAATATCGTCGTATCGATACATCGCCGACCTCTACTATGTACGCTTAAAAACATATAAAGAGAAGATACTTATGGAAGAGTTCGGTTTTTTTTACTGTTAGTGGTATTTTGGCTTCCGGTAAAAAAAAATTTCACTGCATCTCTAAAAGTCATTTTGATAATCATGCAAACCCCATGTTTGAATCCGTCAAATCCATAATCATCAGGTACTCAATTACAGTGCTCAAGAAGTTCTTTTTGAAGAAGATAACCTCGAAAAGGTTAACAAAAAAAGCTTAAACAACAACTAGACAGAAATCAGAAGTCATTTATAGAAGAATTTCCAGTTTCCTACAGTTAGTGGTATTTTGGCTTTCGGTAATTAAGTTTTCGCTGTTTTTTTTTAAAAACCCATTTTGATGACTGGTCTCTTAATTTTTGGATCGTCACATCAATATCGACCGAATACTCAATTACAATCTTCAATATGTTCTTTTATACATGTAGACGGGCCGGAAAGAACCAACAATTAAGCGTTAAGGAAGAATAATTCTCCTATTACTCAATTCGGCTACAATCGACACAATTTCTACAAAACTCAATGCTTCGGAATCGAAAATCATTGAATTGCTCCAAACCGTCTGTTACAGTTACTTACAAAAGAAAGTGCTTACTTATGCAGAATGAATCAATAGGCCTGATAATTTTCCCTTACAAAATAACACTTTTGCTTCAGAATCGTTAATCTTGAAAGGGTTTTTTGTTGAGGAGGAGGTAAAATACATGTGAAATATTGAACGCGTTTCTGATTCGGTGTGAATTGTGGGAAAAGCGATTTTGTGTCATTTTAGTGCATTAATATTCCGTAATAAAGGAAAGGAAGGAGTTATTAGCGAATGAAAAAAGTCAAACGTGTGAAAATTCATAGGGTTTGTAATTCACTTCATAGTTTGGGAAAGAGCGGTTGTGAATGTAGGTCCTTTTTATTTTGCTAGATAGATGAAGTAATTGACTTTCTTATTGAATATATTTCGTTTAGCGATAAAAATTAAAATTTTGATTTATGAACTGTATTATATCAAAAAAAGTTATCGAAAATATCATTTACTTATTTTTTTTGAAAACTGAAAAATTGACGAATGAAAAATTGATGTATGAAAAAATCAATGCAAAAAAGGAAAGCAGTATTTTTTCATAAATATTCTCCTAACAAGCAATTATCAATAAATAGGATCCATTAAAAAGTACATATTTAAATATTTAATTTAACCAATAGGCTGCTTACATTCCTGAACTAAAACTGTTAATTTGTAGGTTGTTGTTTTTTTTAATAATTTTGTGATATGTTGTAGTTGATGTTCAAGTTAAAGCGTTCAATGATTGTTAAATTTATAGCTCTTTGATCCGATAGACATATCTGTAGAACGATTTTTATTTAAGCAGGTCGTCAATGGATCATATTGCAGTGAATTTTTTTAGATGCCCTTCAAAAATAAAGGCTGTGTTTGTAATCTAGAGAAACTTGAAAGTAATGTTGACAATGTTTGTTTTAATTTATAAACTACATTATATATTTTCCTTTAAGCGGGCTCATACTTTCTGATGGTTATCTTTCAAATACACTGGTCAATATAGACTCGATACATCAATCTCAATGTGAACCGTTGTAGGCTGGCCGTTGCTACGGAACTTGGCCAATCTCGTCTAGTGAAAGTTTTGAAATTTTG